>CAFUXE010000491.1:438046-455739 GCA_903364295.1 Serranus cabrilla
TCTGCGCTCAGTATAAATGATACCACGTCTCTTTATAAAGAAAAAGCATGAATCTGATCTGACATTTAGACCCTGCCATAACCATCATACAAGTTGTAGAACATTCAGGCATATAGCCTGTTATTTTTGTGTTTTTTCCTGAACAGGACAAGCACAAGAACTTATGTAATTAGGGCATGGTCCTGGGAGACTTGGAAAATACCTGTGCAATGTTATTTTGTGTTTTCATCAATTTGTGTCATTACAAGAACACATTTAGGCATCAAGTTAATGTAAAAAGTACTTTCGGGGAACCCAGGACTAGAATTTTTCCCGTTTGGGATTTTACTTTGTTTGTCCACAAGAATTGCAATTACTGACCTTTCCTTCAGCAGATGACGGGGGAGGTGTTTATAAGTCGCGGTACACTCAGTGTTTCAGGAGCCCAGATGTCTCAAGGGGTCGTCTTTCCTGCAAAATAAATATAGCTGGGTTTTATTTCTCAGACTCACACAGGGTCATTAAAAGTTTTTACTGACGTCAGTCTGTTAGACATACCACACAATTCATTCATAAATGGCAAGGACACATTTAGCTGTTATGGACATATTCAGTGTGATAACAGCTTAATGTGTCCGTATTATCTGTTTATATAAAAGCCATTGCCACAGAATGATTCAACATGCTGAATGTATCTATGAAGCCATTCAGTATTCTAAAATGATCCTTGATACACAAATACGAGACACATTAATTAGTTCTTGTGTGTGAATGAGGTTGATGATGTACTGCACATTCTGTACTGCTCTGTCCAATGTCAAACCATGTCCAGCATCCTGAGCTACCCTATTCCTCTTCGGATGATATGACTTGTTTTATATTAAAGTGTCATTCAGCTGGGGACAGACTCACAGGATGCATTTATATTGCATTCTCCCATGTGCACAAATCAATGGTGGTGGAGCAGCCACGTGAGACGTCGCCCTGGCGGTCAATAACAATCAGAAATCAAACCATCCGTACTAACTAGATGGTCCGCTCCACCTCCTAAGCCTCCTGATTGTACACTCAAATTGAGTGCCTTCACTTTGGCTAACATGGCTACTTGCTTCCTGCTGTGATACTGGGACAGAGTGCTGAACTGTATTTACCACACTGGACGTCCTTAATGTGAGGACACAGTAATTACACTGCACTCTTGTGCCCTATAAAGGGGTGAGATAATTAGGTACACCTGGTGATTTCTAGTGTAATTATACTGATTACAGTTCTATATAGGAGTCTAGGCATCATGGAATGTGACTGATTGAAAAAACAACAGAGAAACAATTGAATGCGTATAATGCGGACTAGGCTGACATGGACGTGAGGCATCAATCACAATCAGCTATAACTGCTCTGCAGCAATCACAGTCAGTTGTCTGTGAAAGTTTGTCAGCCTCTTTCTCAGACTATGCCTGGATGTTATGGACCTGATAACAACTGATATTGACTATGCAGCTGTATGTGAAAATATCAGTGTAACTATTTTTTGCCGATTTAAAAAATAAGAAAAATTGTGAAAATTGTATAGGATTCAGAAGTCCTTTAAAACTTTATTTAATGAAGAAAGAAACAACTAGAGGTTATGATAGAGCTACAGTTCCTGCTTCCAGAGGTAGTTTATTAGATCTACAGTATCACAATATTGCAGTATTTTCAATATTATTGTATTGCTGTTTCCAAGACGGCCTGGCAGTTCACTTAAGTGTCCCATTGGATCAGCCGGTCACTGATCAGATTCAGTGTTGTGTTTACGTGTTGGAAGTTTCTCTGTAATCCCTGTCTCAATGCATTAAAGAAATTGCGCTTCCTTGTAGGGACCTCAGTCAACAAGGGAGGGTAGAAAACATAATAACCTAAATTGCACGGTAATTTCAAAATTGCTGATTTCCTGTTGGTTAAAGGGGCCAAGAAGCATTTCTAATTTCTGGATCTTACAACTGCACATCCAATTATGTTAATCTATGTTAAACTTAAAGGTGGGTACTACTAAGTTTTGTGAGTTTTTCACAGAAAATACAATAAATTGAGATAATTAATTCCTTGCATCACAGCAGGGCCTTCACACAGTCATTGTTGTTTGAGGCCCAATGAAAAGTGCCTATTCTGTCTGTCTGACAGATTTAGAATTACTGCACAGCAATTTACTCTCTTTTTCTTTTCATGCAGATGTTTATATTTCACAATGTGACCATCACAGTCCCAGAGAACTTCACCCAGTGCACCACCCACGGCAGTTTTGTCCAGCACTGGCAGGAGACCCTCTACAACATGTTCACCTTTGTGTGCCTCTTTCTCCTGCCTTTGATCATCATGATCTTCTGCTACACACGAATCCTCATTGAGATATCCAGCCGCATGGCTCGGAATAGCCGTAAGTCTCATGTTTGTTTCTAAATCTGTACTCAAAATATGTAATTTGAGACTCAGGGATTTAACAAAGATGGTGTTTTATTCCCTTCCAGTGCTATCCAAAGATGTTTATCTCCGCCGCTCCCACAACAACATCCCGAAAGCTCGGATGAGGACTCTTAAAATGAGCATTGTCATCGTGACGTCATTCATCGTCTGCTGGACCCCGTACTACCTGCTCGGCCTGTGGTACTGGTTGTTTCCTGAAAAAATGGAGGAAACTGTCTCTCACTCACTGACCCATATGCTGTTTATCTTTGGCCTCTTCAACGCCTGTCTGGACCCCATCACTTATGGTCTGTTTACCATTCATCTCCACCAGGGTCTCCAGAGATGCTGTCCGTCTTCAAGAACTCAGACTGAATTAGAAAACAACACTTGCCTTGTACACATGACTCGCCTGTCATCTCACAGGCAGATTGCTTCCAGTAGCCACAATACAGACATAGAGGAGGGAAACGGCAACAACAGCGTGAAAAGTGGCTCAAAGCCGGTCATGCCAATAAGCCAAATGTAATGGCGTAAGGATCTTCGATAAAAAAGAATCTCCACTCTTAATCAGCATTGAGCTTCTTCTGCTCCAGACATGACAGCCGGCTCAGTGATGCTGCTTCAGTATGATGAAGATCCATAAAAATCTTTCATCAGTTAAGTCTGTTCATTTTTGTTGCGCTGATGTAATCAATGGTGTATTATAGCTCTGGCTGGTTTGTTTATCCCACATCTTGGACGCCAATGATCAGATTCTGACAAATGGTGCAGACGAGTGATGCATGCAGCCTTCACAAAAATCATCCTGACGAGCCGAGGGTGATGCTGTACATCACACTGAATGTCTCACTCACAGCTGATCGGATTTTCACGAAGCTCAAAGACTTTAAAGTTTAAATTCAGGTTGAACTGATGACAAATCTGCTTGAAGTTGCCATGAATGGACTAAAAATGTCATGCACCCGTATGTTCTGCTCTTGATAACGGTGGGTCTGAATGAAACACAACTTGGATACAGGCTCAACACACACTGGGTTTTACTATGTAGAGAAAAATTAGATTTATTTATTTGATTTAAGGTGCAATATGTAAAATATGGTCAGAATTTTATTTTTTCTAACATAGAAAACTAATTACAGAATGTAAAGAAGAGTTTTGAGGTCATGTCAAGGATATCTGTGTATTGTGCTGCAGATATCTACTAAAATGAGCAAGCTAACCAGCTAGCTCGGCCCCTGTCCTGCCTTGTAATGCCATGTGTACCCCGGTAGCCAGTCCCTAGCTAATGGCACAGCAAACACAAAGATGGCAGAAGCTCCTGGCAAGCTATCTTTATCATCTCAACCACTCGCTTCTGGTAAGAAACCATGAAATTGGCTACAAAGAAGGAAAACAAGAGTAAATATTTCCATGAAAGCGTTTTACTGCTGGAGGGTTGGGAGATAAGGTTTAACAGTGAGCTTGCAGTGTTGATTTTTTCTTGTAAGTAACATCTTATGTTGGCTATTTAAATCCACGTCTTTAGTGCAACCAGTGACAACACAAACTGTACTGAAACATTACAAATAGTGTTAACATATATGGTTAGGATGTAGATGTGTTCTTGCTAAAACTGAGCCAAGCAAGCTATAATGTAGACTAAAGATTATAATACGCAGTGTTACTCTGTATATTTTTGCCCTGCTGTTAGTAAATAGATGCTTTTTTTGTGATGACTGTACATTTAGATTGTATGGACCCAGTAATAGAAAAAAATAAATTATTTCCCCATTTGTTAACCACTTTGCATTGCTGTAATGACATTGGAAGTATGGAGTATTTGCAATATTTTTGTGAATATTAAAGGTTTATGAAACGTGTCTAACTGTACACAATCTGGGTGGGAGAGGTGAAATACTTTAAAATTGTTTATTCATATAATTGTATTAAATATTGTGAGATTTTTGCCATAAGGCCCTCTGCTAATCATTGCTTATTGGCTAATTATTTGTCACATGTAGTGTTGTGTGTGCAATATAATTGCTGATTTTGTTTCACTGCAATTATGACATGATCATATTGACCACGAAGGCCTTTCAAATATGTGTTAAGTCATACTGTTCAGTGTACTGGATGTGCCTGTGCAGCATGTTGCTGATGTGGTATTGGCTGCTTAATTTGTCCAAGATCAATTCTGTATTTACCGTGTTTCACAAAATCACACTGGAGCCGAAGCTCTATAAAAGATATTGATTCATTCATGCCTTCTTTTATATTCTAGCATTTGTGTTATTAGGGTATTATGTTTTGAATTGTGTTACTTTTTGTGGCCTAGAAATTGATTTAATGTTTGACTTTAAACTGAGATATTGTAACAGTAATCTATTCATTTACTTATCTGATATGTTGAAGATCAATAGTGTTTCTTTGTTTGCATGATATTGTGTCTGTCCCGTAAATGATGGAAGATGATGTTATGTGTACTTGCAATGTGTTTATTTGTTGAATAAAACAATTATTCCTATTTTTCTCCATGCAAAAAAAAGAGAGCGGCGTCCCACCGAGCTGTTCCTTTGTCACGAGCAGGAAATGGCTCAAACACAGAAAATTAGAAAATCTTTATAGTTCTGGGATGATGGTGCTTTTATTGTGTATGGCTTAAATCTTGTGTCTTCTCATTTCTCTCCCCCAAAATAAAAATCTTAATTAATTCCTCAACCAATTTGTTTATTTAAGGAAAGCTGCAGTAGTGCCAAAATATGTTGGATGTGTGAATCTGAATTCTCGCTGTTATTCCATTGATGAGAAGGGGCAAGTCTATGTATCTGAATACACAAACTCTATTTATTATAGAGCTTCTAAATATTATATTGGTCCCTCAAAAATTTCTCTTAAATTACCCACAGCCAATTAAAGCCAACATACACGATTGATGAGCGACTTCTGTAAACAAAGTGATGTAATCTACAAGAAATTCTATTGACAGGAAAATTCAAATGGATGCTGTTTTGAGCGAAAGTTTACCAAGTAAGATATATAACAGAGTAGCTCAGGTCATTCACTTTATTGCACTTTATCTCACTTCTACAAAAGTTTGACTGGATTTTCATTACAAGGCAGGAATACAAATGTTCTCTTTTGTATGTGCAAAAACCTCTGTAAAGGAGAATTACTGCTCTTACACATAAGGTGCTAATTGCAGGAAATGCTCAATTTCTATGCTCTTTTCCTTTGAGCTGCTTTTTGGCGTTACCAGTGAAAACAGCTATTATCGGCTTTTTCAGATCTGACAATCACTCGTTTAACAAGAATCCATGCTTCAACCACAGCAGTCAGAGCTAGGATCAGGCCAATCGCTGCACACCTCGTGAAGAAAAATACTGCTGTGATAAGCCAATTTTGTCCTGTGACTCACCAAGAAATTCTGAAAAGCTATGACATGGAAATTAAATCTCTAGCGTCAGGATACCGTATCAAAGCCTTGCTTTGTTTAATTGGGGATTTAGTGAGATTCACCATTCCCTGTAACAATCATCAGCTTATCTCTTCCTCTGTATTCACTGATAAACGAGCGGTTTTTCAGAACTTCGCAATTATTATGAATTTGTAAGATGAAAGTGCACTGAGGATCATAACACTCAAGAGGCATTGTTCATGACGTGTTAAGAGATGTGACCATGTCAAGATGTTTTTATCATTCATCAGTTAATCTCTTATGTGGCACATCACTATGCAAAGCTGCTTAACCTAAAAAAGTTGACATTTACTGAAGAGGGATAGCTGTTATCTGGATAATTAAGTGTTCTTCTCTGGTGTGAAATGAGTATCTCAATGAAACAGATGTGATTTACTACTGCACACTCTAAACTTGATGAACACTCTGGCTTTAATTACTACAAAGTGGATGATGGCACATGTGTATTCGCAAATTAGCTCTGCTGAAATTTCTGGAATAGAGCTTGAATTTATTTACATGGACGCATGTTTAGAGTTGCCATGAATACATAAGTGTAAATATAACTCATCTCCTCTATTGAGACAAATTAAAAGTCTGAGTCTAGTGCAGCTTTTATTCTCAGCAGGGAGCAGGGCACAGCGGCTGCACCTGGGGAAACTGACAGGATGTGGATGACAGGTACATGTTTAGGTATGCGCAGTGAAATACTCGTTAGTGACCTGGAGCACAGATGCCATGCTGCAGCGAATGACGAGGCCATTAATCTTGGCAGGTTCAGCTCAAGGGGATCTTATTGTGGAGTGACACAATTACACTCATACCTAGCAGGAGATCTCCAGCCTATCACATGGATATCGCTTGAGAAATGCATAGTAGCTGGGCTGGTGTTGCTGTTAAGACATAACATTTGAGGATAAAATTGAATACAAATATATAGGTCTTGCTATCTGGGTGGGCGAGTTACAAGGCAAAATGTTACAGTTTACTGTCCCCAACAAAGGTAGTGATAATATTCAAATTTCATTTTTTAAAGAAAATTGTATCAATGTTTGGGCCGAGAAAAGGCAAGACCCAAAAATAAAACAGAGCAGAACAAAATTGCTCTGCACAGCGGGAGCAGAAGCACCACATTTTTTTTTTTCCTACAACATAGGCACCATGCAGCATCCAAAACATGTCATTATAGTAACCTCAGTGCATCTTTGCAAAAGGCAAAAAAGACTTCTCTGCTGTGCTGGACCTGAAAAGGCCTGCAGTGTGGAGTGGGGTTGGTCGCACAGCAAATTTCTGTCAACAGTAATATGTGTTTCTGAATCCTTGCACATGCAGAGCTCACAATGATAATCACAAGTCCTGCAGTGGATTTCAACAATGAAATCTTAATCTCAGAGCAAACTCCACATCTCATATTTTTCATTTCCCTTGACTCCGGGGTTCCAGTATTCTCACTGAATAGTAATTTTCATCTGCACCACAGGCTGATTAAAGTCCAAGTTTTAAACTATTTGGCCAAAGTTAGCAGAAAGTCAGCTCATTAGCTGTTTTTCACACAATAAGGTTCTGTTGACTGCTGTGCAATGAGTCAGTTACTGCAAAGTAAACAGGAGTTGTGAGGATGAAGTTGATTTAAAGGGCCATGGTGGGCATTTATTTAAACCTATTTACATTGTGGTGGGAAAACAGGATAATAATACCAGCAGCCTTCACCGGACCACCGACATAACCAGTGTTACCCCCTAACGGGATCAAGGGGCAGCCTTTGTGTGTTATCAAGACTGGGGTGCTGCGTGCTATGGTGTCGTATTTTACATAAAATATCCTAACACAGTCAAACATACATAACAGCAAAACACCTGCGTACATCAAATAACCTGTTTAAATCTAATGCATCAAAACACAGCAGCAAAGCTAGCAAACATAAATAAATCCAAAAAGAAGAATGTGTTTCCTGGGGGTTCTTTCAATCAAAAATCTGTTTGCCAGCCGAGATCAAACATCAGAAAAAGAAGAAGAAGAAGACTCTTTTAATCTTGCTCCCTGGGAGTAGGAACAGGAGAGCAAGTGTTTAGCACATTATTTGACGTTCCGGCCTACTACATTTGTAACTAATTAATTTTAAAAAGGGCTATTCATTTATGTTGTTTTGTTGTAACTGACTGAGCCAAGGAATATTTGTTCCAAGCTCCGCTAATCACACAAGGCAGGCTTATTATTTTTTCCCAGGGGCCGTGGGCAGTCCAACCACTGAGCATCTGGAAGAAACAATGAGATGGCATGTAGAGAAAACACCCAGTCATGACAAGAAGACCGTCCAGCAAAGCCTTTAAAAGCAACTGCTTTGTCTCATCATTAGCCTATTAATCACCTGCAGGTTTTTTCCTGTATAAATAATTATTTAATGAGCATGACACACTATGCAGTACTAATATACATTGCCAATAAGGAAGCTCTAAAACAAAAATGTGAGAATCAGAGGACCTAAATTACATTAATTGTATCAATAGTATCAGAACATGTTTCTATGAATAAAAGTGTATAAATTCGTGATGGAAGAAGAACCAGATTTGGTGGTTTGCTCACAGCCTAAAAATACAACAAACAACTGACTTTTGTGCAGTTATTGAACTTTTATTTATTGTATTATTTTATTCCTTAATTCAGTCATTTAAACCATAGAATATTGTCATATAACAAGTTTTCACTATTTCTTTTTTGCTGAAATTATTTGAACACCATTTTTTAATAAAGACCATGTTTGTGATCTTTTTTCAAAGATATACATTTTCAAATGTAAAATCACAACAAAATTGATGTTTTTCCTCAGTGCTAGACAGACTCATTCTTATCATTCTGAAGGGAAGTCTGTGGGAAGGTTGAAGCAAAGATAAGGAAGTTTCTTAACTGAAGCTGCATTACGAAACTTCACATGTTGCAAGATATCAGCGACCGGTTGCAGCTTTCAATTTCACCCCCATTTGACCAAAATTCCCCATCTGAGCAGCTCTCAGGGTGAAGGTGCTGAGGAGAGTAAACTGTTTGAGAGCGAGTTAAAGCATTTCTTTCTGGAGCATTTTCTTACTCCACAAACCACCTCTGATATCAGCAGGGCCCATTTAGGGAATTGGGGCAAATCTCAGGGCTCTGTAAGTTTAAGTACAGTAAGCCTGAATTCATGAAGCAACTGATCATTTAAACACGTTTTTTTAAGGTCCATCAAACTGTGTTTGTAGCCTGTTTTTTTGTAATATTAGTAACAACTTTATGGTTCATGTTGTATATGCTGCTGTTGTCATGGCCAGGACTCTCCTGCACTTCCACTTCTCCTGGTATAATAAAATTGTATATTATGACTTCTGAGTTTGAAAACAACTTTGTGTTATGAACTAGACTCTCCACCACCTGGGGAGATTTCTGAAACTTTCTGAGTGAAAACACTGCAAAGAAATAGAAAATACATATACAAGTTTAAATGACCTAAGCTCAAAAGAATACTTGAGCTCCACTTCTCCATGGAGCAATACAAATAAAACATCAAAGAATGCCTGTTTTATCTATTTTCCAAACCAAATATTAGTCTCTCAGTGATACCTGATCTAAGGAAAAAGTTCTAAAGTGAAATAATTGATATATTGATTAATTTTAAATGAATGTTCTAGCAATATTTTTTAAATAATATATGGTGTTTAAGAACATCATCAAAGACTTAAGAATAATCATTGTCCTTGTAATGACCTGAAGGGGTTTTGCACACAGACATTCAGTCAGCGTGATCACTACTGGTTAATGGACTCTGGTTGTGAAGCCTCAAGTTTGGCATCGTGGCCCTAAAGCTCTGCTTTATTGTCTATTTTACTCTAAATGGGTCCATATTTTACAAATCGAACATCATCTGGTATTGAAGAGGACTTGAAACAACAAACTCTCCATGAAAATGTAGTAAATCAAATGAGAAGTCATATTCCTGTTCACAGTGGAGTCGCCCTTCTGCTGGCCATTAAAAAGAATGCATATTTGGTTTCACTGTTCAGGCCTGAGTTTTGCAGGATGGTCTCCTAAAAATAATATTCCTGTTCAATAATACTGCTTTGTCAGCAGTTTTGGGGGCAATGGGTTACAAAGTATCACATTAGAGTAATAATGTAATTAGTTACTATTTTGGGGGAGTAACTTAGTCTTAAGAGTAACTTTCCCCAACACTGCTGGACAGTTTCATTCAGCATACGCACTTGTACAAATGTACTTGTTTTAACTCAAACCATGATGTTTAACTGAACTTAACCAAGGAGTTTTGTTTGATTTAAAAACATTAACAGAATGTTTAAAACTGCACCATAATCCAGGAAAAAGTAGCAGTTTGCAGTTTCAGTATTGAGATATTCTGCTTTGACAGGTGTATTAAAATGCAAATTCACCATTTCTGAGGCGACGTACAATGAAGATAATTCCTTCCATTATTATTCATTATTCATCCATTATCCAGCATTCGTACAAGGAGGTGATCTGAGAGACACATTGTGAAATTAAACCTAATCAAACATGCATACATTGACAACTGCAGAATGTTGTTTGTTCTACTCAAAGTGTGGCTCATTTTATATGAATGGAACTGTACTGAACTGAACATAAAGAGATGAACATAGAATAGATGGACATCAATAAAACAGCAAACAGTGAATCAAACTAATTATCAATAATGAAACAAACAAGCAGCATAATGAATTGACCCACACAACTATGTTAAATTCAGGATGACATCATCTGCCTCGCGCATTATCGAGCTGTTCGTCCTCCTTAATCTGTTCAATCCTGTTTTTGACAAAGATCTCTTGTGCGCACAACAAAGTGACAGGACAGTGACAGGAAAATCATGAGCCCCTCAACGTTACCCGAACTCATTAACCCACAGAGTGACCCAGCCGATCCCAAATCCCCGCAGAGTACTGAGCTTCGATGTTTTTCGATTATATGAGGATGACAAAGTTTGAGCCAGTGAGGTGGATCTAATGTCTCGCTGTTCCTGATTCTGTTTTTTAAATTTATTTCAGCCTTATCTCGTCTCCTCCCTGTTGAGTTGGTTTGCTGTTTTACAGATTTTCATAAAATAAAATATATATTTTATTTTGTATGTCCCCCAAGCATCCAAAAGTTGTTTTGTTTCCTGTTGCAGAAAGATCAGTGCACTGAAATGAAAAATGCCCTCTTATGAATAACTCAGAAAATGCAAAAAGATAAAAAATGGTTCAGAGCACTTTGTATCTAACTGTGCAGCATGGCTTATGTGTCGTTGTCATATCACAACTTAAGCTCAACTTTATCATCTTTTAATATTGAATTAAGATTGTTGGATTACATTTTGTTCAGTTGCTGCTCTGCATGTTTGCATGTATCAAAAGGAATATATTTCCCTCAAAATGAAACTGAGGATGCATCTTAATTGTATTGGATTGTAATTTTTTAAGGAGACTGGGTTGCAGCGTAGTAAAGTTTTGCTGCTTCCTGTTGCTATGAACAGCTTTTGTTCTGTCACATTAATGTTGTGATGTTGTTGTTGTGATGTTGCCTTGTTGATTTCTGTCTGTTAGTTTAAACCATAATCTTAGTGGATTCAAAACATCTCGCACTTAAAAATGTGCCAGCTGGCTCACACTGGCACATTTACAGAAATGTTAGTTAACGTGTTTGCATTTTCTTCATACATCTGTTTTCCTATAACTTCACATTGTTTTTTAACACTAACATTGAACTGAAGTATACAACTTTGACTTTCTCGTTGATTTCACCAAAAGTTAGAGAAAAGTGGACGTCCCTGGTGCATGTTGTCATTTGTTATTGAAGTGGTACGCCCACAGGGAACTTTGTTCAATCATTTGTCAGTGTCACACACAGAATTGCTGAAAACACTGATTGGATTTTGATGAAACTTTGGGAAGTGTTGCAGTGCAGAGCTGCTTTTTTTTTTAACATTTTGAGAATTATATGGACTATTGTTACACCAGGACGTTGTAATTATTTGTGCAGGGCGTACGTAGTGTTAGTTACCTTTATTTCAGATAAGAATGTGAAAAAAAAATGAATTAAAGAAACAAGACAAGCAAAGACATTGCTGTACAACAGTGAATATCACCACCTAAAACTACGCGACTCATGTGATAAGTTGAACAAATTGTAATGTATTCTTGTAATGGGAGGAGATGCATCCAACAGGAGAAATCAGACTTTTTATTCTGTTATTTGTGGACTTCTTGCACAATTTTGAGGCATTCACTGATGAATGAGAATGGATGGAAAGATAATAAATTACCCTGTTGCTTTCAATCAATTCAAATACAGAGGGAAATGTGAGGACAGGAACATGTCCTAATAAAAAACAGAGAGTCTTTTTGTTTTGGATTGTTACCACTCGCAAATCTAGCCCTTATACATTTTAAAAAGGCAATCAAAAAAGCATCAAGTGAAAATCCAGCGATGCGAAGGGAAGGCTGGATGTGAAATGAAACTGCGTCTATGGAGGGGTGAGTTTCACAAGACGAGCTGGGTTACAGCTGTAATATATTAGCTACAGAAATAAATAAATAGACAGAAAGGAGCAAATGGAGAGAATCATTTGTTTATATATTAAAACTGAGACTTCCATCAGGCTTTATTGCAGTCATTCTGCATTACTTTGTCTTCAAGCTCCAAGCTGTGTGTCTGAAACACTAAGTGGGTCAGAAAGGAAAAAGGAATTGTTACGGGAGACTGACCCAGTAGGAAAGTTATTAACCATTAGGCTCGGGCTATAATGATGAGGAGAGCTCATGGAGCAGCCAGCACCAACGACAGGAAATTTGACCAGGATTACAAAATAAAATCCTCGTCTCATATTCTTTTGCATTTCTTTGTGTGTTTTATCCGCTGAAGAGCTTACTGCTGAGTGAGCACCTTTACATCTCCACAATGCACACTTTTCATTGTAATCAACAGCAAGGCTAAAGGCTTTTGAATAATTATATAAAGAGTTCATGTAAAGTGCATGTGTATTTATCTCACAAAGATCAGAAAGATCAGAAAGATCAGAAAGATCGGTGCACTAGAATGAAAAACATCCTCTTACAACAAACTCAGAAGATGCATAGATAATAATATTGCTTTTAATATTTTATTAGGATTGTTGGATTTACCGTAATGCATTTTCGATTGCTGCTCTGTATGTTTGCATGTGTCGAAAATGGTTACAGTCAGTATGGTTTGGCTGCATTGTGTAGCTTTATGTACTTCAGAACACCTGGCAAACAGCAGATTTGGGTTTTTAAGAAAGTCTGGTGCACCTGGAGGTGACCTATTATTTTCTTTTTTTTTTTTGTATCTCACTACAGAAAGTTTCTGAGAAAATATTAGATAAATTTAAGAGCTGTTGCTGTATAACATGTCTTCAGTCAAAGCGCTACAATTTAAGTATAAATAAATAAATGTGAGCAGACACAGGTTTTTATGTTTGTCTTCAATCTTCATGTTGTGAAGATGCAGAGAAACAGAAAAGAAGCATTTGCCAGATTTGTGATGAACCCAGATCCCTCAGGACAGGGTTTTCTCTTGTGTTTCACAGTCTGAGTGAAATTGAAAATGTGTCACAGATTACACAACCCTGTCTTTTGTCCACGGCAAGATATTATCGTTCCTCCTCCTCTGACACCACCAGTTTTTCAGGAACTGAGGAACCCAGCTGCTTTACAACAGGAAACTATTGTCTTAATTTAATCCTGAAATACAAAAAGGCCTCTCTACGTTTCTAACTTTGCCATTTAATGTGGCACTGGTTGGTCAAAGCTGCTGCAGCTTGCATACAGGTTTCATTCAGTGTATGCACTGGAAATGCACTGCCAGTATTAGTGTAATGGATTTTTGGACTAATCCCAAGAGAGCCTGATGAAGACGAGTGGACGAGACAGAAGGGGGGAGGGAGTGAAAGAGAGAAACTGATATAGAGCAGTTTCATACAAAAGCAATTAGTTAAGAAAAGATAAAGAAACTTATAATCATAAAACCACAAAACACTCAGATTGTCACTCTGTTGGAGACGGGCGCTCTGACGTTTTCAGGCTCCATTTCCAACTGTTTATATCTCATTCAAACATCAGTCACACAGCAGTAAAGCAAAAATATTTATACATATTTTCTCATTTTCTGTTATCCGTTATGCAAATCACCTTTGTGATGCTGCTGTTTGTCTGTATGACTAAGCAAAACCTGGTATTTTCATTTATTTGTCAGCTTATTTAGGTGTATTTTATTTCAATCTTTGTTTTCCATTTGTCTTTTTTTGGCAGGACACTCCTTCCCCAAAGATAAAATCAAATGCAAGAACTAAGGAAAGTGGCTTTTGATCAAGAGTGGTTGACTTGAGACTAGTTTAAAATTGTTCCTGGAGTCAGTGTGAAGTGCAGTTGGAAGTCTGTCTCACAGGGAAGCACGTACAATCTGGACACATCCAGTGCAGATTGTCTAATGGATCTCAGAGCACATCTTGTGTCCTGCCCACAAATAACTGAGTTATTTCAGTTCTAAGTTTGAAAACTTTTTCCTTTGTGTCCTGAAACCTAACAGCATCACGTAGTGTTGTAGATATTCTTAAACAATGCAGATTTAAAATGTGTTTTTGTAGTACTTTACCTCAGACACTTAATAAAATCCCACCTGAACAAAGGCTCTGCACTACAAAATGTGCAATGAATCCAAATCTCAACGCAAATATATACATACATGCAACCAAATGATGCTGCTAATCATGGATGCAAGTAGGCAAACCTGATTTATTTTCTTATGCCTGGTTCAATACAATATCCATAATAAAAAGCTCAATATACTGTAAGCTTAAATTATAACACAAGACTGTGAGACTTTATTCTTCATCAATCCACTTTCTTTAAATATTTCTTGACTGCTTTATTAATGTTCTGAAAGTCATGTACAGAACCTCTAATGAGAGCTACTCTCGCTGATAGATTAGACACTGATAACTAACGGATAACTTATTCAAAGTTTTCCTCTGAACTTCAGGGTTTATTCCTTCAGCTTCTGCTCTGCATGACATCTGCATGTGTCATCTCTGAGCCTTGAAAAAGACTTGGCCTTGCAGTGTGAAAGCACATTTGACTGGAAATTGCTTGTATTTAAGACTTTGAAAAGAATTTCCTTGCAGATTTAATGAAAAGAAAGATGTTCAAAAAACAAACATTTGGCAAACAAAGAACCTATTAAAAAAAATCCTATTAAGAGAGGTAATTTAAATGAACTACTGAGAATCAAAAGAGCGAGTGAGTCATAATCAGTTTGTTTACAGTCAAGTCTGGTATAGAGAAACTTTGGCTATTATGACTGCGTGCATTACATTTGCATTTGGGATTAATAAACCAATTAATCTATTCCTGTTTAATGTGAAGATTTAAATGCTACTTTTAATTAATAATGTTGTAAAATAACTAAACTGTGCAATGTTTGTTATTACAGTAATTCAAAGTTACTGACTTATCAGTACCAATGCTTTTTCATTCCAACACATATTGTCCCTGACCCTTTTACAGCTGAAGCAAAGCGGTTCACAGTCTCGCTCTGTGGTACGTCTGTGCATCGTGGCTTTTCAAACTTCTTTCTTCAAGGGAAGTGGTTAACACTTGACTCAGGTCAGGGTGAAAGAACAGGGTTTCAGTACAACTTCCAGATTAAACGACCAAACCCAGCTACAAAGAGTGTCTCCAAATAACAATGTTGACTGTACTATGTCAAAGCGTATATTAGTGCCGAGGTTAGGTTTACATCACAGTCACTTGAAAGCCTGGCTCACATGTCATGAAGAGGTCTGAATTGCATTAAAACATGATTACATTTTCATTGAATGAATGAATTAGTGGCAGAGGTTAGTTTAGAAGAAATTGCATGTAAGTATGCTTTTAACGTGATTACAGTACAGTTAACAATATAATATGTGTGTATGTTTAAATGCTAACTTTAAGTGGGTAATTACTGCCTGGTCAGCTCCTCTGTGTTTTTCTCTTCTTAATTGCCTTGCTAACTGTGCATACCATAGCAACAGCATGAAAATAATTCTTTAATGTCCCAACCTTTCAATTACTGTTGAACTGATTTTTTTAATTAGAAAAGATTACTGAACAACATTGCTATATATACAAATACGTTTTTTGTCAAGTTTTATATATAGCTCAAAAGAAAAATACAATTATTGACTTGCAGCTGTCAAGAAAAAAATCAATGTCCTTACTCCTTTTGATTGCTTCTCTGCCTCTGAGAAACACGCTGTATGTTTGTAAGTTGCTCTCAGCTGCTGATGGATGTGATGGCATGAAGTATGACAGCCCACGTAAGGGAGGTTCTTCTTGTGTTGCAATATTTGTTATAACGACAGAAGGACTTAAGGTTAAGAGAACAAAGCAGTGTGAAGATTCAGTGAAGATCAGAGAGCCACTTGTCTTTGTGGATAAAGTCCTGCAGCAGCTCCTCGTTATTGTTCCCTTACTGAACAAATGGCCGCCGTGGTTTGAAGGCTAGATATTTGAAAAGACCCATTACCAGCTGTTTTATTTTATTCAATTTTATCAAAGGAGTTTTACCGAATGGAGTGTAATTGAAGCTATTGCAATTTTAAAACCTAAAGAATCTATACGTAACAATGGAGTGGGGTTTGAAGGACCTTGAATGATGAGCAAGACCATTTTGTGCTAGATAAGCGTGTGAGTCAGCTGATGAGTGCCAGGGAAATGATGAACTGTATTCACTAACATCTATTTTGTGCTGAAGTGTTCCATGATCCCCCCCAGCAAACTAAAAGACTGTTTCTTGTTCTTCAGTCTCTTAAAATAGAAATCTCTACAAGACTACTTCAGTAAATTGAAAATAAAATGAAATGCCACAGATTTTTTTTTTTTAGATAAGATGAGCAGCTTTTGAAATAAGTGCAGATAAATAGTTCAAGTAGATACTAATGTGCAACATAATAAAACTACTAAACAAAGAAATAATATGTTTGCTTTTATCTTTAAATACATTTATCTTGAGATATCAAGGCATGTTTTCTCATAAGGGGTTAATTAATGAATTCCTGAGAAAACAGAAGGCCCATTTTGAAATGCCCCAAAAGAGTGGGTTACATGGAGAAATTCATTTGATGAAACCTGATTTCAGCCTTTCAGGTCACAGTGATGGACAGTAGCCCAATCAGCACCACAGTGGCCTGGACAGCTCCTCCTCAGGCTTACTTAATGGTTCAATCATTTCTTTTTGTGTTAAAGGTTGAATACTGTGTGCACAGTAAGTTGGCTCTGGGTAAATATATAGCATAGTAATAATGCGCTTCAGGAGATATAGTGAAGTACATGAATATAACAGAACAGAAAATATGATATATTATAAAGCCTAACATATGATATATTTTAAATATAAAGTACAGTGTGCGGTGGCATTTATCCGTCTCCTATCACTCAGTACCTCAGATGCAGAGAAAAACATCATTACTGCAACATATGGCCTCAGAGAGCTTCTATAAGAGGAGTCACATCTTTGACGTCAGTCTCATTCATCACGAAGAACGCCTTTGGCTTTATCTTAAGCTTGAGCTCTTTGAACAAACCCAATGAATCTAACATGCCTTGTCTTGATCCCATTCAGGTATCGTTTCAGCAGCCTACACAGCATGTAAGTGGAGGAAGTGAATAACAACACTTGCAGGGTCATTAGTGCTTGTATAGCCTTTGCCTGAGCAATGCAAGAGGTTCCCATAGGAATCATTCAAAAGAACTGCAGCCACTGATAAATATCTGTCTGCCTCTGAAATACATGACTA
>CAFUXE010000491.1:456585-560153 GCA_903364295.1 Serranus cabrilla
GGCCAGGCTTTTTATGGCGCACTCAGGATAATATTATGTTATTTAAACTGCTTCTCCAACAGGGTAGTCTTATGAAAGCTTTCTTATAAAGAAAGGAAGGACCCCTTGGGAGAATATTGAATTGGATAGGGATTGGCTGTTAGGAAGTATTCAAGAAAAAGTAAAATATCCCTTTGAGTTATTTTTAGGGTCAAGTAAGAGTACTTAATGTACTTAAATGTAATGAGACTTATTCTCTTGCTGCTCAGGCGTCAGGGTACAAAGTAGCAAAAAAGACTCAGACAAAGCTGAAGGCATGTCATTTCTAAAAGTATATGGTACAGACACAAAACCTATTGAAGCTGAGATGCCTGGTGTTTGAATGAACTGGGGTAATACTATAAAGTTAAAGTAAAGTTATGACATATGTCATAGAAGCAGAGTCTTGGTGAGTTTGACCTAACCTGAAAAGAAAGATAAACCAAGGAGCTGTCAAGAACAGTCAACTGCATAAAGACTGGAGAATGAACTTCAAAGAACACATTTCACGTGCTGCACACGATGTACGCCTGCTCTTCAACTTCTTGTTTAATTAAAGAATCCATGCATACAAACAGAATGTCTAGTTGAAGTATTTTTTCAAGTGTTAAGTTAAAAGTGCATTTCCCACAACAACAGCTTGTCATACAAGGTTTTTCATAAAAATTGTGAAGTGAATCTGCCATGTATTTTTACATTGCCACCTCCAGAGGAAAATAATAATTAAAAAAAAGGAGTTGTGCATAGATGATATTTCAATAAGAAGGATTTTGGCACTATTTTTTAAAGATTCACCTTTCAGAGTTTCACAGTTTAAAACCAATCACTGGGTTAGTCTGCTGGCTTTGCTATGATGTCATTATTATCTGCATTGAGTTTAAGAGCGATGATGATGTTTCAGTGATTTAAATAGATTTTACCACCTGACTTTTAATGATCGTGCATTTTTGATTAGATTTCCTGACCTAACTTTTTTGTAACATCTAGTTGTTTTTTTTTCTTAGTCTTAGCATTTGTTCCCCTGCTCATGACTCCCCTGTGTACTAAACTTGTGAAAGTGAAGGACTTTTCCGATCAGGACTCTGCGTCTGGTTGTACCATATATTATAAACAGTATATACAATGTACACGCTCTATCAACCTTGAAAAATTATTATATGCCTTTGTTAGATAGTACAGCCCAAGACAGATAGGAAAGGGGAGAGAAACAGAGGATGACATGCAGCAAAGAGAGAGAGAGAGAGAGAGGGAAACATGCAGCAAAGGCCAGTAGGTCTGCTGTCAAGGACTCAGCCTAACATGGAGTGCACACTCCACTAGATGACCTGTAAGGGCACCCAAAAACTAAGAGATTATTTCTATAGCTGATCATTATAAGTAAATATTGTTTTATTTCATCTTGTTGTAAGATTAAATTTTTCTTGTCTCATTTCACCAAATAACCATCTAGGAAGATACTTTTGGGGACTGATGTGTTTGATATGACGGCACACTTTTTCCAACCTTAAATATACATTTTTCATCATATCTCTTCTTTTACTTCTTGTAATATTTTCATATCTCTTGAGAACCTGTTGTAAAATTAACTTTCCACTTCAGTGCAAGCACCGGAAGCCTGTTAAAACACTCTGAAAGTCATCTCTTTTCTTACCAAACTTTTTCACATTGAGAAGCACTTTCACAGGTAAAAAAAACAACAAAAAAACTTTATGCATTAGGCATTATATAAATATATAAACATAACAGTGAGGTGCCCTCTCCATCAGTCGTTTTGATTGTGGAAACTAAGCAAATGTATTGATTGGCAGGAAGCCTCATCCAAAGCCATACGCTGAAGTTTGCTTCAAATAAATTATGCATTTTTCCATAAAATTTTAAATTATAATCGAACATATATGGTGTATAAGAAAACGTTCATCAAAAGGGGCCAGGCATAAGAATTTATTTCAAGGTCACTTTCTCTAACCATGACCAGCACTACAATGGCTTTACTTCTATGGAAATGAGTCCGACTGGTATTACAATGCAGAGTGACCTTATCTACAAAGAGCCCCCTGGGATTTGGAAACACTACATTGAGCCTGAATTTCAATCATACTCATAACTGAATTTTGGACAGAGCACATTGCATTAGAGACATAAACTGGCTGCAGATTAACTGTTGACAGTGGAGACAATATAGTAGCCGTTCAATATATTTTCAAGTATGGTATGAAATTATGATGACTTCTCCAAACGTTCACAAAAAAATTCAGAGAACATTTCCCAAACCTTCCCATTTCTTAATAAAACTGAGGTTTAAATCACATGTGGTGGTATGGAAAAAAAAAAACGAGAAGAGTAGCCCCTTTTAAGAGAAGATCTTCCTTGCCGCAACCAGACGATATTGGCTTCGATAAATTGGTTTCTATCCGTTTTGGCATATGCTGTGAAAAAAAGCTCTTTTCTTTATCACCTAAAGATGGCTGAAATGTGACAGCGAACAGGCAGAAGTGTGGCACTACAAAAGATGGTGATGTAGTGGACAGCGTATGGTGTTTTAGGTTCAATGTAAGATATTGTTAAATATTCTTTTAAGAAGTATTTGTTAAACAAAGCAGCCCTCTGAGTACATTTCCATCGTCATATCAGTGCAAAATCAGTGTACAATCCACATAGTAAAAGTCTATTTTCATTCCAATTTAAAAATTCCCCATATCAGAGGCCACATTTTTAATTAATTGGTGAATTTCCCCCCTCTCAAATCAGTACCTACTGCAGAGGACTCATATCAGCCCTTAGACAGAAACAAGACAACAACAAAAAGAGAAGAAGTCTGTGTGTTAAACCAATGTAGAAAAGGTGAAGCCTCTTGGATATCTGTGCCCATGGGCCTATTGTCTCATAATCTGCCCAAGCTGTTTATTTTCAGCTGCAGCCATCAAATATCTGGAGAATTATGTAATTAGCCACTTCAGTGGCAGTTTATTTTATTTTTTTGGGATTTAGAAGAAATCAATTGAGCAGTTATATTAAACTTTGTCAATAATTTTCTAGAGGCTTAAGCTCAAATAAAATAAACCCTGTTACATTGGAGAAGTTTGCTCCTGAATATCTAACTTGTTAGAGTGGTTAACCTGGACTCTGTTGTTGGTAAATCTCAGACATTTCTCTGACCAAGATCAATACAATATGCTGTACAGCACCTTTCAGAAATCAAGAGGGGGGATTGTTATTCAACCGTTAACACCTGACGGTGCAACAGTCTGCTGAACAAGCGGGAACTCAAAGACTTTAAATAATCAAAAGAATCTAACATCAAATCTGAGCCCAGTACAGACAGGTCACGGACTGAAGTGCACCTAACCCACACCTCCACCTGCGCTCCCAAGTTAATTGCCCATTACACCCCTAAGCATGTTGTGTTCACGTATGTGTTAAAGGATGGGTTAAATGCATGATGTATTTACATGTATATACATTAATGTATGAAAGCAAATAGCTGCATGTTTGTACTCTACAATTGAATGTGGGAAATGATGGCGGTGGTTATAAAGCTTTACCCATCATAAAATAATGGCAAGCGTCCGTGTTGAACTGACTGTAATAAGAGGTTCCGTGTTTGATTGACAGCCAGGTGATACTTGAATCTTACAACAACAAAAGGAGGGACACAGAGGACATCACTGAACACTGCACATTAACATGAAATTGTCTAACCTTTAGACTTGCAAGCTGTCAGCCTCCAGTTTTCAGTGGCAGCTTGGCTCATTCATCCATCTCCATCCACGTGAACTGTGACTAATGACTCTTCAGATATTAGATTCTGCAGAAAAAATAACAGTTTTAAGCTTCTCCCCTGCTACTGATTATTGTCACAAACAATAATTAATCTTTGACTTTAGAATAATAAAAAATAGCCATGTAGCTGGGAATAAATTGGCAGTGGTACACTCAGATGCCACAGTAATTGTTTTTAGTTTCAGATCAACAATACAGACCATCTCAAAAGTTTCAACTGTCCTCCTGCAACTATCTTACTTGCCACTTTCTAGTCATTTCGAAGGCCTATGGCTATATTAGTATGCTTTCTCCCACTGTTGCCATTTTTTGTCTATTCTCAGTTCCATTTGATACCTTCTTGCTTACAAAGTGTCACTGCATTTTCTTCACTGTTAATTAAACACTCAATTTTGTTTACTTGAAAGCATGCCTCATCCCCTCTATAACACATTGCAGGGACAGCGGATTCTCCAACTTATTCAGCTTCACTGTCACAAACAACAATTTGAGAAGTCTTTCTTACCATTCACAACTGGACTTTACAACAGCTCACCACTGAGTCACTCTGTATATATATTTCATGTTGATATGTAATTACTCTCTAAAAAAGTTTTTTATTTTTTTTAATATAAACTCATGAATATAGGGTGTAAATGCCTTTTTGTTTTATCCTCACTTCTGTACAGGTAGATACCTATTTTTATTTTATATTAGGCCATTTTTTTTCTTATAATCTTATACCGTCTATGGCTGTCTATTGCTGTTTGTATGCTGCTTATGAACTATGTGAACAGTTTACCTGGCCTTAAACTATGAATTATAACTCTACAGGTGATCTGTCCAGTCTATACTTAGAATACACCATGATGCACATTTATATCTATTTGTTTATTGCTTGTTTTATCGTTTGTTTTCCGTCTGATGTTGTATGTGTCTGATGTTTGCTGTTTTTCTCTGGCATTGCTTATGTTCCTACATACTTGGGTTCTTTTTACAAAAGAAGTTTTTAACTGTCTTTAATTGTAAAAATGAATATTTGAATCAGAGACAAATTACATTACATTTGGTAATAATTCGTGGATCAAAATATCTATCTGTGTTGTCATTTTTATTCACATTAATTTACCAACAGTTTATTCCAATCATCATTGTATTCCATAAGAATATTCAAAATCAACATTCTTTTTATTTTTTTTCAGCTTTTAGTAAGAGTCAATCTTCACTCCATTATGATAGAAGTGAAAGTACATGCTTGGACTCCTTATTCTGTATAATTACACCTAAGAACTAGACCTGCAAGCAGCTCGTCCCCTCGGGCTTGGACCCCTAATAAACAAATATCAAAAAGCAACGGGATAAATGTGTCATGATTGTCCTAGTTGTCGTATTTTTACTGTTTATAACATCTGACTAACAGCAGCCACATCGCCACCTGTCGTTTAGAACATGAACGTACACTACATCTCCGTTTTTTCATTAGACGTAAATCTTTATAAAGATTAATTCCCCTCCAAGCAACCAATAGTCATGTATAATAGCATTGATTCAATTATGGAGTCTTTTCTTGTCTTTGGTGATCAATAGCGACCTTAACGTTACTGTTTTTGTCGCATATTCTTCATTTTTTTGCTTATTTGCATTTCGTAATATCTATAAATCATAATTATTGGTGGTATCTTTAAAAATATATTTTGACTGACTTTTTTGTTTCTTCAATGAAACTCCGACATCGTAAAATGTACAGTTGCCATAGAAACAAATACTAACGCGCTGGTCCGTCAAATAATTTTGTTCGGCCTTTGGTCCCTTTGCAAAATTGTCCGTACTGAAACAAGGACGTTTAGCTAAGCTGTCATGTATGGCCGAAACCTGCCGGTAATTAGCTTATTGCGATCGTGTAGGAAGTTTAACAATTCAGATCATTTGCTTGATTTTAAATCGACACGGGCAGATCATCCGGAAATGTCAATTGTTTTATTATTACAATGTAATGCCAGCAGTTGACAAACGGAAGAAAACAATTGACGGGAACGTGTCTTCGGGTCCGTCTTGGAACAAGGGTGCAATTCTGCCACTGGCTTACTAGAACAAGCTGTTCTTGTTTGATTTAACCATGGACGCTGTTGTAAAATTCACAAGCCAGAGTCAAGGAAGGGACCGTATATTCAGGTGAGTCGTTCAGAGTGTTTGTGACCTGTTCGTAAACGGTCAAAGTTGTTTTTTTACTGATTGAAAAGTTGAGTCATTGGGTAAGCGTGGTAGAAAGGCACCGCATGCAGAGAGCCTTAAAATTAAATTAAACTTTCTGTTTCTTGTTTTCTTTATTTCAGGGCAACTCAATATGCATGTGCACTGTCGGTATACTTGCTTCGAAACAACTCAGAGAGAAAGGACCTTGTGGCGAAACTGAAAAGTCTGGAAACTAGCATGAGCGCTGGACGAAAATGTAAGTAGCCATACCTGTAGCTGTAGGGTGAAGGAGGGGTTGCTCAGCAGCGTAGCCATTTCCATGTTGTAACTCTCAAAATAAAAATCTACTTTTTTAACTATTCAAAATCTGTGATTGTTAATCTCAAGACGTTGTGTCAAGAGGGTGGCTGTCTTCCAGTCCAACAAAGTTCCAACCGAGCAAGAGCACAGGTGATACAATTAATCAAAATCAAGTGCGGAAGTTCAGGTGATTTGAATGATTTGATTCAGGTGTGCTTCTTCTTGGTTGGAACAGAAACCTGGAGCCCCTTGGCCCTTTCCTGGATCAGTTCGACACCCCTGAAGAGCAAAGTCTCTATATATTATAATATATTAAAGATGAATTTTTTATGCATATTTATGCATGTTATGTCCTTCGGTGGAATGGCTCCGTCAGTTTGATTTGGTGATCCCTGGGACCACGAGGTGGTTTCAGGAGGTCCTGAACAATGGAACAGGGCAACTGTGTAAAAAATAAAATTAAGATTTACCACAATTGATAATGTACTCCAAAGGTCATAAATTCAGTGTGTCCTTATGCCCTTATATAAACCTAAGTAGTGCTTACCATGTCAGTGCCAGGTGTTACACACACCCCTGCGCCCAATAATATTTGTAACTGACAAAGCACTCTGTTTTGACAGTACCATTGCTGTCTGTCCTTCAATAAAATATTACCCTCATAACTGCACATTAACATTTTAATGAATCTCTCGATTTATTATTTTAATAAATTGTTTCGTCTGCAGTGTTTAAATGCCCCTTGAAGTTTCCTAGAGTCCAAAGTGATCTTCAGTGTCTTCAAATAGCTTGTTTTGTTTTAGTCAAAACAAGCAAAATCAATTTACAGTTATACAAAACAGATTAAAGCTGGCAGTTCTCACATGTGAGAAGATGAATTTAGCCAACCAATTTGCTTGTTAAGTGCTAATAACCAATGATGAAAATAGATTTTTTTGCTGTTGATCTATTAATCTTGTTAACACTAGCTCTATTTTAACTTGTAACCTCCAATTATAACGTGCTCTGCCAGTTTTCTCTGCCTTCCTACTGTTGTTCTAAGCCAAGTTACTGAGTCCAGATGATGTCTGTTTAATTACACTCCTCTATGTTCACCATCAGTTTCAGGCACAAATGCATCAATTTAAGCCTTCCTTTTCCATTATTCTATTGATCCGTCATTGTTTGTATAATGGCACTGTGGTCTGCTGCAAAGCAATCTAAAATTAACTGTTTTTTTCTCTCCGTGGCAATCTCATCTCACTGTTCCTTTTCCCTCATCAATAAGGTCAGGATGAACTTTGCACTGCCCACAAGAAAGAAGCTGAGTCACAGCAAATAACAGTTTCAGTTGTTTGACTTTCTCCAAGTCTACTGTCAATAATTCAATAACGTCATCCTTCTTATGAAAACTCCTGGAACTGCTGAAATAGTTTCTTTAAAGGCGTAGAAAAGGGCAGAATTAAACTGGAGCTTGTTCCGGTCAATTGTTGCCAAGCAGCATTGATCATTCAATTTTAAAATACATAAACCTTATCTACTATGAAAAATATTTACCACACTGACTAATTGCATAGCACTGGGTTCCCATGGCCATAGAAATCATGAAAAGGAACAGCTTGAACACGTGTCCAGGCAAATCAACAAAGGCTGTGACATTTTAAATAACACTAATGAAGGCTCTGTATTAAAATACAAGACTTTGTTGCATAGCCTTCGAGCCATTACTGCTATACCAAGGTTAAACTCAGGAAACAGTGGAAGGAATTCAGAACATTGTCTTTGGTTAACACTATAATAAACATGCCCTCAGCCCCGGGGCTTAGACCACACTAATGGTTGTTTGTGGCTGTGTTGAAGTCTGTAGCGTTTTACCCACTGTGAGATGAGACAGATACTGTTTGAACCGTGTGCTGACGCATGGACCTGAACCAGCTTTAGTAATAACACTGACGACTCTTGAGACTGGCCTTGAAAGCTCAAAGATAGAATTCCTTTACAACCTCGACTGACACGTTTTGAACTTTGCCCCTCTGTGATTACATTTAATTGTTTTTTTCATGTTGTAGTTACAGGACAAATACAGACATTTGCGTAATACAACATTTTAATTCAACTAAAGGCGTCTTAGTCAAGGATTTTCCACATTTTTCAACAAAAGCAGATTGTTGAATTCTCAAAACATCTTTATCACTCCATGAATCATGTATTTCTTTGAAAACAGGCCGCTTTTTAAAGTGATTTAAAATCATTCAGAGACTGACTCCACACAAGCTCCACATGGAAATGAGGGATAGGGCGATGCCTTAGAGCGGGGTCAGGCAATAAAGACCTCACACGGCCTCTCAGGGCCAAAGGGAACCAGGCCAGTCTCTGTTCCTGCTCCGCTTAATTATCTCTTCTGTGCATCAGAGCTGCAGCCACAGGCCTCTCCTGCTTCTATGCCCTGTCTGTCTGGCTTCAGTCATAGTGGGTGAAGGAAATGTGCAGATGCCGCCATTTAGAAACCGAGCTTTTGAGAGACTTGTGAATGATGTCAGTAACATGCTTTCTGAAGGCAGTGAAGGAAGAACATGAGCTTGAAAAGGTGTCATGGCAGTGTGTAAATGACACAGACCTCAGAGGGACAATTATAATAAGACGAAGGATCCCATACTTGCTTTAACTGTATCTTAATCATATTCTACTATGAAATGTTGACCTGACATTCCAGATTAATTTGATTGCTGCTCTAATATTATTTTTTTCTTCCTCCTTTGTCAGTGTTCCGGCTGGGAAACACAGTAAATTCCATTGAGGCTGCTAAGCGAACCATACAACTCTCAGACCGAGTGCTGTGCCTGTGCCTTACCGCGGCCAACGTCAGCCGCGCCCTCTACTTTATCTGTGACAATGCACTCTGGGCCAGAAACGTCGGCCTTATCCGCGATCTGGACAAGGAACGCTGGAGTCTAAATTCCTCTCGGTGCTACTTCCTCTCGCTAGTTATGAGCCTGTCCAGGGATGTTTATGTTGTCATCCAGTTAATGACACAGAGAGCGAGAGATGAACACTTCAGACAGAAAAGGGAGCTGTATCTCAGTGAGAGTCCGGAAGTAGCTGAATCGGTCGTTCCTCAGTTGGATGCTTTTCTCTTTCTGCTGCTGGATAGCCTGAAATCACACCCTGCCGTTGCCTTGGACACAGTGAAAAATATATGTGATCTCTTCATCCCCTTAGACAGGCTGGGCATATACCAGTCGAATGCAGGAGTTGTGGGATTCTGTGGGTTAATATCGTCAGTAATTGGGATTGTAACCCTTGCACAGCCCAAGTTAAGACTCAAACCATGATAACAAGGATAGAGATAAACCTTACTGGCTGATAAAAAAAGGTTTATCATGGAGCTCAGCCTGATGCACTGCGAGATTAGCTAACATGTCACAGGCACATTTTGTAGCATTTATGTTAAAATGGCGTTAATCTTTTACACCAAACTCAGGCAAGCAATAACTGAAGTTGTGATTAATTGTTTTAAAACAGATTTTTGATTGATTCATTAAACTGATTACATCTTATTTTGGGACACAATATGACTTGACTTTAAATATGGACCAGTAAAGGGAGCAAATCAAGTTTACATTGAAGCCTTGTTTATAATATAATGAAACATATAATGAAAAACTCACCTTTTTAGTGCTGTTGTTCATACATTTGGGTATCTGGAGTGCCAACTGACCCACAAACTGTGATGCAGGATAAATAAAGCATGTACAAATACTCTAGTAGAAACCCAAAAGTATGAAACTGAGCATAACAATGTGTCTCCTTTAAAAGAGCCAAAGCTGAACCTGTCTGCATTCCTGTCTTTTAACACCACCTACAACACCAGCAGTTTTGTAACTATTCCCTTTGTTAAAACAAGGGCTCTTTACTGATGCAAGCTTTTGTATTTGTTTTTGCACCTTTCTCTGAAAAGATATTAATCTGAGTGATTGCTGCTTTAAGTCCACTGTCTTTCTCTGCTCTCTGTTTTGTGATGAGACGCTGCTTCAAGTTTTATCTCCATCATTCAGATGATGAATACGCTGCTTCTCAGCCAACCAACAGTTCTTTCAGGGGGAAAAGCAGCTGACAGACTTCAGGGGATCAGTCTTTTTCACAGCAGACTTTTTTTTTCCAACTTGTCATAGTATGAAAGGTACAACTGTTTCATTCAAGTGCCCAGTGAAAGTGACCGTGAGCCACACTGACCCTGAAATCAATGGAGCTAAATGGAATTCAGCCATTAGTGATTCTTTTATTGACATCTTTGCTTTCCTGTGCTGTGTTAAAATGCCTCTTGTGAAAAAGGCTATTTATTTTTCATTCTGCCATTCAAGGCAAAGCCAGGGTTAATATGGTTGATACGGTATGTTCATTTAAAGAAAACATCAAGAAATGATTTAGTGCGAATACTATTGATATGGTGTAACTATTTTAATGAGCAAAGGCACAAATGATAATGTGATTAGAAATAAATTCTTAATATATTGTCTAGAAACAGTTTTTATTTTAATACTTTGTGACACAGAAAACAAATGTGTGAGGATAAATTAGAAACTAATATAAAAACATGCTTCATAGCTGTTGGTGCACATTACATTAACATGTAGAGTCATTCAGTTCAGATGACTTGATGCTTTTACTGCCACAGTTGATTGAAAGGTGAATAAAACATTATGAAATTAAATCCATTTTAAATTGTGCTTTTTAAATGCTACATATTGATGATGTTAATCATTGTTTTGGTGTGTTGATCAGTGGAACGCGGATGAGTTTGAGTTTGAAACGGAGTAACACTGCCCTCTTGAGGGTTAACACACACATGACACCTCGATGAATTGAAAAGAGCTTTATTTTTCATTTAT
Source organism: Serranus cabrilla (assembly GCA_903364295.1). NCBI lineage: Eukaryota > Metazoa > Chordata > Actinopteri > Perciformes > Serranidae > Serranus > Serranus cabrilla. The sequence goes on from CAFUXE010000491.1 coordinate 467,724, forward strand.
ACTGAGACAACAATACACTTTTTTTCTGAAAGCTTTTCTCAAGAGGATGACATTGTGATAAAGCATCCACCATCAAAAAATTGCAAAAATATATTCCATTTCCCTTTCACCATACTTTGAGTTTTGCTGTGAAAAGAATGAACAAACTACGCAAAGATGAATCCCAGAAGAAGGACAAACACATACAAAGCAATAAATAAAGAAATTTGTTCTCCAAGGTAGATCAATAGCAGTGATTCGCAATAGGCAAAATGTTTGATTTCACATTTCCATTGAGGCATTGTTCTTCCAGTACCAACAAACCAATTAAACGCACCAGTATTCAATTTGTGGAAATAGTTTGCTGGGCCGGAATATTGAAATAATAATAACAAAAGAAACAAAAACAGGTCATTCTTTCAAATTTACATGAAAACAGCAGATGCAGGTTAATAGGTATCCTGGAAAATGTGGCATTTTTAAAATGCCAAATTTTTATGTCTGGAAAAATCTTATTGCCAGTACACTTTATACATTTTACAAGGCATCTGATATCGACTTAGAATAATGAACAAAGCACTTTGAACCGCGGCAACAGTGTGAAACTACAGATGTGTGTTGCCCCAAGTTTCTTCTCTTGTTTTTTCTTCCAGAATCCCAATAATAGTTACATACAGAGTAGCTCTGCTCTTTGAATGAAAAAGGCACCATCAGTAGTTAGCTCCTGCAACAGTAAAAAACATCACAGTTAGCACTTAAGAGGCCCCTTTTACTCAGGGTCTGGTTTCCCCAAAACAACATGGTACGATTATTTTCATTCATATTGATTGGACTGATATTTTACCCATGATGCAGTTTGTTTGATTACATATATTGTACAAGTGACCAATACTACATTATTGGTAAATGGGAAGCCCTTAACTTGAATTAGTTCTGTAAATTATTACTTTTAACACTGTTTCAGTACCTTTCTGTTCTCAATGAAATTCTGTGAAACATATTAATTTTTTTTCCTGATTTCCAGATCCAGTACCAGAACGAAACACAGAGTTCAGACTGATCAGACTTTTTCTCACGTTGGGTAGAGCCATTGGCACATTTTCTTTCTAAGCTCATCAAAATCATTTTGAAAAGAATCATAAAAGTGTGAGAACTGATCCTGACAAGAGATCCAAACAGCCAAAATAAAGAAAACATTTCTCTAGGTGTACCGGAGCTTTAACAATCCAGCATTTTTAGCTTTGATGATATTTAATGCTCAAAATCTGGGCTTACAATTCTTATTTTTCCAATAGTCAGTGCTAATAAATATTCCTTTCTCGGAAACTTTCATATGTGCCAAGACGGAGCAACTGTTGCTGGTCTCAAATCCTTCAAATATACCAGAAGAAACCTTGCAAATAATAATAAAAAAAAAACATTGAAGCTGGTACATATGTGACAAAAACCCCACTGAATATTTTCATTGAAATCAAAAGAAGCGAAGCACATTATTTTGTAGATTTCTGCGACAATTCTTTCTTTTGATAATGGTGCTTGATAGGATTGGACAGTGAATTAAATTCCTTGACTGATTATCTGACGGAAACAGAAAATGATTAAGACGTACATAGAAAAAACACAATACACAACACAGATTAGACAACAACTATCCAGTAACAACTATCCAGTAACTGAAGTTCCTTCAAACTAAAAGACATTTACAGGAAAAGTCTGAGAAAGATTTGAACTGTGCAGGTTAAATCGACAACATTTCAGAGCAGGGATGGCATAATCTTGGAAATGTCTGACATACATGTTAAGGCAAATATTAGCTTCATTCTCCCATTTTAAGCCATTATTAAGACAACAGTTGTGAGTACAGCTACATTGATGCAAACGTCCAGAGAACATTGAAATCTGAGCACTATCAACTACGTCAGGCTACAGTTAATTATAAGGTGAAATAAAACTACAGTTTGTGGTTATTCAGATGTACTAAATAACTCCAGAAAGTCCAAAATGAGTCTGCTAGCGGCCTCTAGAGGTCTGCATGCTCTTAACACCCAGCTGAGACAAAGTGGTGTGAACCGAGTGACCCACGCACAGTGCCATCCTCTCTCCACGGCCCCGTTTGTTAAAGGCATCTCTATCGCGATTTATCCCAAGGCTCCAGCCAAAGCAAAATCAAAGAAAATGAAAAATGTGTGGAAAAACGTGAAGATAAAATACCCTGTAAGCTTTTAAATCTGCGTGTAGAGTGAGATGTCATGTTTCTTGTGAGTCATTCGTCTACAGCGTAAATAAAGCAGAATTTCTGTGTGTCAGCAAACAAACCTGTAACCAGAAGACTTGAGAGAGTTGATAATGAAAAGGCAGTTCGTGGTAGGCTACATTAGGGTGAAGTTGACGCCAAATGTGCAAAAGCACTGTCCTTAAACCAGCATTCAGGTACTGGGAGGAGTGGTTCTGTGGCATTCCAGCACTTCTTAGAAATTACAGAGGACATTGTCAGAGAAGCTACATGTTAAATCCTTATTTAAATTTAGCTAAAAGCCCAAAGAACTTTGCATATCATGCTTTGCACTGCATTTTACTCATATATTGAGATACACCTTCGTATTGTCTTTTTTCCTGCAGAAATATAGGCTTTGTATGGATGATAAAATTGAGTTTGCATGTGGCCTAAAAGGAGATACATTGTTAATGCGTGACCTTATTATTGTCATTATGCATCCTATAACTGTAATTAATGAATAATTGATGTGATTGAATGTGTTGACGTTCTACCAGCAAATAACAAATAAACAGACTCTTCTGTGTGTTAATAGAAAGGCTTTAGTAGCATTTTCCCCCCTAAGATTGATTGTACCATCAATTTAATACTTCTTTTTTTTTTTCAATAAATCAGCACTTTTTTCTTCTTTTTTTTTTAGTTCTGACAATAAAGGATACAATAAAAATGCAATTATGCAGGGAGGATCACTACTGCTTTGCATTTTAGAAAAATGGATTTGGCTTTCACTGCGTCATCAGACCTTTTTACAGCAGAACAGAATCCAGCCATTACAGCGATAATCATAGGTGAAAACCATAATGTTAAAGGGCAACATTTGATCACGAGTCGGTGGTCTCAGCCCACTTTTGAAAAAGAACCTCGCTCCTCGATTCCATTAACACTCGGAGGAGTAAAGTGAATAGTGTCTCGGTGACTCCGGGACCCAGCTGGGCAGTCTTTGGGTCCATTAGGAGTCTTTTGGTCCAGTCATTTCCCACCCTGCGGAGGGTAGAGGCCGTTTACTATGAGAGTCCCTGTGCTCGGTCGTAATCTGTGATCAGGCCTTTGATATGCGACAGTTTCTGATGGAGGTACTCGCATCGCTTCTTCTCTTCCCGATAACCAGGAAACTTCTGAAAAAGGAAAAAATGAAGGTAAGAGGAAGCTTTTAGTAACACCAACATGATGGGCTTCATGCAAGAAACTGAGTGTTTCAGAAGCATAATCATAGTCCCCACATTGCTATATAAAGCACATTTTACAATCAATTTATTTCACTTGCAAAAATGTGAAAAATGCTTTTTTCTAAAGACACAAATAAATATCCAGAATAAATTAATAACTGCTTACATGCAATCAATCATCTTGCTATTACTGTTTACTTCTGTTGGGCTTTACTATTGTGCATTACATGCAATAAGATGTAGACTATTCTTACTTTCTTATACTTTCTGTACTTTTGTAGTATTTGGTCCTCCATCAGCTGAAAAGACAGAAGACAAAGTGTCAGAGAGCCATGTATGTGATCAGTTGACTGTTTGGTGTTTCCAGTCAAAGGCTCCTGCTTCAGACAGTACCTTGTACTCTTGTGTTCCCGGGGAGAGAGTGTTGATCTTTGAGCCCAACTGAACAAACATCTCTGTGATAGCTCCAATCCGGTCATGAAGACCTCGGTATTCATCGTACTCGGCACAGAAGTCGTCCTTATACTCTTGGCGCTGCTCCAGTGCTGTTATGGTGCTGTATTTTCTAGGGGGGAAAAAAGGAAGAAAAAACATAAACAAGTTGCCATTTAAAAGCTGAAGGTTGTTTCCAATTCCTTCCAGTAGATGGCACTGCAGAACGGTGGAGTGAGAGTCCTGACACGTCACAGATTTAACAGCATGATGTGTTGACCAGATGTATAAATGTAAGACATAAGATCGTGTGTTTGCTTCACTGAAGCTTTGTGACAGCTCATTTAGACATGTGTTTTACTTCCCTCTGTTTATATGAATGTTTTCAAGCTGATCCTAAACCTTCTGGGACAAGTTGGCTTCTTTTTTCTCAACAAAAGCTGGTTAGATTCTGAAATTTAAACCTCTCAGTGACACATAATGTCAACAAAGACTTATGAGGGCCGACTGATGTTGTGACAATTATTAGAATTTCCTCCCTGAATCATAAATACCTTCTGAATGTGAATTTATTACATGAAGCACAGCCAGGGGCAGAGTGTGTGTTTTTCTTACATTAAATAGTCGGGCAATTGCTCTGTTGACGTTCGATTGACAGGTGTTTTCTCTTCCTCTGGGTCTGGAGATAGGAAAAACACACACACACATTGAAAAAAAAATGTTAAAGCAATCTGCCAATGCAAATGCGATAATGCGGCCATCATATCAAGGCTTATGGGATCGTTTATCACTCTGTGCCGATAAGAGATCTGATCCGAGGCAAGCAGTGACGTCTGTAGCCACAGAGTAGGAGGCAACGCTGCCTGCTGACTCGCTCGACCGTAGGTCACCCAGCTGTTTCACAGTCAATCATCAACAGACTGGAGAACAGAGTGAGCACTGCAGGGTGGAGAAAGTGCTACAGTCTTAACAACACTCACTGCTCGCTCGAACAAAAATATATGAATTACTTCTTATTGGCTTCCAGCAGCAACTATAACTCAACCTTGAGGTTTTTTTTTTTCCTTTCTGCTAAATGAAATCTGATAATATCCCAAACATATTATATAAACCAGACTCATGGCAGCACAATAGGATACATGAAGTGTGACAAAACCTCACAGAAAAGACAGTTTTATAATTTTATGGCCATTTACCTTTGAGATTTTCTTGGTTCTGCTTCAGGTCTGGACTCGTCTCAATCCAGTCTGGTTTTAAGCGCTCTCGTTCTTTGTCTTTGTGCTTTTTGGACCTCTTCTTTTTATGCTGGCCGTTGGTGAACGGTGGCTCAGTGCAAATGGCTCTGTCAGTGTGTGGGGGCTTAGGGCTGGGTGCAGTAGGAGCTGGCTCTGTCCTCTCCAGTTTGGGGATAGCAGATGACCCGCTGAGTTTGTGCGGCGAGTACAGACCGTTTGGGCTCCCCTGGAGATGGCTGTTGGTTTTGTCAAACTCCAGTTTAATCTGTACTCTAGAGTTTCCATGACTAGAGGAGCTACGAGCCCCATTGGTGCCGTAGTCTCCGTGAGATGGCGACTGCAGAGGCAAACACTGGTCTAATAGTCTTTGTTTTTTGGGGGTTTGACAGTTTGATGGGTCCGAGGGCAATGGGCGTTTCTACAGAGTGAAAAGAACATCATAATTGATACAGTCCTACACATTTATCATAGAAGACACAATATTGGTATTGATCTACATCTCACTCTCTAGAAGAATGCAAATAAGCATTACTTCTTCTTTTCTTGTCTGACTAATTCCAGTCATGGCTATATTTAGTCTGAAGCTAAATATAACTACACAAAGACATATCAATGGTCATATTTCCAGTAATATGTATGTGCAAAAAAGGAAATCCCCTATCTATTGTCAGTCTTATAAGAAAGAAGAAGTAGCAGAATGGAATTCATTCAAGGTGAATAATTACCACGGAGAGATTCTTGGCAGGACTGAGATGTGAAGGAGAGTCCCCGGGAGTTTTATGGAATGAATGGTTGGACTGGGGACTCTTCAACTGGCTACTGTGGAGTGGCTGAAGTTTCCTGAAGAAAGATTGATAACACAGCACCTTCAGTTGGACAGTAACTGCGAAGTAAATGGACTGTAAAGCTAAACAGGAAGATGCAGTATGTAGGTCATAAAGTTTGCTTTGGCAGATTTATGAGCAAGTGGATGAGCAATTATCATTTATTATGACACGACTTCCAGAGAAAAGATAGCGGAAGAAGCTAATCCCAGGAATAATTATTGACGTTACAAAACTGTCACTCTTAAAATTTTCTCAAAGCTTTTTCCAAAGGTATGTGATGTGTTTTTGTGTCTCTGGTGATGCAAGCTACAGGAGGCAAGCACAAAGACTAAACACAGTCCAGTGAGCAGAACAATAGCAGCAGTTTTAACCTCTGTAGGACCAAACCCTCTTCTCCGGTAATCTGCTTCCTACAGCTCCTTCCTCAAACAGGCGCTACAACAAGGCACACCCCCCGAGTGGATTCATGCAACGTTTTAATCGTTTGGTCAGTATGAGAGGAGTTTGGAAAAATTAAACATCAATGAAATGACAGAAGTAAGAAAGCGTTAATAAGAAGAATCTACTTTAACAAATGAATAAACTAGAGCAAAGAAATCTGGAGATTGTCATATTTACAGGCGATCAGAGATTTATCACACTTGGCAAAGAATTTCATGACTACAATTGCAAGCTTTTTACACTTAGCAGGGGAGGTGGGCAGAGGGGGTTGTGCAATCAGCCAACAGGACTTGAGCTTTTTCCAAAAGGCTCATGGAGCACATGGTCTACATGTTTACTGGCAGGCAGAGGAAACGTACAAGGGGAGGAAGCTCACCCTGAAAGGCTCAGCCTTGCTGCTCTGAAACTTCCATGCTAATGCCATTTGGCAACACGGTGCAGGGAATATTTTCCTCAGCTTTGATGTGTCCATTAAGAGATTCATCAGTGCAGAGAAGTAGTCATTTAGAAGCTCCCCTTTCAGTGTGATCACAGCAGACTTCTACATTAATTCAGTGGCCTTTCTGTATTAACGCCAGCACTGTCAAAGCACATCCATCCCTTAGTCTTTTGCACAAACAGGTCTCTAAAAGAACTTTAGAGCAATAGTTTCACAATTTGGGAAACATTCTGACTTGCTTTCTTGCAGAGTTAGATGAAAGGATGCATACAACTCTCTCATGTATCCAGTGAATATAGGGCCAGCAGGTTATTAGCTTAGCTTAGCTTTGCACAAAGACTAGAAACAGCTAGACTAGCTCCGTCTAAACGACCATTGAACCCTGTTGTATATTATGGCTTATCTCACCTGATCAGAAGCCTGTTGATGAGTTGCTTCTCCTCCTCTAGATAACCAGGCCAGTCTCTCTGGACATGTCTGTACAGCTCATCCTTCAGAGAGTAGCTGTGGTCTTTGGGGTTCTGTTTACCAACCTGAAACAAGACAGTTTCCAATGTAAATACATCAACAGAAAGTGGACAGGAAGTACAACAGGAAGTGCTCTGTCCAATTCTGGTCATAAAAGCACCATAACCCCACCTTATATTTAAATAAAAGACCTGTTTTTCCTTGGAAGACAGTTTAAACCTGCCCTTATACAACTTAATCCTACTGATACAAATCTAGACAAACCAACCACTTTCAATTCTGAAAGTAGTCAGATCCCAGCTGGAGACACCCCACCCCTCTCCTGTCAAAACACAATCTTCTCCTCCAAAGATAATTAAAGCACAGCCCTAATTACAGCACAGTCTCCACTTGATGATTGCAGCGGGACACTCAAACATTGTGAACACAGGAAATATGCCAGAAATAAACTTACTGACATCACCTTTTTATAGCTGTACGGTGGTAGTCTGTTCATTAGTGTCATTAGCAAAATAGCAAATTTATGTTTGTAGTTTCAATCCTTGACCTGATATCAACTCACTTTAAAAGCTGCTAAATTAGTATTCATCACACTAAACATTTAGTATTTTTCTTTTATACTACACCATTAGTCAACTGTGTTTGCACAGCGAAGTGCCAGATGTCTCACCTCATCCAGTACTGAGGTCAGGTCAGCCTTGTCCTTTAGACTGGCCCGCTCCCTCTCCAACCACAGTAGCAGCTCAGGTTTCCTGTATGGCTTTAAGGCCAGGAGATGAATGATGCGATCTCTCAAGGGCCGGTGTGCCACAGGGCTGGGAACCAGGCTCCTCTTGTTGCTTGGGGAGTGCTTGCTGCTGCTATCTGAGCCTGATACCAGACCCTGCTTCCTCTGGACCTTCACACACTTACCTAAGATCAAAACAAAAGGGACACACAGCAGAGTTTCAACACAAGATTTGTGGAAGATAAGGACAGGGTTTTGAATTAAAAAGTTATCGGCAGTAATCTAAAGCCATTTCTAAAAGGCCCTGCTGTCGCTGACACAAAACTAGAGAAAGAGATTATAACTGATCTGATAACAGGATCCACATAGGTCGACAGTATCCTGTAATAGCACAGCCAACATATCATTCCTAATCCGGTCCTCAGGGCAGTTATACAAATCACACACTGATTTTAAAAGAGACCTGCACATGATACATTTTATCTTCATTATATCTCTCTGTTGTCATGCAACCTGCATTATGCACACGGAAAAGACACAGCAGCAGTGCAGCACTTTTATCCCAATGTCAAAGGGCTATTTGCATACAAACACGGTCCTGTGCTCATGCACTTTTCTATGTTTCTGTGCAGAGGTAGTGTTGTTGCAAGTGGAAAACAGTGAAAGAGGTTGACAGTAGGGTTAGCCTACTGCTGAGTTAACAGAAGAGCATGGAAACTACAGCAACTAACACAGAGAGGCCCTTTCTTCCTGTTGCAGTACTAATTCAGTTGGACCCGGGCAGGCAGTGCTTAAAGATATCTGCAGACCGTAATCTCATTACAACCTTAAGCCATACTTTGGAGGTTGCTATAGGTCGAAGACTAACAGTGCATTCATATAGACAGCATGTAGAAGAATCAGTGTGTTTTAGAGTACATTAGATTTGGAAGATGCAAACAAAGTCACGTTTGATTGCAACAACAGTCTTGCAGGAGCATGTTTCAACATCTTCCCTGAACCCGGTCATGAAGATTTCAGGGAACTGTCCTTTCCTGCACTGAAACAACCTGTACTGCCACATTTTGAAACAAGACGCAACTAGAACTATTGTTTTATGGCGATATATTTAAAGACCTTGAGGGACATTTTAGGACTCTCGAGGCAGCTTTTATTGCCATGAAGACAGAAATGTCTCACTTAAGATAACTGACGTGCTTTACAGAGTTGTGGGTGCTTTTATGAGCAATGATCAAACACTAAGAATAGTTGGCAACAGTGTATAGATACTTTAGAGGGACATTTTTAACACTTAAGCAGGAAAAGAAACAGAATGAACCGAAAATAAATAATTTATATTGAAAAACTTGACAACACCTGGTGTGTGCACATTACAGCTGCCTATTTGTCAGCGCTTCTTTCCCCTGAACTTTAAATCATACATTATTATCTAAATTGTGGACATTTTTCTACCCTGCAACCTGTAATTGCGAGTTGGTATATGGACATTTTTTTCTGATGAGTGTAGCATTACTGTACCATAAAAAGACAGTCAGTCGCCACAAAACAACTGTGTGCTCTCCACTGCATATGGCGCATACCGTGATCCATAACCAATGTATTTCTCTCTCTCGTGTCCACGAGAAGGGAAGTTATGTGCTTTATAAAAATGCTCAAGTAAAATGGAATATCCTGTAACTGAATGTGTTGAACCAGGATCTCTCATGCCTTTTCCAACATTTAATAGATGCATGCATATGGCAGATTAAAGGTACTTTGTAAAAGCCTCTGAGAAACCATTTCCGCAGAAAAATATGGCATGTAATGTGTAGGAATCAGTTCCAACAGCTGGCTTCTACAGCAATCACCCTAAACACGATGTTGGTCTATAGAGTGTGTTTTATTCATAAAACATAATCAACACAAGCATTTAAATTCACACAGGATTTCTAAATGTCATCAAGCCTCATGGCTGGATAATTTATAAAGTTACAGCATGGTCAATTCAATCGACTCTTGAACTGCAACTCAGGCAAGTAGAAAGCAGCAGATAAATAAAATGAATTGCAAGTAGAAGATCCTGCACGTTCAGCTTAGATTATTCCAGGTATACCATGGCCTCTTCCTTAGATGATAGTTAGAAGTATTTAATCAAATGAAAATGAATTAAATTCCAGTCAGAGTAATTACATTTTAGGCAAAACTTCATCAGCATGAGACTTGTTAGCGCATACTTCTGGCAAACTCAATCACATTAATGGTGCTGGCAGGCAAGCTGGCACAGCGCCTGAGCAATCTGGTCAAAATGAAAGGAAAATTACAAGACAGAGAGGCATCCCTCTCGCATGAATAATTGCAACGCAGCGCTTTGATCAATTATGTGATAACTTCCACACCATATGGCAATTATCAGTAGGATGAGATGGTGAGAAGCAATGGTTTAGAAGCTTTCTGGGAACATAAAAAGTCAGGTTATCTGTCCCTGATCCCTACGTGCTTGAGGGCTGTTACGTAAAAGGGAGGCTGGAAGATACACCAGAAAGTAGATACAGTTATTAGGGAGAAGCTTACTTGGCCCCGGCTTGATCTCAATTGCTGAGCGGCTCCAGATGTCCTTCTCCACCTGTGACATGCGCTCCCGGGTCGTCTGATAGGAGTCGTCTGTGGCACACACTGTGATCTTGTCCTGAATGCTGCCCTGGCCCTCCAGGTGATCCCTGCCCTCCCTGTGTGGAGGAGAGAGGAGAGAGAGAGGAGACTTCAGAGAGTTCAGGCTTACAAATTCTCTGGCTCGGCTCAATTAACTGGCCATTTGTCAAACACAAGCATGAGAGATTCTTGCTGTCATGCAGTAATTTGTGATGCTGTCTGACACGCACACAACTGGTTCTGGGACTTGTGCCTGCATGCAAATTCTAGTTCTGTGTTATAAATGTGTGTGTTATTAAAGTTAAAAAACGTCAGTAATAATTAACCCTTTGACACCGCTTAGCCACAAACACTACCTCTCTGTTCTCAATTATTACTGGTCACACCTTTGAGGTCAGTTGCGGCATGACGGCCTTTGGGCGTTATTGTAGTCCTGTTTGAATGTAGCCCGACAGTACTGTCTGTTGTTGTAGTACTGAAGAGAGAAGCCACTGTTCGGTAAGGCCCTGCGGTCTCAGTCTGACACCAAATTTACTACAAATTCCATTTGTGGTCGACTGTGGAAAGAGTTATGTGTGCTGCTTACCCTGAGACATACTGGTGAATGCAGTCGAAACTGGACTGAGGCTTGTCTTTGCTGTCACTGGAAAGGTAGAACGAGAAGACTCTGAATCCATCTGGAGATTCGGGGGTTGGTGCTGGGATCTTTACATACTGTCAAGACACAGAGAAACAAAAAACTATTAGCATGAAATTCATAGAAATATTGTAAAGTGACATGTCTTTGTAACTAGAAATTGTGTTTACAAAAACAGGATATATTACAACCTTTTAGGAGTAATATTCAAGCAGTTTTCAAGGTACCATAACAAAATATTTCCAAACTTTATTGTTACTATAAATGCAATTGCGAAAAATAAAGTCAATAGAATTTTTTTCAACCTGCAGCAATCAATGTGCATTGATCATGTTACCTTTAAATTATGTTTTGATGATTATCTGCTTGCTTGCAAATATGGCAAAGAGATTGTTTCATTTTGAAAATGAAACATATTCCTAGCCTTAAACTGTTAAAACAGCTGTCTTCAGGATACTCTCTCATGCTTAAGTGCACTCTATCTGCTATAGCATTGCTAATTTGACTGGTGTGTTATTTAATTAGCATGTTTTATCTCTCCCAGGTAGCCTGTTCTGATTCAATGCAACATCAAAGTGGAAAAGAAAACACTGGATAAAGCAAATCAACAAAGCAGCTTTTTATTGAAACTGTCATCTCGCTTGTTTTTTTTTTCATGCATTAAATGTGACCTAAATATTCTCCCACTTGGGCCAATCACAGAGGCGACATTGTACCTCCCAGGTCAGGGGATGATGACCTGTAGCCAGTCATGGGAGGAGCCTGTCTGAAAGGCAAACCATAACAATAGTATAGCGGACAGCTTTTTTTCACTTGGGCGATAACGTCCTCTGTCGCAGACTGTCCACAGCTCCCTAGCAACAAACAAGCCAGCAGGGTGAAGTCTATCTCTGTCTGAAACCTGTTACATAAAATGACCCAAAAACCTACTTCCACTAAAAGTCATTAACCAACAGGTAATATGTCCTTTAAAACACATTTGCAGCGCCTCTCTTGTACACCGCCTGCAGCTGTGTTTCAGCCTGAAAATGGGCAGTTTAGTACTTTTGTTGATAGTGTCCTAGATTCAACAGAAGCACGATGATTGATCACTCGTCCTTTATAAGCATGAATACGTGTCTACTGATGAGTAGCACTTAATGTGAGATGACTGCAGGAGCTCAAATTTTTCCTCTCTTTTGCTTCTTTTCGAAGCAGACCTCGTGGTACCACCTCTGGCCAAAGCACACAGGCTCTTTTTTTTTTTAACTGCAGGTCTCAAGAAAAACAAATGTCAGTCAGACGGACTTGAAGCTGCCTCTTTAGTTATCAGTTGTAAGTGATTGATTATAAGCTGACTGGCTGCGAGCACAGTGTCTCTGGCTGATGTGGCAGGCAGGACTATAGCTGTCACAAATGCCCAGTCATGCAGCAAAGCCATAAGCAGTTTTTTTGCAGCACGGAGCCAATGAGCGGCTCCTCTCCTCGACACCCCTCCTCCTCTTCTAAAACCCAACGCATGCCATTCACCCCACCCCCATCAGCCTCCAGCTTTCCTTCATGTGCACAAGCCCACCCATGTCAACACAAAACGCAAAGCAGCCCACAAGGCCATGAACACTTGAGACACACAGCTGACCATTAATTCTGACCTATTTATGTCTTGCCGTTCACATGAAGTGGTAAAGCGGAGTCCTGCATATGTCTGCTTTGGGTTTCACGCTAATTAAGGACGATCAACCAAAAAAGCATCAAAGTGAGCAGGGACAAGAGGCGAGCCATGTCCTCAGGGCCCATTACTTTAGGAGAGTAAAGTAGAAGGAGCCCTGACCAAAATTAGAAGCAACAAGTCCCTAAAACGGGGTTATTGACGTAGAGAAAGGCAGGCAGAAGAATTGCATTTGAATTAGTTTTAAAATGAGAGTCCTGCTGAACAAAAGGTAGCCTGTGATGAGATGAGAGCGCACATTTACACATTTAGCATCGCAATAGTGCCACCACGTCCCCTCTTTCAATCGATGGCAGCAGCATGAGCCCCCTCCAGCCATGCATTAGATTTGCCTGTCACCCCCGTCCATGCCACCGTGCACACTTCACATTCTAATTCTAATCAATGTCACTCAGGTCAGACTGTTCAGAGGTTGCCCCCATTTTATTCACGGCTTCCTTCTCAAGCTACATAACCATATGTCATTTAACCCATTAGTTCCCAGTTTCTGACTCCTAAAGGAGAGTCTGTCTGTCCAACATCAGCTTCACACATATGCAAGAAAACACGAGGCTCAGAACTTTAAACTTAAGGAGTAGTTAGATGCTATTCACTCTCTTGCAGAGTTAGTTAAGAGGATTGATGGGACTACAACTTTTGGAGCTCTTTGTCTTGCCTAATGAAGAAGTTCCACTTCACTTTAGGGGATTACACCTATGATGAATATACACAGCCAGCAGCTAATTAGTTTAGCTTCATCACAAAGATTGGAAACAAGGAATCAGCAAGCGTAGCACTGTATGCAGCAGAGTATTAGCAAGAATCAGGTGATACAATGCTTACTATTATAGAGGGATTATGATCAAGTATATTGAGATAGTGTACATATGTAAGCAAATCGACATATTGTATTTTTTTTATTCCATTTTAGGATGCGAGTAAAAAAGTTCCTTTTTTCATGCAATCAGAACAGTTGGATCAGCGTTTTCCTCACAGTCTGTATAACATCAATCATTAAAGCACTGCTTTCAATTTGCTACGAATTTTTGCCTGTCAACAAATAATTAAAAATCAATCTTGTGGTTGAACCAGACCAAGTAAACATATAATCAGATGTATCAGTGTTTTCTTACACCCTGTAACAAAATCTGCCTGCAGCTAACTACACAAGATCTAAGCCAATAAGTTGGATAACATAAACCAATTTCAGATATTTTGTATGGGTGTATATGTTAGCCAATAAACAAAAACCACATGTTAGTAGAGAACTGTCAAAAATATGTTTGAGGAGATTTAGAAACAGTCTATCTGTTAAATATTTTGGGGCATTATCAGATTTCCCTCAAATATCAATATCAGCATAAAAAAATCCAGAGTCAGTCAGGCTATTAACCACCCTACTAAGGCTGGCCTTACAGTACCTGCCTTAGTGCATTGCATTGAGCAATGGTGTGTTTTTATTGCTCAAGTATTCATGGGGAAGTGTATTATTTTTTCTTTCAAAACTTATTTTGTGTCACTTTAATGGTCTTAACTCAACAGGGACAATGGTAAAAGCTGAAATCCATCTTGTTTTATGAATTAATATATCATGTTTTGCTCTGTGGTGGTGTAAAAAACAGTAGAAAATAGTGTTTATCATTGTTGAAGACACTCTCCTTTGGCTGCTATTGAGTCTACAGTTTTTTTCTATCTTTATCACTCATCTTCCCCGATCAGTAGATGACATTTTCATTACATACCAAAAACAAGAGGAACCAACCCGACAACTTTGCTGTCGTCGGAGCAACAAGTGGTTTACAGATTACAGCTTTGAGTATCGACCGCAGAAGACAGTAAACATCACAGCCAACTCATGCAAAGTGGCTAACGTTATCATCATCCAAACCAGCCTGTTGATACGAACTCTGACTTTGTGAGGACAAGTTTGTGATCCTGAAGCTGTTGTCAGTGAAGTAGTAGGTGTAGATTTACATAGAGACGCTGAGTCATAGACATGTCCATATGGAGCTCTGGTCTGATCCCCTTATGGTGTGTGTGTGTGTGTGTGTGTGTGTATTGTCATTTTGTCTGTTTTTAGGCTGAGGAAGCCTCACACTCCCAAAGGGCACATACAGGGAGTGAGGTCAAATATCTAGCAGACAGTTTAGAGTCCATGTCAACAGAGTGGGATTATTATCAGACAAACTTAGTTGAATCACCCTGTACACTCATCAGTGAACAAACAAAAACAGAAACAATGACATTTAACCTACAACCCTCAATTTAAATGTTATACAAATCTTGAATGAGTCACAATATATACACACAGAAGGGGTGTCAGCTAACAGCTAACGCAGCTATTAGCAGCTCATAGAGAAACAGAGCTCCAGTACTCACAGGTCAGGGACTGGTGAGTCATTTATACACATCCATGTAACAAACACATGACTCAAACTGTATGCATTTCTATAAGCACTGCAAGAACAAATTGGTTTAAAGTGCATTTCTGAATCATCAGACGCTTCCATTAAATAATATTCACATCTACATCAATACTTTGATTGCATAGCGAACATATACTGTTAAGGGTGATAATGTTCTAGTACTCTAGGGCACATAATAAGTCTGCTCTTAGGATGAACTACAGGGGCATAAAGGGCTGAATTACAGGGGCAGTCAGAGAGCAGACCTCTGACAAGGCTAAATGCTCTATCTCGCTATGTTAAAAGACAAATCATTTTGTGTATCTGGCCCCTATCTGCCCCCAATCTACTCCAGAATTTAATGGGATGTTCCTTTGCCCATGCATGCTTCACTCATCCACCAACTCTTCAATCCTCCTGACAAAAACAGCAAACCAACAAACAAACTGTACATAAAAACGACCTCCTTGCCGCTGATTATAAGCTTAATACTGCTAATGACCCTTCACTTGAAAGCATAAAAAATGCCAATTCTACTCAAGGTTTTAAAAAAAATATGCCATTACCAGAAATGCACTTAAGATATTTTCATTTTCATATCTTTTATGCGGTCTGATTTGAATTAGCTCTCCCAGCTGTAGGACTTCTTAATAATTATGGAGATAACTATTAAATCAGCATTATTTGTTCAGCTCAGGACCAGGGAAAGAATTCATTAAATTGCCTGTGCTCCACAGTATTCTAATTCTGACTGTGTTAGTCTTTTAATCTGATGATTAATTAATGCTTAGAGGGGTATTATAATCATCAGAGTGTACTATTAACATGTGTCGGCCAAATAAAATTAAACAGCTTCATAAAAGAAGCACAGAGCAGTGAGAGCGGTGTGCGTTATCATGGGATTAGTAAAGTTTAACCGTTGGACAGTTACAGTCAGAGCAACCAAATGGCATCAGAACGGCAATCCTTAACACCTTGTCAGTGCAGCCCCCCCATGGGGCGAACGGGCTGATACAATAACTGCCTCTGTGGCCTCGGCCCAGCCACATCTGCTACTCCAGGGCCTGTGTGTTTGGAGATGTCAAATACTTTCAAGCTGTTGTAAGGTGTGAACTGGACTGGAACAGAAAATCTTGGCAGGGGGCTCAGCAGTTGAACAAGGACAAAAGACACCGTCAGTGATGTCCTTGTAAAACTTCAGCCTTAACTCCCCGAGCATGTTTAAACCGCTCATCTTTGATGAGGTTAAACAGAGTTCTTAACCCTGCTATTTGGTGAGGAAGGAAAAAATAGCTTCACTTAAGAGATCCACTGTTCACCCAAGTCCTGTGCTTTTGCAAGCCAAACATCTGCAGGGGAAGATGAGAGGATAGCTTCTCTCTCTGTCTTTCCTTTCTTTGCTCTGCAGACGAAAGCGAGAAGGCAAGGTTCCCAGCTCTGGTATTTGGCATGGCAACACTGGGATGGGAGCAGGCGCCTGGATATGTGATTTACTCTGAAGTCTTTGCCTCCTGCCCCTGTCTGTACTGACACTAGTTACCATTGTCTTCTCATCTGAGCCTACTCAGCCATAGCTGCTCTGTGAGCTGCCCGTCTTTTGTTCTAGCTTCTTCCCCCACAAAGCTGGGTGCAATGGCCTGTCGGCCCGCCTGGATTATTCATGAACAGCGGGGACGTGTGGCTGTGTGTTGTTGGAGGGTAAAGGGAGGGATTGGGGGGTTTGGGTGTGTATGGAGGAAGCGGAGGGGAGGGGGGGCGGGTGGCGGTGGCTCCCAGTAGAGCCAGTGCATGAAGGATGGCCCTAAACAGTCTTCCTTTAGGAATGTGACGAGGAACTCAGCAGAGAGGAGGGGGATGGATCCTGGCTGGAGCAAGTGTATTTGTTCCTCTTTATTTAGGTTAGTGCAAAGTTGAGATATACATCATATAATGGACTCCACAAGTCGAGGCATTGATAGTTGAAAAGGTCCAACTGCCAGCCGTGTTTTAGTGTTACATGCAGACAAGCAAGTGTAATGTCTGAGAGAAACGCAGGGGTCACATTCATTATTCTTATTCATTGTCCTCAAGCTTTGGACAGCATGATCAACAATTCCACTGTGACTCATTTGTTAAAAACAAAGCATGTGACATAAGCTCCTACAGTCTAAATCATGCTTTCAATGAGCCTGGATGGATGTGGTGGTTCCTGTGCTTGAGGATCTATTCATTGAGGGGGGTTGGTAGAGACGGGAAAGCAAAAGAAGGGGGGTGGGGACTGACGGGAGTTAGTGCGGGGATATGGGGATGGGCAACTGTCGAGCATCCCCCAAGGTACTGCCTGTTATGCCAAGCAGAATCAGTCTTTTTCAGAGAGGCTGGGGCTAATCTGTCAACCTCAACAAACACTCTCCGTCTCCCCTCCCCCGACACGCCACCCCTCCTTACTGTAGGTGCCTTCCTCTTTATACACAGAGGGATGGAGGGTTTAAAAGCCTATGTTAAGTGAACTGTTTCCTCTATTCATAATATGTAAACAAAAACTACATTTAAAAAAAAAATCACTCAGACTGTGTTTTTCCGCAAATGGATTCCCCCATCTAATTTGCATTAGATGGTGCCAGTATTTGGAAGTTAGGAAATTCCCTTTACAGGCTGGTTATTAGACCTCAGATGCACTGACAACAGTAATGTGTTTCCCTTGTTGATTCCTAGCCTGTTTCACTGGAGCAATCCCACAAACCACTTGGAGCATTGCACTATACTCCCATTACTGGACTTTTCTCTCCACGCAAGCAGGCAGTCTGTAATCCTTTAACAATTCACAGATTGTGCGTTGGAAAGTATGTCCAAACCTGATTAACTTGCAGGGAAACTTGGAGAAACAGGGGGAAATCCAAAACATGCACCGAGATGTGGCATGTAAAATCAGGTTGCATGGCTTGAAGAGGTGAGCCAAGTGATGGAATTACTGTAATGGCACTGTACCGGCACTTTCTACCTTTATATAGAACAGTGTGACATCACAACCTTATGGAAGTCCTTTGTAACAGAAAAAGATACGTATTTACCCAGTTTCCAATATGGGACTTCTTTTAAAAATCACCAAAATTACACCAGTTACAAAAGACAGAAACTGTAAAAACAAATCATTGTTTTTTTTCAGCCTTCCAAAGGTATTTGAATGGATCATGCATGACAACAACTAGTATCCAAAATTGTGATATTTAATCAAAATCATTTCATTCTACACGCCTCATTTCAATTTTACAAAAAAAATAACCCAAGTGTTTTAACCAGATCCTGTGAAAAACATTAAAGGCTGCTCCTCAGAGCTTCTGGGAAGCCATGAATCACTCGGATGAGACAAACAGTCACGTGACAAATATTCAGTGAAACTTTGACCGAACTTCAGGGTGTTTACACAGAGCAGAGAGGAGAAGAAAAAATATAAATAGTTTAATGTGTATAGCATGTAACACTTGTGGGCACTTGGAAAATATAGTTTCCATTTTATTCCAACTTTGAACATGTTTTTATCTCTTTTTTTATGATTTATGGCATTATGCTGCACAAAAGACATTTCTGAGTTCTCCCTACTTTTCGTTATGACTGTGCTGTTTCCATAGAGGTGTGTTCTTCATGTTGCAGTGAAAAACGAGGTCACAGTGAGTAAAATGTGGCATGAGTAAAAAATGCCCTGGAACTGCTACGGGTTAAGAAAAACATACTCAGTAGAAAGCATTAGAAAACATTTTAAAAAATCAAAATTTCCCTGTTGATATCCAGACACACTTTGTGATGGACTTAGGAATTATAACTCTAGAGATCCTGATAAGACAGCCTTTTTATGCTGTGTGTATCTCCCACCACAAAAGTAATAAGGCTTATATAAGCCTGTTAAAGCTCTATGTCTTTAAGTTAAACAATAGCTCTCTGGTGTTAGTTTCAAGCTCTTGGGGTTAAGCTTCCTCACTACTGTACACAACAACACTGCCCATGCTTACTTACAGTGTTAGTGTTGCTCATATCCTGTTGTGCTGCATTTTTAAATCCAAGAACAAAATGTTTGTGATAAGACTCCTCAGAGGACAGTGCCGACACTGTATGAAATATTTCCTTGTTATCAACTTTGTTTTCTCTTTATAATACCAAGTGACTTGTCAGTTGGTTAATAATCAGCAGCTTTGCACAGTAGGATTGTAACATTTATCAGAAATCATTTAACTTCCTTGTAATTATCTAAATAATCAAATTAATTCAAACCTTTTAAAATGACAAAATGAGGTTTTGTTCTTTTAAAAGATTTTTGCTAAAAAGAAACATTGTGAAATATGTGAATATTATAGAGCTATGGACATTTCTGAGAAGACAATTACCAAGAGAACTGACAGTAAAATGTAGTTAACACACCCTGACTTTCTTATTGGACGCAACCCTCCAAGGACTTCCATATAAATTAGACTTACAGTAAATAAGAGCACTAAACTACCATCAATTGGCAATTTGTTGCACAGCCAGTAGTAATAAAATCACTCCACCGATCTGCACGCAAACACTTAACACAAATTACATAATGTTATTCCAAAAACACTAGTCATTCCTCAGACTTTGCCATGTTTAATATTTAGATTCTTATACCAGCCTGTGAACATACAGAAGTTCCCTTGCCCAAACATTTGTCATCAGCCTAAAACATCACAGATGTCATACTATTTAGCATGGAAAAAAAATAGGATGTCCCAATTCACAGAATGTGAAATGCAGTTTGCCAAAAATATCAGGATGTCCCACTGCATCCGGTTGCACTTTGCAGTATGCAAGCCAGCATGCTTTTCTGACTATTCTGACCCACAATCCTCTGCGCGGCATCTATGAGAAAGAGGGTCAAAGTTCAAGGCGCAGTGACGAAGCAGTATGGCCAGTTGAATGCATACTAGTATAACAGTGGACACTTTGTAAGGGCAGCTGCAGCATGTGCTAAAAAGAAAAAGTATGTGATTTGGAGCACAGTAACAGTCTGCTGCATTCCCATTCATTGCCTTTCATTCAATGCCAATGCTAATATTTTATGGTTGTCAAAACTGAATATTTTGTTTTGGGATATCAAGTCTACAACTTAACCAATCCAACAGTTTGAATTAGAATATTCCCTCAGTCACTTATTTTTAAAGCAGCTTGTGCTGTTGTTGTGAGTTTTTGTTGCTGCTATTTCCAGTTTCCCAGGGTGACGGTTACATCTTTAGTCCTAATGGTTCCAGATTAGCTTGGAATGTAAACAAACAAAACAAAGCCACATCAAAAACGCACAACTCTGTTTGTGTGTGTTTCACTGCATTTTCTAATTCTGGCAAATTAAACTTTTTTTTATATACTCAGACCTTGCCACCTTTAGCCACACTGCATGCCCAGTTTGTGCTATTTCACAGCTCTCTTTGTTAGCATAAAATACCCGACTGAAACACTGCCGCAGTCACCATGGCATCCTTGGAAATCCCTTGTTCGAAGCAAAACAACACAATAATGACAGAGGAGCTAACTAAAGAAAATTCCTCTTTAACTGCAGGATCTCATGAGGCTTGTTCCTAAAATATACTGTATGATCCAAAGATCCTAAGGCCAACTAGCTCTACATAAACACAGTGTGCCTCAGACGAGTGGAGAACACAGAGACTTTTGCCTCGCTTAACACATCTGGATGAATAGAGCGGCGTGTGCCCTTTCAGAAACACGTGGGACAACTCTCCCTCTCACTGCTATGCCACTGGGAGAGGGCCGCTCTCGAACCACATTCCTGTTATTGTTATTCTAATTAGCTTCCAGAAAGAGAAAAAATGATGTGTGCATGCACACATACACACTCGCACACTGCAAAAGCTTATTTGCAGTGCGAGCAGGGAGGTGAAGCAAAGCGGCGTGGCGGCGGGGGGTAGAGTCAGGGCAGCCGTGTGTGAGATAGAGGCCCTGATGTCTCCCAAGGACTCAGCCAAGGCATGGGGTGAAATGGCAAAATAATCAAGAGGGCCGGCGGGAGGGAGCCCAGAGGAAGCTCAGCCTTCACACACAGTCGTCATGAGAATATCTTAAGGAGCACCTCGACATTACCCTCATCCCAGCACCGCTGCCTTTATGTGACAGCTGTGCACATAAATGCAGACAGGGCCATAAACAAAAACAATTACTCTAGCAACTGCAATTTAACATTTATGAACTGAGGAGGAAATTAAACCATTGTCACACCTGAGACAGCACAACAAAGTGTATTCAAATGCAATGTTTACTACGACAATGACACGCTCATAAAAGTTATATTCAGGGAAACAAAATAATACGGAACCACTCAATATTACACCATACCACAGGTGTGCTCACGAATACATTCGGGAGAGCGAGTGGAAACATCAACAGAAAGAAATATGTGAAGTATGAGCTTTGCACTGTAGCAAAGGATAAAACACATTGCCTAATCAATATGCATCCTGCAGTCTGGATCTAATAAATAAGAACTAACACAAGCTTCATCTCTTACTAAATGGATATAGATCATGCCAGCAGGCAGGCGGCGTTGCCAGCCCTAAAGGAAAATAAGCACTAGGATGTGAAATTCCTGGCCATGGGAACTCAGACCAGCTCCGAATATATTCCTTAATCCCTGGTGATTATGTCAAAGTAATCCAAAAATCTAATTTCTTTTCAATTTCCAGCTTTTCCCCAATGTGAAAAAGAGTGTCTTTCTACTTCTCTTATTTCTTTATAGTTGCATCACAGTCTCCACTCTCTCTTTTTTCTTTCACTGCTCCAGACGCTAGTTATTGATCAAACCCATTCAGTTCACTTTCCACCATTATCCAGTTTTTAATTCAGTTTATGGCTCATTACATTAAGTAAAAATAGAGGTAAGAAAAAAGAAAGAAGAAAAGTTCCTACATGAAACTGCTCACTACCAGGACTGTAGATAATCTGAGTAATGGGGTCATGATTTTTTCATTCCTTTTTGTTTTTTTTACATTTTTCAAATCTCTTTTTTGATTTTGGGGTGAACTGTCACTTTAACACTAAATTCAGAGGCATCTCAGAGTCTATGTCTTTCATCACATGATTACAAGCTTGGCAGACAATTTACAATAGCATGGCTAAATGCCGCAGGGTCAGAGAGTAAGGCAGCCGAAAAAACCTCAGCGTGCTATTTCTCGATAGGAGCCGTGGCCCCTGATACCGCTGAGCCCTGGAGTGATGCCAGGACAGTGATTTGAAGAATTCCTCTGGTTTTTGTGGCCCTGGAAGTGCCCCGTTTACAGGCAATGTGACATGAGCCAGCGAGGACAAAGATCAGAGAAGCAGTCGTGGCTCCTGTGATGGAGCTCTAAAGCTGGCAACCGTCAGCGGTCACAAACCTCTGCACTCGCTTCACATGACCTCCTGAAGCTCACGCTGCTTTTGGGGACGGGATGAGCTCCAGCAAATGAAAAGTAGCTCGACTGTGATGCTGTAAACATCTCCAACCTGGAGTCACAGATACTGGTTATCCTCTGGGTCTGTTGTATGCCAGACTGCCATGTTCACCAACATCCTCCCCCCACTAACGGCTTAATCTGGCCTCCCCCACCACCACCAATGGTTGCAGCTACCTCATTAATGCCCAATCGTCCAGCTCTGGGACTATTGTCAGAGGGGGAGGGAGCCCGTGCTTGAATTCCGCAAAGCAATTTGAATATGTAATGTGCCAACCGAGATATAATCACCAAATCCTATT
The DNA here is from genome assembly GCA_903364295.1 of Serranus cabrilla. Lineage (NCBI taxonomy): Eukaryota > Metazoa > Chordata > Actinopteri > Perciformes > Serranidae > Serranus > Serranus cabrilla. The sequence continues at coordinate 490,802 of CAFUXE010000491.1, forward strand.
CAGTGATTAAAGAACACTTAAATTGCTCTCACTTAACATTTCTTCACAGGAAGACTCTTATAAGCAGGTTAATCTGCCGCTCCATTTACAGATGTTTCATTACATGTTTACATATATTATTTGTGTTTTTTGGGTACATTTTGAGTGCTGTCTAGATAAAAATTCCAGCGCTCCTGTATCAATCCCATATTTCAAATGTTTCATGTCTGCACGGAGACAACAGGCATGGAGACACGGGGGCTCCCTGGGGTTCGCCAACCCCCATACCTCCTCCCCTTCGCTGAACAAAGCCTCCCCAGTTGCAAGCCTGACCCAGTAACCTGGCTAGCAGCCTGGGGGTATAGCGTACCCTGTCTTAGGGCTTCCAGGGTCCGTGTGAGCACACAGGGCCGGCATTTGTGTACAGAGCAAAGTCACTTTCGTCAATGCAATCGGCTCTTGCAGGGATTAGTACAGCTTCTTTTAGACAGGGCCGATTGTGTGGTAAATGTGTAGTAGCCTAGCATGCAGAGCCAGGGAGGGTGTAATAGTGGCCCCGGCTAATCTGGCCGGACACAGGCATCTTTCTTTACAGACGCTTCACAGAATCGCCCTCGTGCTTTCAGTGCCAAGAATTTTTTTGTAGATTATGTACTTTATATACATGCAGTACAGGATATTTGAAGTACAAATTCGTGACACCCTTCCCTCAGGCTTCAGGCTCGGGTGCATTTAGAGCAGCCATGTTGATCATAAGTTTATTAAGGTTCATGCAGTAAAATTCAAACAATTTTCAAGCACTTTCAAAGGTACTGAAAGCAAACATTTCCAAACTCTTGAAGCCTTTATCATCACATCTAAATCATTACTATTAATACAATTGCAAAAGTTTAGAGATTGTATGTTTTTCGATCATTATTATTTTGTGTAGAGTATATGAGATTTCAAGCATGTTCCGACTTTGTACAAACCCTGGTTTAAAGGAAAAATAACAGTTCAAACTAACAAAATCCACCGCCTGCTTATTTTCGACCTCTCCGTAGATGCATGTAAGCACTTATTGAATGCTTTAGAATCAAATAAGATGTGCAGAGGAACTGTCACAAGTGCGCTCCACAGCAAATCAGAACTAATTAGAGCATTCAATTTCTGAAGCATTAGGGAGAGTATGCAAAACATCTTACCCCCTGGCTCCCCTTGAAGCAAATCGCTGGCTGATTTGATAGTGATGCCTGAGGAAAGAGAGAGAGAGGAAAAAGAAGAAACTGGTCACTTATTCAGAAATCATGCTTAATCTAATGGACAGCTCATACATTATGAGTGAAAATATATCGCCATTGTTCCAGCTCTGCTCCGTGGATTTCTCTAGATAACAACAGTCTGGCTTGATAAGACAAGGCTTGGTGAACTTCCCTCATTAAATGCCAAAACGTTGTCATAATTGCCATTTCCCATCAGGCTTTGCCCTGATGCATTGCTGCCATATTTCTATATCGTTAAGTCTACAGTTCAGGGGTTTGTGGCCCTAATCTTCAGAGGAATGTGAGTGATTAATAGATCTACAGCCTACAGAAAACTTTGCTTGTGTCAGACGGTTTGCTGAGCATGTTTGTGTGTTTCAGCTGATTTCCCCTCTAAATGATTAAATAAATAAAAGCTACAACAGATCCCAGAGGAAATACAAAGCCCCTTCTGAAACCAATTATATATTTTTAAATGTGCTTTTTATAAGGCCTCTGTGCTGCGGTTTATAACTGTGCTGATCTCCAAGACCACGGTGTACCTGGCATGAACTCCAGAACATGCTGTTGTTTCTTTCCCCCCGACTAATAAAGAAATATTAAAACCATAAAAATATCTGCCTTTGAGGCAACATGATACATAGTTAATAGATGGAGACAATTATCTGTGAAGTACAGCTGTGCCCGTGATTGACAGCACTCTTAATTTATTATTAATGGTTTGGGGAAATCTTCCCCATTGAAGAGTATTGTTGTGATTTTCTTATCATCCGTTAGCTTTTAATATTGAATGGAATAATAAATATTACAGCACATAATGTTGGTGACAACACAGCCGTAGGGCTTAATCAGATGCTTTATCACAAGTGGAAAGAAAGCAGCTTATTTTTATATGATCATTTCAAATATGACCATAATTTATTAATATTTCTGAAGATTCACTTGAAACAATTAGCCGTTTAATTGGTACCACTTTCCATTAACCTTTTAAGAAGGCTTTATGGTTGTAATTAAATGCTTTATAAATGTTAGTTATAGATGAGTTATTAGCCATTAATGACTATTTCAATTTTGTGGTGGCCAAAATACCCTTCTTCAGTTGTTTATCCTCCAGCTGGATCACTGGAACACAATTATTTATAACTGCAGACATGAAAGATCATTGGAGAGATTAAGAGAGAGTAACCCATGAGTTCTTATAAATAGATTAATAATATTTATAACGGCATTCTAACAAAACAAAACCCCTGCCAAAGGGATTTTTTTTTACAACCTGGCAACTCAAAAGATGTTTTTAGCAATGAAGCCATTGCTTATACTAATAAACGCTTTATATAAAGGGTGCCTTATTCAAAAGGAGGACATATTAACGTAGGATTAACACGGAATTAATTAGCATTGATTAATTGTTTAAGTCATTTATTGAGCAAAATTGCCCAAAATGTATTGGTTCTGAGCTCCCAAATGTGAAAATTTGTTGGTTTAATAAATCTTCAACAATAGTGAATTGAATCTTTTGGGGGTTTTGGGACAAAACAAGATGAGTTTGAGATTTTTGTCTGCACCTATTTTAAAAACAGATTAAGATATTTAGTCATTTTGATTGTTCAAGTAATTTTTTTATATAAAAAAGTAGAAAAGTGTTTCACTTGTTCTGACTCCTCAAAAGCAACATGGGCTAGGTTTCTATTAGAGTAAGTCTTCTGTTAGAGTAAATTGTAGATTTTTGACATTTGTGTAATTGTGATTGGGGCATTTTTCTGTGTTTTCTGACATGTCATAGATCATACCATTACTTGAGCAAATAATTGGAAGATGCATCATTATTTGCAGCCCTAATTTAATAAGAAAACTCATATAAGAACTGTTTGTCTTAGGTTTTTACAGTCCCTTTTCCACACCAATGCATGAAAATCCTAAATAAATCACGTCTAATGTCAGGAAAGTCTTTCAGGTTGAGGTTTCTGAGGACAAACAGTGTTTCTGGGGTGGTCTTTGGCTTGGAAAAGTTTTGCAGTAACCTCTCCTGCCTGCCTGCTTTGGCCTGGAGGAAGCTGTCCGGCTGTGTGAGCTCTGGAGTTTACTCTGCTTCACAGACCAATGAGCTCCGGAGCTGGGCGGGCTTCCAGGCGTGTAAAGGGCAAAAAACAATAATACACAAGAGCCCAGCGACAAGTTGTCGAGCTCTGCCACCGAGCCAGCCCAATGTGCAGCTGAGTCCCTCATCCTGGACTAGTTTTACTGTCTGCTGCCCGGGCAAATACTTATTTGTCTTAAATTAAAAAAAATAAATAATCAAATGAGCCCCAGACTGCAGTCATAAGTGTGAGACTAACTGTCTTATCAAGCATTGCTCGGGGAAAGACCATTTGGAAAGACTAAATTATCTCGGTCTAATCTAATGGACCATAAAGGCAATAAAACAGTCTCCCTATTCAGAGCAGTCGAATAATTTGCTTGATAGCTTGTTCATTAATTTATTCCCGAGAGCGAAACGAGCAAAAAAAAAGAAAAAAAGGCTTTTTTTCCTAACATTTAATGACTGACAATCATCTGTGCCCGCCTATAATCTAAATAATGAATATCAGATGTAATGTATACAAAAACAGAGAAAAACAGCAGGCTTTCAAAGCTCAGGGCATAATCACAAACCTCTGTCGTATGGGAACTTTAATACCTTTTTTTCGGGAGATTACGCTTTGGTAAACAAGCAGACATGCACAATTGAAAATAGCCTGAGCCTCTCCTTTTCTGTGCAAAACAAATTTTACTCAGGGCTTATAGGGGAATTTAATGAAATCCCTTCATTCATCAAAGCCTATTGAGTTGCCTGTTATGATGACAATAAATCAAGCTTAGCCTTCACATGTATAACAGCCAGAATAAACCAACATTTATCAACAACCAACGCCTCTGTCGACGAGATTTGAGCCTCTGAACTATTTAAACTTTACTTTTTTTTAGCAAAAGGGAAGAACAAGCTGCGTTTCCCAGCAGGGATTTAACAGTTCCCGGAGTTGGGAGGCGATTTAAGAAAATGAAAATATAGCAGAAAGAAAACACACGAGCCCCAAAGTTGGAGCCGATCGTTTGTCTTACCTTCAGGTTCTGGTAGGCTTCCAGGGTCCGGATGGCAGTGTCAGTGAGTTTGACGTGATACAGAGTTTGATTTGGGGTGTTTTTGTTGATTTTGCCACAGGAGAGCCCATACCGATGCTCCTGTCTCAGCGCTGCCATTTCTACAACTGAAGACTATTGGCGACATACTGCCTGCTACGTCACGGAGGAGAGAGGCTGTGGGCGGGGCTAACACACACATGCGCGCGCACACGCACCAACATAGAGGCAGGACGAGGTAAAGAAACTATTTTACTTTCGCTTTCCAGGTCACATTCACTGGCTACTTTTGCCCTCAGAGTTTCCAGCGTGTATTTATCTTTCCTTTGATCTATTTTGGTCCAAGATGCATACCTCCAACTGGATCTGGGTAAATGCACTCTATGTGTTTCTGCAGCACACACACACACACACATACACGCAAACACAAGGAAGTATAAATACAGACAAATGTATGAAGGGGAAATAAATGACATTTTGGAAACACCCTTCTTGTGCAGTGCAGAGAAGCTTTGAATAGAAGTTGTAAACAAATTAAAGTCGAGGAAAAACTTTATTACTAAACAAACAGTCAGTGGTGGAAGAAGTATTTAGATCATTTAAAGTACCAGTATATGTATATATAATAAGATAAAAACACTTTAAAAAAAAATCATGTGTAAGTGTTTACATGTAATGGAATATTTAAGTATCAGCATCAAAATAAGGTATAAGGTACTGATATCAGTATCAAAAGAACTTATTTACTTATGCAGAATGGCCCCACTCAGATTGTTTTAAATATTCTAAATATATTATTCGATTATTTGTATTGATGCATTTATGTAAGCAGCATTTGAATTTTGTAACTTACTGTACTGTTTTGAGGTTTGATTTAAAAACAAAAGTCTAATCACTTTAAACTTTAAACACCTTAGGACTTACTAAAGTAACTAAAGCTGGCAGCTAAATGTAGTGGAGTAGAAGTATACAGTATGTTATATATTAAAGTTATTTAAAATGGAAATTATTAAGTAAGATACACATACCTCAACAAATACTGTACTTGAGTTAATGTACTTAGTTACATTCAATCACTAACTACATATAATAAGCTTTTGTTAGTAAAACATCCAATACTCATCCCAGTTTACTTCAGTCAAACCAGTAACTCTACTTATATTTTTTTTTAAGGCATTTGGTTGCATGTTATTTAAAATAAAATTAACTAACTTGCAGTGAATGTAGATTGGCCCCCTTTAAAATGTTATATTATCATCTGGGCTGCGACTAGCAAATATCTTGATTAATCTGCTGATTATTTCTGTAAAAGGTCATAAAAAAATGCCCTTCACATTGTCCCAGAGTCAAAAGTGACATAATAAAACCTTTGGAATTGGGATTAATTTAATCCCTGATGGACAACATGCCTTGGCGCTGGATTAAAGAGTAGCCTCACACTCAGTGAAGCAGTTTGTTTACAATATGGCCGGAGGGATGTTTTCTATCTGACTGTCATCTAGTTCAGAGTGCAGTGCAGAGACATGCCAGCCAAATATAATAATAGTCTGAATCTAACAATGCTGAAAAGAAAAACTCTTCCATAGTTTAGCATTCATCTCAGATTTAAAGAGACAATTAACCCCCAAATAAAAAATACAGATATTCCCCGTACCTATAACACTATTTATCAATCTGGAGTGCTAGAGGTAAGAGGAAAAATATCCATCTTTTTTTTTACTCCACTTGTCCAGGGCCGGGTCGCAGCAGGAAAAATATGTTGTTGTTTTCTCAAAGAACTTGACAAAAGCAAACATTTAATTTCCTTTGCGGGTTAAAAACATAGCAGAATATTCAGTGTTCAGGAATAATTGTGAATATACCCAAGTAAATTATGCACATGATGTAAAATGTTTATCCTGCAGCAGTTTTACACCATCAAAACAGTGTATTTAGGCTGGAATCTCGTGTCCGTGTTACAGATGCAGGTGATTAGTGTTGTCCCACTTCTTAAAAAGTGAAAATAAAACTCTCCCAACGTAACTCAAAGCAAATTAAGTTAGAGCTTGTATCTCCTGAGATCTTATTGGTAGATTGCATTCATGGAAACTGTGTTGTGGGGCACAACGGTGAAGTCATTAAGAAGCTTACAGACGTTCTGGCAGATTAGGTTTTTCTCTTCTAATCCTGCAGATTACCACTGCACAAGCCTGCTGGCTGGGAGTGCTTTGTTGCGTTGCACAGTTTCTTTACATTGATCATTTCTGTCGCTGCCACATCACTGGACTATGTAGACTAAGACGGACACAAGCGGGAGTGAGAGGAGGTCAAAGTGCAGCAGAAGTGAAAAAATTACGCGGCTGCAGGAGGGACAAAGCCTTTAAAAAGCAAACTGTAGATGAAGCCGGGATTTAGGGAAGCGTTCTGAGTTGGATTTAACGAAAAACACAACATGGATTTTTGTAAATATTGCGTCATGGAGATATTTTCTTGTTTTTAAAGCGTGTAGTGGGCAGACATCGGTTCACAACAGAACTACTAACCTGCACCTGAGTGGAACATTGGCCCGGACAAGGAGGATCATCTCTTTTGGAGGCTAATGCAGGTGGTGTCTATCGGACTCCGCAGTGATATGGAGACGGAGGCATGTGAAGAGCATGAGGACCCTGCAGTGGAGCCCACGGAGCCTGAGATAAGGGCCAAAGGGGCCATTCCTGAGCTTGCGGATGGGGACAGTCACATTGAGCAGCCATGTGGGCCTGCAGAGGAAGGCAAGGAGCTGAGTGGGAAAGAGCCGGATGAAGCAGAAAGTAAAAACACCGAGATAAAACCCCCCTCTGATCCCGAGCAAAGTGGAGACAGAGAATGCAAGGAGCGGAGGAAACTGAAAAAAACAAACAGCTGGAAGATGGTGCGATTTCAAGACCCATCAATAGAGGATGATGTGTCGGAGAGAGACAGCTCAGCAGAGAGTCTCTTTCCGGAGTATGCAATGGTGGAGTGGACTTCCTCCACCTTTGAGGAGCTGTTCATGGCAGAAGATTGGCAAGACATCACAGGTGAGGACACATCAGGGATTGACGCACTTTAGTGATATTTTTGCAAGATTACCTCCCAATAGTAAGTCTAATGTTTTACTATCACTAGTGTTTCTCATCGACTCAACTTTAACCTTTATATTAGATTTTTATTAAAAACGAACCCAACTAAAGAAGAACTGTGACCAAAATGTGACTGAACTCAAGCTTGGCGTGCTTGTGGCTGTTTGTGAACACATGTTTACTAACAGGCAGCAGATTAACCCCGCTTGCTCCTGTATGACCTTTTCTTTCTCCCTCACGCAGAGGACCGGCTGTTGAGGAAGAAGGTGGTAGAGAGCGGGGCCCCGTGCACCCTGAGACCCACCTGGGGCCAGGAAGTTACTGTGAAGATGCAATGTGTCCTGGAGGACCGCATCGTGGTGGAGAAAGACTGCAAGCTCGTCTTTGTGATTGGAGAGGGAGATGTAAACCAGGTAAAGCTTTTAACCCAGTGTTGGCCAATAGAGACCTTGATTTTCTAATCTTTTTTTTCACAAAGAAGTGATGTCCAATGGCTTGATGGAAAATGTCATAAGGTCCAGGAAAAATGTGAAGGTGGATTCATAAAGACTTAGGAAGAGACGCTGCAGTATCAGGAGAATCCAACTGCACTGTGGTGAAGCTAAAATGTTCAGACGCTAGATTACTAAAATCCCATCTTAGATACTTCACCACGTGCTTACTCACTGTGTTATGTAATGCAAACTACACAAACGTGGACAACCAGGTGAAAAAAAACCCTTAATAATCGAGGTTGGAATTAAAAAATGAAAATAGGTTGTCATTTTAAGAATGGTTACTCACCCTCCTGTCCATTCATATTCATCATGAAAATAACAGATAAATGTATTCAAGATGAGCATATTGTGATTGCCCTAAAAACCTACTACTGTATATATCATCATTCGTTGGTTTTGTTGAATAGTACATTGCTTTAAATGTTTCTGCTGCAAGGAATCATGGGACAACCTGATGTCCTTTCCTTTCATAAAGGATGGTACAGTGTAACTATGCTAAAGGGTTTAAGAAAGGAAGCCTTGTAATGCTTTTCCACCACCTTTAATTTAATCAGTTCTTCCTTGGACCATGCTGCACTCAAACCAAACTGAAAAGAAAAACCTGCTTGGCTAATTCTGTAGAGACCACAAATATATGTTTGACAGTATTTAACAATCTGACCAATCATATTCAGATACTTCAGTTTGAACCAAGTGACCGGCCGTGCTGTCCCCGGAGCTAGCATGGAGCTCCACGTGCTTGAAACTTTATCATCAGATGTTAAGGACACTGAATTACACAACACAAAGTTATGCTTAAATGCATTTGGTGTGATTATGTAAAAAAAAGCTCAGTCAGTTCTCTAAATAACACAGTGTGTTGTGACACCTGTAGGCCCTGGAGGAGTGTGTCATGTCCATGCAGAAGGGCGAGATCACGTTACTGCTGGCAGATTCACTGTATGCCTATGGACTACTGGGAAGGTAAGGATATTCCTGTTATTGTTGTTTTACCAGGAAACCATTTAATAAACAAGCAAGCTGAAGCAGAAACAAGACTTGGCCGGCTCTAATCTGTAGCATGTAGGTAGAAGTGTAGTACCTGTTGCTGCTGGGGCAGCCTGGTTATCCAGGGCTAGCAGGGTTAATGAACCATAAAGAGGAGCAGATGGCTTCCTCCTGACACCATTCAGAGGCAGCCTATCAATGGTGTGCTTGTAACCTCACAACCTATGGGAGGACACCACTTCTATTAGGCCAGTGGCTCAGGTTTACGACCTTTACATCATTAAAGAGCCAGGATAAACACAGGCAGGGATTGGTGTGCCGCTGACGAGAACCCCCTGTTTATACTTTAAATGTTTACTTTAGATAACCTGAACACGTACGAACGAGACTTTAATGTATCACAGTGATTTGGTCGAATAGTGTATAATATATAAATGGATATATTTGCCATTTTATTGGACAAAACATGAAAGTAAATGTGATTTAATTTGTTCACTAGTTGATCATGTTGTTGCATATTACTTTCTGTAGTTCTCACCGTAGGGCATTTAAAGCAGACAGTAATATATTCTATATAAAAAGCTAAATTGTGGCCATTAATCTAATTCTGAAAATGATTATATCAACTCTTTGCTAGAGCTTTTGTAAGCCCACACCCATTAGAGTAAATTAAACATTATTAGGTATTTTCAGCCTCATGCTCTGTGAGTGGACAGCACAAAATGTTGCCTATATAAAAAGCAGGGGAGAAAAATAAAATAAAGAATTTACTTGTGTTTGTGTTGTGCAGTCGTATCAAATGTCCATCGAGCTACATGTAGGACATTCTGTACCATTAACAGAGCCGCTGTACAAAGGAGTAATGGATAAAAACAAACATGCACCCAGAATTATCATGTTGCAGTAAAAGCCTTAAAATCGTGCAGGATACAAGGCTAAATTCATAATTTGAATCCATTTTTACCAGCTGTAAGTACAACACATAATGTTCAAATGTGCTGAACATTGTGTTGTTAAAGCATGTTTTTTTTAGTGTACTGTTTCAGTGTCTGTGTGTGAGGCCCTGTTTGTATTATGGAGTGTGTGAACGGGATGCTGGGACCCGGGGTGTGTGAGGTGAGAGCGAGGCGTCTCTGAGGTGTTGTTTGGAGTCTCGCCCTCTGTCCTGTTTCCAGAAGGAGGCAGAGAAAAAGGAGGAGGCAACGGGAGGTTAGTTAATGATTGTTTTGATGCAGCTGATTAGGGTTGTGTGCTGTGGAGTCAAATTTAGCCGAACCATAAGGTAGACAATCACAGCTTCATGCCAGCTCTTTAAACACGATTCAGTTTCTGAGGTTGCTGGCTGCTCTGAATGTGATTTTATCCAGTCACTGGAGTAAAATGCATTTGTTAATAATTTGGTGTGACGAATGGGAAAATTAAGAACCCACATAAAAAAAACAGCATGCTACAAACTCAACTAAACCCCAAAGTAAAAACAGGTTTACAATAATGGAAAACGTTGGCAGCACACTTATTTGATTTATTTGATCTTGCTCGGAGTTAGATGACGAAATCAATACCACACTAACCTCTGTGTGGTAAATATGAACCTAGCGCCAGCTAGTTTAGCCTAGCATAAAGACTAGAAACAGTGAGAAACACCTCGAAGCACATCTGCTAATAACATGCTGTATCCTGTTTGTTTTATCCGTACAGAAACTGAAATGTAGAAATGAAAATTCTGCATTTTTCAATATGTTGTTTGTCAGGTGATTTCTAGGCTCCTAGCAGTTGCCACATAGCCAGTGCAGACCTGAGAAAGTCATCAACCATTCTTTATGTGTATAATATAATATATTTGTGTAGATTCTCACCAACACCCCCAACACTCAAATGGTTGGAAAAATTCACAAATTTTGTCACAAGTCTCTTTTAAGTGAAAAAAGTAGCTTTAAAGTTGCTAAGTCCAGACAGTAAGCGGTCATGTTGACAACCTTGTGTCAGCCTGTGAGTGAGGGGACTGTGTATATCTACATTTGCTGAGCTCATAAGTTATTAAATATTTTTGGCAGTAAAAAAAAAAACTACTGAAAAAACATGGCTCTAGCCTAAAAGCCAGGCCCTAAACATGCTCCTGGGACCACACCTACCTGTTGAGGTGTATTACAGAAGTATTTAATTAAAAAATATTCCAGCAGATAAGCTGACACAAAAAAGAATCACAAGCAGCGACAGACATCATGTTTCAGAGTGGATTTGACATCCACAGCGTGTCTGTGCTGTGAAATGACAGAGAGACAACGAGGGAAAATCTCATTAGCCTCTCTCTGTTTTCTGGCAGATGCATTGATTGAACTCTGTCAGTCGCCTGTTGCAAACAGTGCTACTAAGAGCACTTCAGCTATTTATCAGAACACTGTGCAAAGCTAGTCAGACAGTATGATTCAGCACAGTGGAGTGGTCTGCAGCTCGGTGTGTGGGTGATGGGCTAGCTGCAGCGTCTGATGTGATCAGAGCTGCGGCTCCTTAAAAAGGTGAATACGAGGATAATGAAACCTCCGGAAAAAGTCTGGAGCGTTTGCCTGATTGATTACGGCAGACAGGCTGGTCGGGGCTATAATGGCTGTAAGAAACACTGACATTTTTCCTGTGACATTAAAGCCTTTCAAAGTCGAGTTGTGACGGAAGACATCACGCTCGCCTTTTGGACGAACCGCAGCATACGTCAAAGCTATTCCCCACTGAGACGTACTACTTATTCCGAAACACAGACTGCCTTCCTTCAGCCAGCAAGTCATTATCAGAGAGCAGTGGGAGCGAACATCTGTTGATCTCTGGACAGGCCCAACTTTAACACTCATAAACCCTCCAGGGGATCTGCCTCATCAGCCCCGCACGACCCCAAAGTCAACAACATTAAATGTCCCTGGCAGCTGCTTTATTTTCTGAATACAACCAAACTTGACAAACAAGAAAAATAGTTAAATGAGCCCCAATCGATACAGTGCATGCATTTGTTTTTGGCAGTATGTGAAACACTACACAACACATTTTCAGACTTCTTCAGTGTGAAATGCTGTGAGGTTACATTGGCAGGCTGTCAACAAACATAAACAGAAGCTTAAATCATGGTGCTGGCAGCGAAGGTGTTGGTGTACTTTTACTCTTGGCACAAATGAGAACTACCTCAGTGGCACATGTTGAAGTGGAGTTAATTAGACCATTGGGATGTGTCATAGTTAAAATTAATAGTTTAATCCAAGTCCAGATGGACAATGTCAGCCAGTTAATCATTCTACTGTTGCAGTAATGTGTCGCAAGGGGGTTGTATGATATTTATGAAAACCAGGTTTATTTATACGGAGATTTAAATACATAAAACAATAAGCACAAACGTGCTGTCTACAAAAAGAAACATTTATTTAGTGCACACAGAAGCTCACATGTATCTTTTACACTCGGGACACAAAGATAGTCATCAACAGCATGTGGTTTTATTCATCTGGTCAAAATGAAACGCCAAGGCTTCATTCAGTGTAAATCATCCAGAAACATAATTTTTTTGAAAAAAAAGAAAGAAGCAGAATCTGTCACCATTGGACTCAGGAATAAAAATATGTGAATTGGGCAATTAGCTCCACAGTCTCAAGTATGTGCCAAAATGGAAAGGCATAGCTTGTATTTGATAGAAGACTGTGAAGAGACAGAGAGGTATCTAGCTGATGGGGCTATCATCTGACAAGGATTGAGCTTTTTATTTGTTCTTTAAAAAAAAGATTCTGCATTCATATGCAGAAAAGTAATCCGGCTGTAGATTTCGTCTCTCAACTTCAACTCTAATCTTGCGTCTCAAGTTTCTAAACAGACAGCCAACAATGACTTGTGCACGGAAGAGGAAGTGTTGGCTACCGGATATCCGTTATCCAGATATCTTCTAGCTACACCAGAGCTCCAGAAATATTAGCCCTTCCTCTCAGAGACTAAATTGTTACCAGACTGACAGCTGATGGGTTCCAAGACTGCAACAGAAAGAACTGCAGGGGACCCCAAGACGAACCCTGGTGTGTTCCATATGAAACAACACCAATAATAAATTACTTAGAGTGACTATGAACCATCAGATTCGCTTCAGATTCAGTCAACCACCACATGCATGTGTAGTAGATAACCACACACTAAACAACCTTTAATGGAACAGCAGAGACATTGTGGAGACACACCAGATGGCTATCAGTGTCAGTTTCTGAAGGCAGGAAAACAAACAAGTCCCTCTGTGGGAGGAGAGAGAGGAACCTTCCTCTCATTGACCCCCGGGCGAGGTGAGCCTGATGATTGTTGGAGCCTTCATTACGCCGGGCTTACTGATCTGGCAGTGCAGTGGCAGGTTGGAGCAAGTTAAGTCAAGCTCTAGTTCATGGGAAAGTACTGTAGCACTTGCCCGGAGATTGATGGTTATTGCGTAATTTTCATCATCTGTAAGTAGGCTGTGCAGTTTAATGTGAGCTGGTTTTGTTTTGTCAGACTGCCAGGCTGTCATACTGTGTAAGTAAATAATGGACAGAGACTAATGTTTAGAGCAGAGCAGGTATATGTACATCAAGGTGTGTGCTTAGTTTTACGATTGTTTATTGGATAACAACTAAAAGAAGAACTAAAAAATTTAACGATTTAATTCTTTTTTTCCTTGCTCATGCAAGGTAAAAGTATTATACAAACTAGACTCAATGGCTCTGGAAGGTAAAGTGGTGCTTTGAATGAAATGCTCCAAGGTGCCCCTGCAGTGGAAGGAGAGGAGAATGCCATTTGAAATAAGCAACCAGTGGTAGGCTTATCCCAACAGCCGACATCCAGTGAGTCAGACTAAACTCATGACGATGCAAAAAAAATCAGATCATCACAAAAGCCAGTAGGCTTCGTCCTCTGGCGACCATGAATATCTTTACAGACTTTCATGGTAACAATTGATGACATATATTAGTCTATGAATCAGTCATCATTTTTTTCATGTAACCATTATATAACACAGTGTCTTCTCCTAGATTGGAGTGTTGTCAGATCATCCAGCCTTTATCAGCTCTTATAACATTAAAATATTTGATTGGAGTCACTATGGAAGGGTTACACTTGAGTTCACACACAATATCAAATATTTACCCAGAACTAATAGATACTGTAACATGCATTGACCAGCAAAACGTCTTGAGAATTTGCTCAAGGGAATCATTGTTGACACACTTGAAGAAGTTGCCAAGAGTGGAAGCCTCTCCCCGTGGCCTCTGAGGCACACCCATATCCAGCGGGGAATGCAGCTGAAAAAGGTAACAGTGACATTGCTCAGAGCAGAAAGGCATGCAGCAGGAGAGATTCACAGAGCAAAGTGGCAACATGAGAAAGTGTCGAGCCTGAAATGTGATCAATGGGAGCAAATCTGGTGACGAGTGGGGATACTTGTAGGCGTTGCCTCCCTTGAGAGATGTGAGAAATGTCAGTGATTTATGTGACAGAAGGTTGGGCGTTGGGTCCATTTGTGATTATTGTGTGTGTTCTTCCTCTTCTTACAACCCATTCTCTCTTCTTATCATCCAATGAAACACGATACAGCCAAGAACTGGCACTTCTGCTTTTCATTACATGGACACAGGTACGGTGACTCACTGGCCACAGACTCGTACTGGTGTCTGTCTCCAGATACGTAAGCATGCTATCCACATATAATATCTGAGAGGTGGAGTTCCTCTCTGTGCTGGAGGTGGAGTGACTCACTCTGCAGAACCACCTGGGTCAAATGAATAATGTGACCTTTGAGAACCGTGGAAAACACAATGATGAATCCAAACCATTGGTGTTTCCTCTCAGTGCTTAATCGTTGGAGTGACTGACACAACCATGAAGGAGTTTCTTTGTTATACTGTTTGTCATCAATGAAGGATTCCAGCAAACAACTAGCTGCATGATCACGTGACCAAAACAAGTTTGACTGTAGCTTTTTGGCTCTGTGTGTCACAACACAGCAGGCTGACAAGAAACCACACCCAGACCTCACGCTCCAGGAGCAGGCCAGCAAGCACCGACAGCTGGATCACGCTCCAGATAAGATCAGGCTCAGCTCTCAATCAGCATGCGCTCCCCCGTTTGCAGCAACCGCTCACACGTTAGTTTGAAGCTTCATGTGTTGACTTAAAGCTAAAATGAAAATCTGAACAAAATAGGGTCTTTGTTTTACCTCCGAAAACTAGATGGTGGATTGTTTTGGCGCCGCAGCAATATTTTGCCACTCAGACCAGTGTTTGAACTGTGCATGTCCCTCATCTAATCTCCCTGGATGTTTACCTTTTTCTCCTACTGCTGGCAGGCTTATCTCTTACATCGACACAGCCTTGCTCCTAATATAGAACTGCCCTCAGTTATATCTACTTCTGCTTTCCGTGGTCAGGGGCTATTTAGTGGGACAGTAAATCTCCTCAACTGAACTGTGCTTTTATTGAATTTTAGGTGGATCGTACAGATAACACTCAGTGGAGTAAAGTTGGTAGGTTTGTGTTACATTGTGTATTTTTGTCTCCATTCTCTCTCATTTTTGAATTTCCCTTGTTCTTGTGTGATTAAAACAGAATTAAAAGCCCCACTTTTTTTCATTTACCACCAATAAATGCAAGAGTAACACACAACTCCATACGGTAACAGATGAGAGCAAGAAGGACATCAGTCAGCACAATTAAAACTGCTTTCCCATTGGGATTTACACGCAAACAAAAAATTGTAAACGTTTTTTCTGTGAAACCACCAGCAAAACAGGTTCACAGCAAAAGATCAGTGGGCCAGATTTGAATTACCATTATCATGTCATCAACATCAGTGCATTTTCAGAATTAAATACTGCGTACGTTTTAATTATATTGCTGTTATCTTCACTTCACTTCCTCCACTTTTTCACCCAGCAGAGATAAACTGTATCACAGAGAACTGATGGTGGCCAACTGGCTGAACAGGAAAAACACAGGGAGAACATGCAAACTCCACACAGAAGAGCGGCATGCTAGAGTCGAATGGCGACCCTCTTGCTGTGAGGCAAGTGTGCTAACAAAAACAAAAACATTATAAATAGATAATGTCGGCTGTTGCATTAGGTTCATTAAAAAAAAATATGACGACTAGTGCCACTGCACTGCTGAGGTGTTCATTAGTGTTACACTCAGGTACTTATGTGATACAAACAAAATGGGGACAGAGTAAAAATATTACCTTTAGTGCACCACTTGTGGTTTAAATCTCCACAGAGTACCTGAACATGAAAGTTCCAATACTACAATGTAAAAAATACTCAATTACAAGTCTTGCAATGGTCAAAAGTACAGCAATTATATCAGCATACTGTACCAACTGTCAAAGAAAAGCACTTGTCAGAGTTATATTATTATATTGTTATATCATCTGCTTAATATTCCACCACTGGTTGAAATGCACTGAGAATAAATCTTGTGTCTCAGCTGTGGTAAACAGGAACCTCCTGAACCATGTGGGTGCCTTCATTTAAAATTGCTGCTCTTTGTTTTGCAGCATATTTTCTGTCTTCCTTGTGGCTTAACTTTTCAGGCTCATTCTTCTTCTTATCCGACTTATCTAAATCCTCATCATCTCAGCTGCTGTTAAAGTACTTGTTGTTACCAGAAAATGTAGACAAAAATTTCCTCTTAATACATCTCACACAGTCAAAAATAAATATTGCTCTACAAAAACAGATCATCTGGTATCTCACGAAAAATCCATATCGGGGACTTTGACATTTGTACTAGCTTTTCTACCCTCACCTCTGATATGTAACTCTCATGAGTTGGTGTCAAAACATGCCATCTGTACTGGAACGCTGAAAACACTGTCATGCTTCACTGACATCACCTCCCGTCCACGGAGCCACTAGCAGCACTGTGTTGTATAACCACGATGTTGCGACAGAGTCTGTTTTCCAAATCGTGGCATGCAAAGAGGGGCACACGTGAGATGGCACTTCAGCCCTTCCAGCACCTTTCCTACTCATGACAGGCACTCTTCTTAAACCAACCATGCCTCCTGTGCACAATACACACAGCAAGATAGAGAGAGAGAGATTAGCTGACAGAAAATAGATGGCTGAGCAGAACTGGTTTTAAAAGTAACAATGTGTAAGCAAGCAGGTATGCATGTGTTTAATTGACCGGTTTGTGTCGGATGTGAATAAGCACTATCTAAATATAAATATGAATACAATCCATAAAAAAAGATTTGATCATTTGAAACCCTGACCGTGCGAAGGGTCCTAAAACCCCTCATGAATGACAACTTTCTGAAGTTTGTTCTCATAGAATTACTCTAGAATTTCCCTTGAGTGCCACCATGAGGTTGACGCTCTTTTAGTCCACTGTCTTGACAACTTGCATTGGATGGATTGCCATAAAATTGGGTACACACAGATCCGCCAGCTTCAGCTGCACTTTGTGTTTAATTAGGTGCCTTGCCCAAGGGCACTTCAGCCCCTGACCTGTCAGACCTGGGACCCTCCTCTAACCTCCAGGCCACGGACTCAATGTTATGACTAAACTACTCAGTTATAATATTGTCCCTTGGACTCTTTTACTCATATATTTGTTCGCTCTGCACTCAGTCAGTAGCCCTTTTTATATTGTGTTTCCGCAAAAATGCTGTAACTCTGCCGACATTTCACCTGCCGCAACGACATAGTTAGGGCAGCATCAGCACTAGTACAATAAGGCAGGCAGCGGTGAGTGCATACAAAACAATAATGGCGGACTGTCCATCGTGCTGTTTCTCGCTCTGTAGATACCCTCCCCCCTTATGCCTCTGCGACATTCAGATTAAAGGCGAAAAGTCCGAGAGGCTTAAACATCGCGGCTTGAAACGACATTCTGAAAGGGGCTAATGTGACACATCTTCCACTACATAGATGATTTTGAGTCAATAGCCATAAAAGTACGCTGGTGTCTATACTATAAAATGCACTATGAAATGGTAGAACATCCTGGTGTTTTGGCATACTGATCTTGTGATACTATGTAGCAGGCAATGCAAAACCTCTTTCTGACAAACTATCTAACATTGTAGTATGAGTACTGGAAAGTATTGGGTCTCGTCCCATTCTACGACAACAACAGCTCTAAACACTTTCGACTGCTACACAAGCTATTTAGTCTCAAGCATAGAGCGGCCTTGACTCTCCTGTATTATGCACCCATGGCTTTGTATTCATAGCTGCTTTCCATCTTCCTTGTCATTGCTCAAAAACAGAAGCTGTTTCTGGGATTCTTTGACTTCCACGACCACCCAGTCCCACTCGTCATTTGTGGCTCAGAGAAGTCACTTCTTATTATGATGTTACAATTATAGATATACAATTTCAAACTACAAAGGAATACAGCTTTCTGTAACGTGAGCTCAGACAGTCTGGGCAACTCATGAACCCACTTTATTTTGCTCATTTGTAACTCCCGTAGAATCGAAGCAGATAGTGGAGGGGCAAGACGGTGACACACTGTGCACAGACTGGGGCAAGTACCAGTACAATGCCAGCACCAAAACCAGTACTCTGAAAGTGATGCAGATATCAACAGGGGACTTCGTTTGATACCTTTTTTCTACTTCAGTACCCATCGTTTGAATGGAAGCATTAAGTTGCGTAAAATGGCACCATCACTCCTTCACGTCCAAGTGATTTTTACACAAATACATTACACGCTGCATTGCCAGCTCCGTTAAATACACACACTCAAATTCACCACACCACAGACTGCATGGGTTGTAGCTGCTGTGGCTGTGGGCCAATCACACTTTGCATTGAACTGAAGAATGCTTGCAGCGATTTACTGCGAGCAAAACCATACATTCTCATCTTTTTCTAGGACTGGCCTAGCACACACATACACACTCACACAGTTTGTAACAGATCTGTATCGACAGGTTAACAGGCTAAATGTATCATGGACAGTGGCAGAAGTAGCAAAAACAGTGTATCAGCTTATGTGTCTGAACAGGAGTGCGGTGCTGCTGCTGTGGAGGGATGTGAGGTGGCGTGTGCTGCCTGCGAGCCTGGAGGAAGAAGATCTGTAGCAGGGTGACAAGTGGCACTGTTGTGTGTGCATGTTTGTGTGTTTGCTTTGGTTTGTGTGTGAACGTGTGTGTGCAGGGGGTATGTGTTAGGGGGGATGAAAGGTACCGTCAGTGGGGACGTGGAGCGTGAGTCATCTCGCTGAGACGTCAGTGCTTCGTCATCAGTCGTCTGCAGCAGACGATCACACACACATGCAGACACACACGCACCAGACATTCAAAAATATTCCTCTCATAGTTAATGACTGGCAGACTCCCGCTGACGTCCTCACTGCAAAATCAAAGTCAGATGTGCTGTGATTAAGCTGAAGGGATTAACTAAGTAGATCTCATTATAAATGGAACAATCTCGGTTGTTTGATAGCACTGATGGGATTAGTTGCACTACGGTAATGTTTCATATTGTCATTCCAGATGGTGAAGGACAATACAAGTGAGCTCACGTATCACAAACATGCATTATCAGAAGACAAATCAGAAGAGCAAAAACAGGCAGAAATTCCTCAGAAATTGGCTGCTTGTGTTTGCTCTCTAAGCTCTGTGTGATGAGAGTGACCTATGCCACTGCCACAGGCTTTGGTCAAGTAAAGTCAAGCCCTTCCTCCTAAGAAATGTGGCTCTTTGACATGATTGATGCTCCAGGTCTCATAGCTCTACACAACCATCAGAGAGAGACTAAAGGATTGTGCTAATGGCCTGTGCTACATTTGCTTTACTCGGCCAGCAGACGCCGACTGCTCCTCTGTGACAGCCTGACTAATAAGTCAGGAGTTCAGTGTGCTGCTATTGATTCACAGGCTGCACAAGGAGACGGAGCTGGCTGCTGCTGAAAGGAAGCTGGATCTTTATTGGTTAGATAACAAACACGCACTCACCGAGGCGGTCATATTTCTTGCGGACAGCGATATGACAGGAGGGCGACAGTGAATGATAATGATGTTTTTTTGTTTGATGTACAAACTGCACAACTTCAGGAAAGTCAACATAATGTATGTGCTTGTAAATTACTCCTCAGATACGTCCGACATTAAGGCCAGGTGGAGCTGCACAGGTGCACATACTGCTTTAAAGTTACAACTCATTAAATCAGTCAGCGAGCGCGATAGCTGCTGTCCGTTTGTTGTGCGCTCAATTTGCAAAACAATATTCGAGACACTGTGACATTTTCTCTGTGGGAGTTATCTGGGTTTGGCACATGCATGTGCGACAGCTCGGACTTAGAAGGGAAATTAGTTTCTGATCAATATCTCTTCATGACATTTATTCCTCTACCTGAATGTCACACACAGAGCAATGAGCAGCTTGTGGTCACAAACGTTGATGTTCACAGGGGGAGGCGAACTGCAACCCTGCTGAATGATAATGAAGGCCTCACCCATATTTCACGCCCAAATCACAGTTTTGTGGAAAAAGAAATCTGTGATTCAAGGGAAAATTAGATTGCGCGTCTAAACAGAAAGCATAAAATATCCTTGCAACATTCAGCGATTCATATGTCCACTGAAGTAGGCAGACATTTATGTGAAGTACAACTGTAATGGAAGAGGAGGACTTTCATCCTTCAAAGAGCAAGGATTTTTGGCTCTTCGCTCAGAATTTGTCGTAACTTAAAAAGCTTTGAAGTTCACAAGTGAAATCCAAACCTGGCAGAGATGCGGTTTATATAATCAGTAGACATAACGTCTGTGCAGAGAAAGAACTGAGCTGTCATTGCCGTTAACTACAGCTTCACATTTACCTCTGTGAGAATCCTCTGAAACTAAACCGCGCTCCCCGGGGCTGCATGAGAAATTGCCACTTGACCGCACCGTGCACACCTCAGAGACGTCTGCTTGTTCGTATTGATTGATTATGGATTTAAAGTCAATCCTGGGATAAGATATCTTCCACAGATAACAGCGAGCCTGATATTCTAGATAATGACCTCTGGTGATGTATTTCTGTGTAAGACAGATTGCTCTCATCCACCCTAACGCAGACTAACAGCTTTGAACTCAGAGGAATTATTCATCGAGATGCTTTTGCACATCAGAGACCAAAACCTGTGAGAGATTACAGATCATTGCATAAGGTAGAACCTGAAGCTTGTCCTGCTCACCTGTGAGTCAGACTAAAGCTGTTGTTTTGTTTTAAAGCTTTGAACTTCACTCATTCATTCACTCACTGGAGAAAGCTGGCACTCACATCTGACTTCAGTCTAATTACATTGATGAATTAGCTTTTAGATTTTAATTTGATTTGACATGAGACTTGAACATTTTGATGAAAAAGGAGCCTGATTTAATGGATAAATACCTTTACCATTCATCACACTGTATGAAAGAGCAGAGAGAATAAGTAAACAAATGATGAAAAAGCATATAATAAACTGGATATTTTTCTCAGGAGTTGGTGGAGACCAAAAATGAGCTAAAATTTGAGTCGGCCAATTAAATACATGCAAGAACAAATACTTGGTGGAATCTGTATCGTAAAGAAAGTGTTTCTGCTATTTGCCTCACAATCATGGTCACTTGCCAGAGAGATGAGTTCTTGCTTCATTGTATAAACTGCTGTGTAGTGTTTGACATCTGATAAGCCTTCACATTCACAGCTCTGTTACTCCAGCTGGACTTCCTGAATCATAGTGCTCCATCTCACTGGTGCCTGGAGCAAGATGCCCTCACCTACGCAGCACAGTGTGTTGTTTTAATACAGGGTTGGCACATGCATGTGTGACGGCTCGGACTTAGAAGGGAAATTAGTTTCTGATCAGTATCTCTTTATGACATTTATTCCCCTACCTGAATGTCACACATAAAACAATGAGCAGCTTGTGGTCACAAACGTTGATGTTCACAACTGTGTAGCCACAGAGGGGGGCAAACAGCAATCCTGCTGCATGATAATGAATGCCTCACCCATATTTCACGCCCAAATCACACTTCTGTGATTCATGGTCTATGTATGATGACGAAAGTATTTGTACTGTTTGCCTCACAATCAGAGACATTTGTGTTGTTTTAACACAGGGCTGCTTTTGGTCTGAATGCCTGCTAATAGATCACTATGAATGATTTTTTATTCATTGAATTACCAAAAACCCTAACCCAACCCTTCCTGTGCAACAAGATCTCCAACCTAAACGACAGAATAGACCGTTTGTCAGTACCATCCATAACGACACATATGAGTGTTTGTCAAAAGTGGCTTGCAGTATAGTGGAGTACTCTAAAAATAGCATGCATGTCATTATACATAAACATACTGTTCGTGGTTGTGAAAAAGGCTGCAGTTCGGTGAATTTAGGCTACAAAACCTCTGACCTAGGTATAGGGCTAAAAACGTTCTGGATAGGCGATATAAAAGACAGTTTAAAAAGTAAATAAATGTACGTTAATGCTGGAAGAGAAATAGTTACGAGAGTGACGTACTTAAAAAACCTAAGAATAGAAACCTAAAATAGCTCAGTCTTGTTTTCACACTGGACATGAAACTGTTCTCCTGAGTAAAAGTCCGCCGTTTGTTTGACCCATCCACCTCAACGAGTATCCCACCACGAGTATCATCTACTACTACGTCAGCAAGATGCTGGTGGAGGACAGTCTGAAATGTAAATATGAGTCATATTTCTGACCTGTGAATCATTTCTAAAACATGTTAAAAGCCAGATTTACCAGTGTTTTATTGGAAAGGAAGTGCACTCATCTATGAGGACACAATGAACAGAGAAACACTGAATGTAAATATAACCGTAACAACTATAAATGTGCCAGATGTTTTCACATTCTCCCTGTACCCACACCTTCATGTTTCAAATAGTCCTATGTGTACAAGGCACTGGTACTGGCATTCATCCGTCCTGCTGCAGATAACTACTGTACTTCTTCCACTTAAAGCCGGTTAAATTAAGTCTTGTAACCAAAGAGTCTCTTAGAAACGGCCTGGCGACTGCACATCCCTGTTATTAAACAGCCACTTTATACCCTGCAGCAGGTAGTCCGGAGCTGAGATTGGATTCATTTTAACAGGCTAAGGAAATCTGCTGTAGATTATATGGGGACTTTTGAGCAGCTCAGCAGCCAGGATGTAGGCAGTAGCAGCCCTTGATCCCTGCGAGCACACTTTCATTGGCTCATTGCTGGAGGAGGAAATAAAAAACAAAAAGGAGAGGAAAGCGCATGCCGAGGCAGCAGCTGAAAGGCCTTACACTGTTACTTTCTAGATCTCCGGCCGTACTAGGAGGCTGTTTTGCAGCAAATTAACTAGAATGGCAGCAAGCGAGGAAAAACAGCTGTGACGTCTCACCAATGCCAGGATTAAAGCTAAGCTCCTTTGCACGACTGTATTGGTGCTGTGTGTCCACCCCAGAGTCAAAACAGACACAAGACTGAACGTCAGCAGCAGCAGACCTGTTTTCACCGCTGTATAAAATATAAACAACCTCATAAATCCTCTTGGATTTGGTATTATCATACAGGCTGCACACCACATTTATCACGGTATATTAGTGCACTATCTGAGGTTGTAACCATAGAAACCAGTTTGAGGTACATCGCTGGCCTTTCCATCATTTAAAGCGGAGAGTATGACGTCAAAGTGACCACTGTTTTCCCTCTGTGGGAGTTTTTCCTTTCATTCAGAGCAGCGAGGGGCATGCTTGACAGATAACAGGGTGAGTCAGCGGCACTATCATACACCTTAATGAGGAAGTTTGCTAAGCCTCAACACATGTATCCAGTTCATCTATAATGAATGCACATCTTCCCATGAGGGAAAAGCTTCCCCTCCTTATCACCTCATTCATACGAACACAGGAAGAGTGGAACCATTCCTCTTTTAATGGGGATCTGTTTACAGACACAATACAAGGAATCACAGCACGTCATACAGACGTCAGACTGTAAAAACACAGCTGGCTGAGAAACACAGTGTCTTCATAAGTGAAGGAAAAGCCATTTGTTTAATTTCTGTTGAGTAGTTTGTTATTAGAAGTTATTGTAGAAGGTCAGAGTGAAATCTGTACGAAGATATCTTATGTAGATGCCGTCTTTTTGTTAAACAAAGGTCTTATAGATACATATATGTCCTACTTTGCACTCACATCCTGATAATAATAGGAGAGAACCTTTGGCAGCATTGTGCATTCATACCTGGTGACTCTTGCTCCTCACATAGTTTCCTTAAAGGACTACAGGAAGTCAACATGCTCAGCTAAAAACAGTCTGGCACACAACCACATAGTTATTTCTACACTTTAGTTTTTATAAGGAATAAACAAAGGCAGATTCTGTTACCTCTGAGCAGAACACACAAGATACAGAGTTATTAGTGTATCTTTACAAAAAATATAAAGTGTATCCAGTTGAACATGTTTTAAACAACCAATTTTTTTGCCTCAGCGTTGGTTTCCTCTCTGACCAGCAGTAAACATTACCATGACTGTGGGCAGAGTGAGTCTGTATCCAGGAGTCCAGCAGCCACCTGAACCTGTCTCTGTCTCTCAGTGTTTTCTTAGCTGCTGCCTCAGCAAATGTCTCATATCTTTAAGTCAGCTCATCCCTGATCTCTTCAGCCTGCAGGCTCCGTCCGCCCACCGTCCTCAAAAAACCTTTCTGTGTTTCTTCTCACTGACCTTTTCTCTGGTTTGGTTCAGGAGGCAACTATCAGGGGTCATTTCTCTGCAAGATGGCTTCAAACTGGAAAATAGCACAGCCGGGAAAGTATGCATCAGTGCTTCAATTCCTCAGCTGAACCTAAAATCTCTCTTATTAAAATATTAACCAACTACTCCAAATCAAGCTCACGGGAACAGCACAAGGCTTTGAGGCCAATTTGACATAGTGGTCACGCCTTGTAATTACAACTTTAAGCGCAAAGATGAAGACAATGAAAACCAATCTCAATATATCACCAATACATTCATGTGATTCAGCGTGATTAATCTGTTTGAGAGCAGATAGAGGCTGACAGGAGCAGACAGGGAGGCCGGCTCTGCAGCTCAGCACTGGGACGTGGACCAGGGCTAAAGTTGCAGGTTCAGGTTTCACTGGGATCTTGCAGAGGGATCTCACCCTGCTGACCAGCCGCTGCTTCCTGTTTGCGCTAATAAGGCCCCGGGGGCTCATTGGCCGAGCTCAGTGCAGCAGCACACTGGTGCGGTGCTAATCACCGGTGACCCACATGACACCGTAAACCTTATAGATCTGTCAGCGCACTGTGTTCTCAGATTACACACGACAGCTCGCCAGTCATGCCCATTTTGTTTAATGCTCATGACGCTCAGCCCTTAGCGATTTACATTATTCCTCAGTGTTTTGGACATCAATCCTTACTCTGCATTCTAATGGTTTTCTGGTAACTGATTATTCATTAGCCGCTGAGCTTAATGACGTAACACTACAAAGGTCACCTGTTGAATCCTGCATGTGAAGAATTGCTTTTTGTCAGGCAGCGTGTGTGAAATGTGCCACATTTAGTTTGTACCAGACTATGGTTTGTACAGTTTGCACCGCAGCAGCTGTGTCCGCATTGATTAATAAAAAATGACTCATCACTTCTCATCAAATGTGTCCTGACTCTGTGTGAGTCATGAGCAGCAAAGTGGGTGTGTTTCCTCTGTTTGAAAGAAAAAATCAATATCTAATGGTGATAATGAGTGAGGGGTTTTGCTGCAGAGTTATTTACAGACCAAACACTGTCACGATTTCAGACACAGATTACAAGCAGTATTTGGGGACATTATCTGTCAACTGAAAAACCAGAGAGCCAGAGTTTTTCATTCCACTGCATCTGCCCTGATAGAGAAATCAAGCTGAGTATAAACTGGTTTCACAGCCAAGACTTTTAGTGTGCATTATTCATTAACTTAAAAACAAAAGTGGGATCAGAGGTGAATTCACAGAAGTCCATTTAATCTGGAGCCAGTAGGCAGGACCCTGTGTGTGTTATTGTTACACGCTGCACGCTGTTACATAATATGCAGCCTTCAGAATATTGTGTAATACTTTTCAGATAAGAGTGGAAAAAAGTATACAAGGACAACGCATAGATACAGTATGTCCAAACTGAACAAACTGTGCACCGGATCATTTGAGGTGGTGTCACATTCTTAGCACGCCAGCAGAACGCATGACATTCACAGGGCAGCAAGATCCGTCCCTAATGGTCAGATGTACAGTATGCCTGTTTTAGAAACATTACCTGGTGCGACCCAGGCCATGTGTTGTGTGTTCCTCATAAATGAATCAACTGTCTTCTTCTCAGCTGCTCTTTAAACGCCTGTTACACAACCCGTCTCTGATCCTCAGCAAACATGCAGTGGTATGCAAAAGCAAGTTGGCAGGGCTAAACGCTGCCGTCAAAATTAGTTCAGGACGGGATTCTAAAAGATCTGCATCTACTTATTCTCTGGGCTAGATGATAACATCTCTGAACGCCACTTCCTCCAGTGCTGAGCGCAGGGATTGGGGTCAGGTTTCTGAGGCCTCGGCTCAGCTGCCGGTTTCACACTCCTGTGACAGTAGACGAGGTCTCCAGAGAGGAGAGGTGAAAGGGTAATCTGATCCCACCTGCTGACACAGCCTCCCAGTAACTGGGGATACACCTAATTCTGTTAGACAGACGTAAATTGTTTCATTGACACAACCAGTTTGAATAATTCATGACCTGCCACAACTCCCAGTACAATTACTTTGCAGCAAACAGTCACCAGGTGGGATCTGCGGGAAGCTGCACTTCCTTCTATGGGACTTTAGTAAACTTCTTCAAACTGACAGGATCCTCTTTGAAGCTGACATATTTTGCTTCTTGTTAAGGATTTTAGGGTTTTATTATAATGAAAAAACAAGTAATCATACGTTATTCAACACTTTTTGTTGCATGGTTACATTTTATGTATATTTTATTTATTTAAGATATCTATTTTTTCACATTTTATTTAAGTGTCTTGTTGTAGTTGCATGGTTTGATTTTATTTATCTTTTAATATTTAGGATTTTTTTTCCCTATTTCAGTGTCCAAATATGGTTAAAAAAATCAGATTTATTGCTCTTTTAAAAGGGTGTACTTGCCTTGTTATGCTATTATCATAACTATAATAACAGTTGCATAAAATGGTGTTAAAATGACAATAATATAATTTATCACAATTATTTCTGGGAAAATAAATCATCCAACAAAAGTAGTCATCATGAAAGGCCTTGTTACAATTAATAATTTAGGCCACTTCAAAATCAGCTTTTTAAAAATATACTCAAGCAGCCACTGTTTTCATTCCCACTCTGTCTCTCTGACACAGAGTCACACACACACACACACACACACACCTTTGGAACCAGAGCCTCCACAGAGTAACTGATAATGGACCATTGTGTGTCATGTGGTCACAGGAGCCAGATGATTGAAAACCAAATTAACTTTCCTTCTGAGTGACTCTTGAGTAAGCTGAAGCCGTTGGCGGCTCACAGGTTCATACCAGTTTCAAATTCTTGTCTGCTTTAAATGAGCCGGAGTCACTCAGACGTCTGCTAAAGGTGTGTGAGCTGGTGGATACAGTGAAATGCAGCTGATACAGAGACAGCTGCAAAAACACAAGTATATCATGAAAACTACAAAGTGTCTTCAGTTTACAGTTTGTATTCTGTTGCCAGAATAACTGCCAAACACTTGAGAAAAGGCCATGATACAACTCCTCAAATATTGAGCTCCGATCCTGAAGGGACTAAACTCAATCATCATTTAAAGGAATGTTCCTCCTCAAGGCTTACTTAGTTTTCGATAAAACCGCAGCTGATATTACCCCATTTCACACTGTACTTAGAACTGGACAGCATGGCCAAAATCTTCTATTTCCATCCAGGTATATCTTCATATATTGATGACATTTTATATCACCATATAGCATGTTTTCTGGTATATATATTGTCCAAACTGCACTGTATTTTGAACACAATTGTGAAGTTTCATACATGAGTTTGTTGAGCAGCTTGTTTCTGCTTTCCTGAGAACAAACTTATTTCTTGTTAGACAAAAATAACCTTTAAAAGATGTTTTCTACTCTTCTGCCTTGTGATCATATTAATCATCTGTCTGCTCTTGTCTTTGTTTTCTTGCAGAGAGCCTGATATTCCAGCCTGGGCTCCTCTACTCTACCAGCTCCAGCTGCTGGACATCAGAGAGAAACCGGACCCGTTGACTCTGCCAATCGCAGACCGCATCCGCATCGGCAACCAGAAACGAGAGCGAGGAAACTTTCATTTCCAGAGGGAGGAATACAGCATGTCTGCCAGGGCCTATTGTATGGCTCTGGATGTGCTAACCACATGCAGCAGAGGTAACCCTGCATCAAAACCTGAATTTATTCATAGAAAATATTTCCATACCGTCGCCTGTACCAGAAATGTGTCGGAGCAGTTGATGTGAACATTATCTTCGCAGGAGAAGGGGAAAATGAAAACAGAGAGTGTATAAAAATGAACGCGCATGCATCACAAACATAAAACACAGCACTTGATAGAGACCGTAAACACAACATTTCCACATCGATCTCAACCCAGAATGACATAACAGTTTAGAGCTCTCCTCCTGTCTGCCATCACACTAATCACACTATCACCATGCAGAGCCACATCTATGTGAGCCCAGAGCCACGATAAATGCTTTTGCTTAATTCTTTTGCATAATCAAAGCTAATCAACTTTCATATTATTTCCACCTCCTTAATCGCCCTAATCATTGACGAGGCAGGGAGGGCCCGAGAGGGAAATGTGACTGAACAATGAGGAGAAAAACATGGACTGCTTCATAATGCACCAATGATGGTGGACGAGTGAGTGAACTCACTGTGGCACTGAAGAGGCGAGTTTATCAGGGCATCGGGGTCATGTCATTAGAGGAGATGGACAGAAAATAATAATAATAATAATAATATTAATAATAGAAAAGCTGAGACACAACATCTTCACTGTTTTTAGGTTATTTTGGGCTTTTTACAAATACCATGCATGACATGTGGAGATTAGAAATCACTCTGATTAACCTGTAATCACGTGCCACAAGCACTCACACAACATTGTTGCACTCTTTGTAAAAGGATGTAAATCAATCATTTTAAGTATAGATTATGTTTAAAAGCATATTAATCTCATCTGAATTCAATAATCAAACCTATAGGGGATAACCAAGAAAATAGAATAGGAAAGAGATTTTAACTCAATGGCCATTTGCTATTTTTCCACAAGATGTAGTTGAAAGTTTGTAACTCAAGTAACAAAAGTTACATTTTTCTTTGTTAATAAAAAAGGAGAAGATAACATACAGTAAGAGATGCATAGTGCACTAAGTTATGGAGCAGATCTGAATCATGTGGGAATACATAGTTAGAGTTATTTATAACTTTTGTTCACAGTGCCTGTGTTGTTGATTGTTTGGCATCTGATACATAGTGTTTTAAGAGTTCCTCAGAAGTAGAAAGATGGGTCCTGTTCCTTGTCTTGACTTGTGAGTCTATAAAATTTAGTAATGTGTGGGAAAGACTGTCACCAATTATTTTTAATTGATGGCTAAGAGAGCCTGGGGAATATTCATGGAAGAAAAACTCCTTACAGGCTTTATACAGGTTACAGTGATAGCTCATGAAGCAGAACTCGAAAATATTAGAGTCAAAAAAGAGGAGTCAGATTGGTACATACAAGAGCATTTTTATACAGTAAATCTATTGTTATATTGAACTCTATCTGATCCAGAGTAGTGACTGAACTCTACTATTAAAAAGAATATGTTGAGGAAGACATGAAGAGATCCCTGGCCCATCTGAAGATCTTACTACCTGCACAGCACCAAACAGACATAGTCAGTGTCTTCCTGGTGAACCAAGTGAAGCATTTAGCAGCTAAATAGCCGTATGTTTACCTCAGGACATAGAAAACAAAGCTAAAAGGAGAACATACTGAACCTAAATACATCAGATAGCCAGAAGCCTGACTCCTGATTTGCTAAGAAATTCACATTATCAACTAAAAAGGTGATAATGTGTCGGTGTCATTGCCCCAAAGAGGCCCAAAAAGAATCCAAATTTGAACTGAACCAAAACGGAATTTACAGCACATTTGAGATATTAAGTGTAATAAAAAGTCCTGGATCCACACAGAGCTGCTAACACTTATCAGCCATCATGCTCACGGCTATGTATCAAGATTCCTTTGCACTAACAAGTGCTCATTTCTCGGGTCACTACTGTGTTCAGCTGGACGCGTTTGAGTCTAATGATGAAACCATGCGGTTGTTACAGCAGGGACAGTGACACAATATCCAGCTGAATAAAGAAACAGAACACGAACAGTCCTTATAATGACACCCGATGGGAGTATCTTGATCAAAGTCCAAATATTTTCTGCAAAGATTTCATTCTAAGTCCTCTCTGAGATTTGATAATTAATCTCAGTGTTTTTGTGTCCACAGCTGAGCAGGTGTCAGAGGTTGATTGTCTCTGTCTCTGTGCAGATAGTAACGACGATGGCGGGAAGGTGGCGGAGGAGGAGGAGGTGCAGGACTACCGGGTGAAGTGTTTGAACAACCTGGCCACCGCTCAGTTCAAACTGGAGCAGTATGACGAGGCGCTGCACACCAGCAGGGACGTTCTGACCCTGGAGCCAAACAATGTCAAGTCACTTTTCAGGATGGGAAAGGTGAGGGCCCGTCCCTTCATCTTATTACAGAGAGACAACAACATCTGATCCTGATTGATTCATAAATGATTATTGCAGCAACAGATCCTGGAACGAAGACACATTAGTTTAAAATGGGTTCATATTTAATTGTTTTTCAAGAAGAAATAGCTGCTGCCATTTGCTATCTCTTCTCTGCCTGTTCTGATATATGGGTCCACCAACAACACGGCTCACACTGTACACTCCTCTGTTCTCTTTAAGCTCCTGTCAGACAAGGGTGAATACAAGGAGGCGATGGAGGTGCTAAAAAGGGCTTTGAAACTGGAGCCAGCCAACAAGGTGAGATTATGTGGGTGAGCTGTCCCATTCACCTCACCACTTTTCTTTCAAATCTGCCAGTGACTCCTGTCCATGCCTCGGATACAGAGGAAAGGTCATTCTTATTACAGACACAGAGTCGACCGATCAATACCAATCAATGGTGACCGAAGGAATCTGTGCTTTTATTCAAGCAAAACTTCAAATATGTTGAAATAAAAGGTTAAATGTGAATTTGTCACAGTGAGGCCTTTGTTTTGCAATGAATGAATGATCAGATCACATTAATCAACAGCAAATCAAATACTGTAATATGCTGTCAACCAGCACCTGATGATATAATAACAGCCTAAATGTGTCCCGGGAGATATCCAACCCTGAGATTAAATAAATATATACAAACATCCTGTGTATATGACATACACTTAATTCAACAACAGTAAGAGAGTACAGCCACAGTAATGGGTCCAAAAATGTTCTTAGATGTCCTTAGTTTAGCATGTTAGCATGCAAACATTTACTAATTAACAGTATACACAAAGTGCAGCCAAGGGTGATGAAAATGTCATCGGTTTTGCAGGTATTTGGTCTTGAACCAAAGTATTGGGCTATTTGAAATCTAAATTTTGATCTAATGAAGTTAGAAGGAACATATTACAGTTCATCTTAATGGGAACATAAACGTCTGAACCAAATTTCATGGCAATTTATCATTGAAAAATTCCCCTCAGAGCCACGTTGGCCAACATGTAACAAAAAAACACAAAAGGCCTTTGTTAGAGCCAGAATTTCATTTGTCTGTTGTGGGCTACTGTCGAAACATTGCTGTGCAACATGGCGGCCGAAGTGGAAGAGGACCTGCCGCCTATGTAGATATAAATGGCCTATTCTTAACTAACCAAAAACAACAAGACTTAGTTTAAGGTGATGATACACTGATATAATCACATTGAATCTGGATTAATTTTCATAAATACAACGAGTTTCCTCTACCACCTCTTTAAGTTCACAAAAGTATTCAAAAGTTCGGCATAAAGGTTTAGAGAAAGAAAGTTGTTCACACATTAGCCTGAGAACAACAGAGGATCCTGGTGAAGTCCTTCTGCTGAAGGCCTGTTCTGTCTTGTTTGTGTGGTTTGTCTAATCTGCCACATCCTCCACAGAGCATCTGGTGAAATGCACATCTGGCAGTCTCCAGATGTGACCACACGGCTCAGGGTTGTCCAGCAAACTTAAAAATAACACAAACATGAGCTAAATATTGTCACTCTGATGCTCTGAGCTCCAAAAGTAGTAAAGTGAAGGTAAGACCGGGTTAGACTTCAGCTGCTCCACGCTATAATTAGGACAAACACTCTGGTATAGTTAATGTCAACAAAAATGAACAATAATCTTAATTATGAACATTGTTTTAGTTCATTGCAGCCGGGGTTTGATTTGAAAGAGTCCGTGAAGTATGAGGAGTACATTTCCATCGTCTGTTTACAACACGCAGTTTGCCAGTCTTACAATGACCTGACCTATAGGGCACACTGCCACCATCACAAATATGTCTGGTCTTGTCTAGACACAACGAAAATATCTACTGCTCTGGTAATTACACCCTTGTCTCAAAGTCGGATTAAATACTTTGGAGAAATCTGATTTAGCTGCTCTGCTGCACAGCCGTCTGCAGACGATCACAAAAAGACAACACACAAATAATTATAAACTGCAAATGAAAATGCATGTATTATTTTATTTCTATACTTTTACGACAAGTTACAACCTACAGTGACTGATCTAATGAAAATATTTAGAAAATATGATATTAAGTTCTTTGCAAGGACACTTGGGCTAAAGCTTGAAGTGCATTTTATAAGCAAAATTTAAAAAATAATGATTATTATGATTTGTTGGCGACTTTGTGACACTTTGTGTTTCAGACCTCTGCTCTCACCTGCTGGACACTTTTCAAACTGCACCCTTACATGTTTTGTGTCTCCTTTCCAACATCAGCATATGATTTATGTTATGTTTTCTTTCTCAAGGCGATCCATGTCGAGTTATCTAAACTTGTCAGAAGACAATCAGGAGGCAAAGAGACTCAGGAATGGAAAGCTAAGCCAGCCGAGATGCTTGGAGAGAATATTGCGCCTTTCCTGATTCCTTCTAAGAAGAAAGCATCTGTAAGTCATGACAGAAGTATCTCCAACATGTTTTTCTTCTGATAACCAACAGGCTGGATTTTCGAGTGGCTTTGTTGCTGTGTTTTAGGGAATTTCCTGGAAGTTTATACTCGGAGCTCTGGTTGTGGCCTTGGGCAGCTTAGTGACGTCAATGATCCTGACGGCAAGAAACTGAAATCCTCTGCAGGAAGCACTTTCCCAATCCTCATCAACACCGTCGTCATGTGCAGAGTGTGGTCCCCAGTCCTTTTTAGTTCATTTAAAAAGAGTTTTATACTGTGAAGATGTGAAAAAGTATGCAACGCAGCAGCACCACAGCTTGAACTTGTATTTATGGTTGAAAATTTTTTTCCATTGAAAGGTGTACAGTATGCAAAAAAAAATAAGGAGCATCAAGTGAATACCAGCAGGGATTTCTGCTGATCGATAAGACAGCGGTTTGTAAGTCACCTTTCCAGTTACGTCTGTTTTATTTGGAAAAGGGATTACATTTCTGTTTCCAATTTAAAAAAAGGTCCTGGAAAATATTCTGGTACTGCAGACGCTCAACAAAATAAAAAAAGAAAACTGTCCCTGAAACTTTTGTAGAAACTTTACCCCAACTGCAAAAAGTAATTTTAAACAAATAACACTTCTCCATGATGAGAAATACTTATTTTTGATCTGTACTCCAAAAACTGAATCCGTTGAAAACTGCGATGTAATGTTGCTTACACTAATGCTTAATAAAAATGTGAAAAAAACAATAACCTTGTCTTTTCTTTCTTGATTTGTGGCGTTTACTCTCAAAAGGACAAAAGTGCATTTTTGTCTGTCTGACAAAAACCTTAAAAAATATGTAGAACTTGAATCTTGTTGAGGCATTAATATTCCGTATTTATTTAATTCATAAAATGAATGATTTACTACCAAATAAATATAAAACCTAAGAAAAATATAAGCATGACTACATGATGAGCTTTTGTATCTGTACATGTGCAATTCTGCAACAATAAAAATCTTAATTTTGATCAAAGAATTAGCATTTATGAAAATACATTTAAAGCTTAAGAGTTAAATATTCTAAAGGTTAAAAGACGTAAGAAAATTCTGTCCTTCAGTGTTCCATGGTACCTATTGATACGAATGATCTACAGTCCACAGCAGGCGTTGAGCGTCTTCTTCGGGTTGGATTGACTCAGTTTGACCTGAGAATCTGACTGCCGCCTCAGTGTGACATTTTTCTTCACTTCTCTGTGGAAATGTAAAAATAAAGTCTAAGTGTTGCCATGGTTTGTGAAGGAAAAACTCAGTCTCTCTCTCTCTGGCCTCCTACCTAGCTAGATGAAGCACCGTCTCCACAACGTTGGTTCCCTCTTTGGCACTCGTCTCGCAGAACAAGGCGCCGTATGCCTGCGAGCAAAGCATTGACAAACCTGACTGAAGTCAGTTTATTTAGACACCTGGGAAGCCGGGCGTCTGTATAAACACTTTTCCATCAGGTGGAATGAAAAGTTACACACCTTGGCCAACTTCTCTCCGTGCAAACTGCTCACACATCTCCCCTGTGGAAGCTGGTCTCTGAGGTCCACCTTGTTTCCAATAACACACATGGGGATTTTCTCGTCCGTTGAATCCTGTATAAAAACAAAGGACGTTGTAAAATATATTCCTGCTTTTGGCCGGCTCACTCTGTCATTAATTCATCAACATTTGTTAATCAACATTTCCACAGTTACCTGAATCTGATCAACCCACGCTCTGACGTTAAGGAAGCTGCTTTCTGAAGTAACATCGTAGAGGAGCAGGACACCGTGAGCTTTACGGAAATACGACCTGGCAATACTACGAAACCTACAGTCAAACAGAGCACTATTTTTAGTCTTGTGCATTTCCCATTCGTCAGTCATTTAAAAAGAACATGTTGTTGACAGTTTTATTGATAACACCATCTTTTTCCTGTTGCCACTTCCTTGAGTCGGTGCCATACCTCTCCTGCCCGGCTGTGTCCCATATCTGCAGACTCGTCTTCTCTCCATCCACAAGCATCCTCTTTATTTGGAAATCAACTCCTGAGAACCCAAAAAACAGATTTAAACATCTGAACTCAAGAATGCGTCAGTGTTTGATTAAATGTGATGTGTTTTCTGTGGCGCCTACCCAACGTTGTCTGCATGTCTCCCCTGAATTCGTTGAGCGTGAGTCTCAGCAGGAAGCTCGATTTTCCAGCTCCTGCGTCTCCGGCTAATACCAGCCGGTACATTGGAACAGGTTCCTCTGTTTCTTCTATGTCTGCTTCTAAAGGCTTCAAAAATACAACAAAAGCTTACCCAGTTTTATGTGCAACATCTTAACTTAACATAACTTTGTGGTGTTAATTATAAAGAAAACCGTAAACAATTATGCGTTATAATTAGTGTGAATTAAGTCCACAGGATCATTTTTTTTGTCAGCATCTGTCAGTTTTTGCAATGATACAGCCACAGGACTAGAGTTCAACTGAACAAACTCAATCTGCTAATGAAAACCATTAGATGCTGTTGACACCTAAACAAAAACCTAATAAGCGGGCAGTCTCATGCATTAAAAAGGGATTGTACCTTTGTGGAAAATGCAGATAAACGTCTTCGTAAAGATGATGCAATAGAGCTCGCCTTGCTCGGAGCCATCGACACTGCAGCTTCAGATTTCACTTCTGATATCTGCAACAGACAAAGAAAATTTAAAGTCGTCACAGCTCAACGTCTTATTGGCATTACCTGACCCACTTTTTGAGTCTGATGTGTGCACTAACCTCCACATCGGACGGGACACAAGAGTAGCTGTGGTGCACAGTTTCCACTGACTCCCTACTGTCGTCGCTGTCGTAATCGCTGCCTGAGCTCTCAGCTGTGTCCATGGGCAGCGAGACTCCACTGTCCAGGTACTTATCAGCCCAAGTGGCCACATGAGAGTAGGTCTTTTTGTTGGAATCCGGCTCCGAGCTGCACCAAAGCACAGACACACATGCTTTGCTTTAGCTGTGACAGTTTAATTCACAAAGATCAATCCACAGAGGTGTGTAAAAAACGTCGTATACCTGCCATGGTTGAGTGTGCTCTGTCGAAGGGGCTTCATTCGTCGGGCTGGGATTTCATTTTGGGGAGACAGCTGTTGAGCAGATAAGCAAAGTCAGGGAAGAAACTTTTTTTTACACTTGAGCTAAAACAATTTACTGTCAGCTTCTATCTGATGTAGAGCCAGTGGCTATGAGGAAATGTGTCATCAGCAAACAAAGGACTCACCCTCCGTTTAGCTGCAACCGCTTCACTGGCCAAGGCAGAGCGCAGCCCGTCGTTACTGTCGTACAGCTTTTTGTTTGTTTCCCTAATGATGTGTTCAAGGAAATACAAGACAGAGTCACATACGTGTACAAACATTTACCTTTATGCAACTTTTGTGTGTGCTTTGAATGTAGTTTAACTTGACCTGGATGGTATTTTCAAGACTGGACAGCACAGAGTAAAAGAAAACATTTACACAAAAAGAGTCAACAAAAGTTTTCACGTCTATCAGTATACCTTCGCTTTCACTAAGTGACTCATATAGTCTGCATTGTCCAGTAAATGCACTTAACCCTGTTTTCTATTAATCCAAATATGTTAATGGAGTGGACTTACATTCAAAATCTATAAAATATTTTACATTAACAAACAACCCTTTAAAACAAAAGGATGGTAATCATTAACTTTTTACAGTAACTTGTCAGAGACAGTCCAACTGCATGCTTGATTAAGACTCCAACACAAAGACAGACTTACTGGAGAATCTGAATCTGATTGGAGTATGACTGGTATTCCATAACCATCCTCTTCAATTCATCCGTTTCTCTGTAAAGAAATACAGGCCACATGTACTGGATGCTGGATCATGTTTTGTGTCAACAGATATGGTATGAGCAAAGCTTTAAGTTACTGCCTCACCTCTCATGTTGAGCTTTGTGGTCTGCGTAAATGTTCTTCAGCTTGTCCAGCTCTGAGTGCAGGACGGCGATGTTGGTCTGGGCTTGCAGCAGAGAGGCTCTCAGCTCCTCATTTTCCTGTGAGGAAATATAGTGAATAACTTCAAAGGCTCTACACAACACAAATGCGACTTGTTGAACTAAAACAATCACTTCCGACATGACTTACCAGTGAGAGATCACTGATCTGCGTGTTCAGCCTGACCACCTCCTCCTTTGAATGGCTAATTTCAGAGTCCTCTTGGCTCTGAATAACAGACAATGACAGATTTAGATGCAACTCTGACCGTCAAAAAAATCATTTTGTAGTGTAGTTTGTCCAAACATGCATAAAAATGCTTTAAAATAATATGTTGATCATGGTAATAGCATACTATGTCCAAATATATATATATATATACATATAAACATATTATAGTATGTCCAAAATATGAAAAAAAAACCCGGAATAAATCCAAGAATGGTCATAATGTATTTTGTCCACAAATGCTTAAAAATGTGTACGTATAGTATAGTATACTATGACCAAATACACACACACAAAAAAACAGATACTATGTCCAAACATACAAAAAAACCCAACAAATTATACTTTGTCCAAATATACAAAAAAAAATATTATACTACGTCCAAATATATTTAGAAAAACAACATATTATGATGTGTCAAAAAAGGAAAAAAGGGTCATAAAGTAATTTGTCCAAAAATGCATAAAAACACTGTAGATAAGTATGTTGATCATGATAGTATTAATGTATTTCCAATATATATAATAAGTGTTTAATTTATTAAGTAAACAAATGGAGATGCAGAGTTATTGCGTTTTCATAGTTTTATTTACTCTGTGATGATGGGGGACAAAGGGAATGTTTGCCTCATCTCAGTAATGAATAGAAGAAGCAATCAATAGCTGAAGTACTTGTGTTTACACTCTGTAATTCACTTTGTGATATTAAGCATGATTTCTGTCAGCTGTTTACCATAAAAATGCTTTCCAAGATGTGAGTTACTGAAAGAGAGACTGCCACTTTACTAGACTTTTTTTTAACCTGTTTGGCGTTGGTTTTCACCTGCACTAGAGACACACAGGCTGCCCAGTATAACCAGTCACACTTCTTGACATTCTGTCTATGTAGACACTCTGACACACTGCAGTTTAATCCTAAACTACTGCAGGTACATGCACAGCCTCTGCTGCTATTCCGTAATCCTAAAGTAGCAGTAATACAGCATTTTTCCTGCCACACAGCTGCATTCTTTCATTAACTGAGAGACACCTTGCAGCCAAAATTACACACTTAGCATTAAGTAACTTGTAGCTGTTTAGAAAGGAATGGAAAGGATTGTGAGCATAAACTATAAAGGCAATCTAAAAACTGCTTTCCACAAGTTGTATGCTTCCATATACTATATAAATTATCACATGGTCCCCTATGCTTTCTTTGCACTTACCGTGGCCCTATTTCTTCTATCTGACCCCCTCTCTCCTGCTGGCTGACACTAGATATTAGATCTTAACAGGTCTTTAAAGGTGGTCTTTGAAAGGTCAGCTACAAAAATGTGAGAAATTTGAAAAACACTCCCTCTGTCTGTCTGGTGCAGCAGAAATGAAGCCAAAGGTGCCTATGGGAGAGCTTTTGTGTTGTCTTTCAGGCACTGTGGCTTTCCTGTCTATTTCATTATCTGTTTATCTGTTTACCATGGAAGAACCAAGCAGCATGTTTTGTGGAAAAATCTACCTTCAGCAGTCTGTCCACAGTTGCTTGCAGGTCGGTGACCTCGTTCTTGTGCTTCCTCTGCATGGTCACCATAACCTCATCCATTTTCCTACGCTCCTACGAACATGAAACCAAAGCAGTTAGAGGAGCAGACTGACTCAGGCCTTGAAGAGGGGCTTTCATCTGCCTTAACAGAGGCTCTTTGTGAGGAAACATGTAATCTGCTGCTGTGTGCTGCACCACTAATATGCAGGTAGCTCACAAGAACCAGTGAAGTGAAATTTCCGCTTTGCTATAAAAAACAACAACATTATTTTAGTCCATTTCTCTACGAACTGTTAATTGATTAAATGCAGCTGCTTTTACGATAGCCAATTTATTTGGTTTGATACAGTTAACTTTCTGTTAAATCAGAATAAATCACTATAAATACAGCAGGTATCACACTTACCTCGTCTCTCACCCTCTCCTCTGTTCTGGCAAGCTGCTGCTGTATATCGTCCTCCAGGTCCGCCAACTGACTGTTGTTCATCTCTTCAGCTCTGTTTGAACAGAAAAGTATGTTCAAGTTTGTGCTGGCAGCCTCACTGCTGCTGAATCAAAGCAGATTCTCCAATAGTAGATTAATAAAGATGGAAAAATAAGAGGAATCCATTCACCTACCACCCATTTGTCAATTCCACCTGACTGATTTGACTTCAAACGTGCTGCAGTTTTGCGTGCTCTGCTCTCGTCACACAACACATGAACCAACCAGAGTGGACAGGGGGAGGGGCAGCCTCCACAGGTGCTCTGACCAGTGTCAGTGAGACTTCTCAGTAAGACCTCACATATTATTTATTTTAGTTTATTATAAGTTTAATGTCAAGATTTCAAAAGGTCTGTTTATTTCAATATAGTTGAAACATCGGAACAACAGAATGGTATATCCAGTTTGTTAAGGGACTAAAAGAACAAGGAAAGGCAGCACATTTACGTCTTCCTACTTCCTTGAGTAAGGAATGTCACTTTTCTCATGCCGTGCAGTTACTGAACCACAGAAAGTGCTCAAACAAAAACAGCTTAGAGTTTATTCCCATGTTTCTGAGTGAAATACAATAGTTGATTCAAGGTACTATGTGAAGGGTCACCTTACACATTTAAAGGAAATTATTACATTACTATACTCACATCTTCCTTGAGCCTTTGAAATACAACCGTCAGTATTTACAATCATTATTCAGCTTAAATATCATGAAAAATCTTAATCTTAATTGACATTATAGTCAAGCATCTTTTGTTTGCTGCCAACTACACTTGGGTGACCTTAGGACTATATTTAGGAGAACAACACTGCAATACGCATACAGTATTATTTTTCTTGATAACACTGCAGAGTATTTTAATTTTAAAAGTTAATCAAGCTTAAAACAAATATTCTACATCTAATCATGCCAAAGCTGTTTTTTCCCTCAAAAGAAATTGTATTAGTAAGGAAATTATATTTTCCTTTCAAAAGGATAATATGCCACCTGAGCAGACTATTGTCCAGGGCTGAATGGCAGACAGATTAAGTTAGTAATTACTTGCCAAATAGCGCTCTTGTAGCTGAAAACACATTGTTCTCAGCATTTGATGGAGACCAAAACAGAGAGAAAAGGAGAGAAAACACCATATTCACAGTTGTCTGGTGGCAAGAAACATGGCTCTAAATTAATGCTACTGTTGCCTTGTGTTGTTTGCAATGTCAACTTTGAGGCTGCAAAGTCAGTTGTAGTATTAGTCTGCTAGCTTTGATATATTTCAGTCCTCTCATGGGCTAAAATTAATTAATGCAGACTCAAGGGCCAGGATTCATCCACTGTTTCTGTGGTTTACAGCCACAAGAGGGCAGCAGATCACCATCGATCTGTAGTCAAAGCAAATCTACAGGTAGGGGGGTTGAAATAAGGACAACAATGATAATTCTTTTTTAAATCTTACAAAACCAAAAACTTTAACAAGTTAAATTTCAAACATTCCCTTTTACTGAATACTGAATGTCAATGATTACATACATATTATAGCCATTTAAGGTGTTTGTTCATCATTAACACCTATGTGTGTTTTCATAATCGTTCTGTTTCTGAATATTTCACAGGTCAGATGTGCTGGACTGTACTGACCTCACATATTAAAACACTGATGGTTATCCTCACCGCTTTATACTTGTCTCCAGCTGCTCATAATCCAGTCTGTTGTCCAGGCACTGACTGATCAGAGACTGGATGATTTCCTCATACTGCCGCAACAGAGTTGTGTTTGCAGAGGAGTGAATGGCCTGGTAAAGATCAGCCAGCTGCTCCCTGAGACTGTGGAAGGAGAACAAATAGTTACAGCCAGCATGAAGAGGTCAGTCAGTGGCACTGACTCAGTGCCATGTTTTCCTACTCCACCCAAGTAAAAATGATCAAAATAATCAATATGAACACATTATCTACTGTCTTAGCATCTACTGAGCTGCCTGCATTAGGTACACCTCACGAAAACTAATGCAGTCTAATGCAACAGCCCTGCAGAAAATCATCCTTTCATAAGGTTAATAAAAACAGTTGTCCATTCAACATTACATTATTATAGTCCACTCCATTTATTCAAACTAAACCCAATGTTCATTTACAAGCCTATGTAGGGAGGGTTTTGGCCCCCTAAGGTAGCATGTGGGAGTTTTTGCTTTAATCTGACACTGCACAAAAATCAAAATACATCAAAATCAATGTTGTTGCTTATCATTGACAGTAACAAATAACCCCCCTAGCATTTAATAAACAGAAGAGATGTTGAGTTGTGTATAGTGGCATGTAAACAAATTGGTATTTATTTAAAGGGCTAAAATTCTAAAAATGTCAACTCTGAAAGTGAAAATACTTCTAATATATCATTTCATGGCAGGTTTTCTTGTACTTTTTGTCCTCTAGTCAGGACATGTTAAAGGGATGCACAGGTGAATTTATTATTATAATTTTTTTTTTCTCACAGACCATGGTAGACTAAGCATTGGTCTAAAATAACAATTAAGGGTCATGTAATTTACTGACAAAACAAGTTGTTTGTGTTTTAAACTAAGCTAGCATTGCTGTTGACATTACCGACAGGTCTTAAACGTTACACCTGTATGACTAACCTGTGCCGTTAAAGTTACACTGAAGTCATCTTTGACGTGTGTCTTTTGTATATGGCTTATGAGTCACCAGTACAATCCGACACGCTGAAAATAATGTAATTAACCCACGTTTTAGGCTAGTCAATGAATAAAATGAGGGGAAACGACCAGAAACAGGTTCCCAGCGCAGCCGTTGATCATAGCTATTTGACAGTTATGCTAAGTGAGGTTCCGTTAGCCGCCGGCTAGCTAAATCCTGGAGCGGACAGCCGGATGTGAGTTTACCTTTCAGAGAGAAACGACTCCACATCTATCCTGCCTGCAAACTCTTCCCACGGATAGCTTTGGTTTTGGGACGCCGCAGCACCAAAAGAAGCCAGGTCCAGAGTCTCTGAAAC
This sequence comes from Serranus cabrilla, assembly GCA_903364295.1. Taxonomy (NCBI): domain Eukaryota; kingdom Metazoa; phylum Chordata; class Actinopteri; order Perciformes; family Serranidae; genus Serranus; species Serranus cabrilla. The sequence continues at coordinate 533,133 of CAFUXE010000491.1, forward strand.
TTCCTGAAACCTGGAGGAAAACACGCTGTAGTCGATGTATCCGTTCTCGTCCGCGTCGAACTTGTTGAACAGAGTTTTGGTCTCGGCTTCGGACACGTTGAGCTCCCGGCAGACAACGGTGAAGTCCTCGTACTCTATTTTACCCGACTTGTTCACATCACAAGCAGAAAATAATCTCCTTAGGCTGGGTCGCTCCATATTTGAATTAATAAAAATGGATAAAAAGCATATAAAATGTGAGGTTAAAATTTAGCCCGGCTTCTATCGCGAGCTGGATTCAGCTGCGTGCCAGCCAAAATAAAAGCCTCTATTAAAGTCTCAAAAAAGGTCTCACAGAGGTACTTTTAGAGCCACTCATTGGTCCAGGTCTCAGTGTAGGCGGGTATAATCCGAATCAATGGACCCAATGTGCCGTTTCCTACCTGGACTCTATCAGGTTACTCCAGCAGCGACCCAAGTTTATAATTATTTGCCGTCACCCTGAGTTAGATGTCATCATTGTGTGCAGTGGAGCTGTAACACAAAAGAAACACAACAGATACGCAAGTGCTTGCTTCTGTTTACCTTTAAGGTGTGTGGCGCATGAGTTTTATCAGAGACACTCCTCTTTGTTCCTCTGGTTTGCAGTGTGTTCATGACTCCACCCTAAGAGATGAAATGCAGCAAAAGCACTATTAAGACTTTAAAATCTGATTAAAACAAGTGTTTACACAAATGGAGAGGTTTTACCTAACACTCCAAACCGAGGTATGGTTTAATAGAGGTAGATTTGTTTTTCTCCTTTCAAAACAGTTTTTGAAATACTGGATGCTTTTTCTTGTGAAAAAAATTGCAACAGTACCTCTTTGCACTAAATATGAACATGATTATGATTTTTTTTTAAAACAGCAACACAAAGAAATACTTCCAAGTAATGTGTATTATAGTTCTGTTATTTTTGTAAAGCTTTCTATCACTAAACATCATTAGAATAAATGAAAACATAGCATACTGCAGATCAAATACCTCTTCATTACCTTTCAATAATTTGTAGTATTTTTTCAATTATTTTAAATATGTGTAGTGATTGAAAACTTCAACAATTAAAAGAGAGTTGGGTGGTCGGTGGGAGACAACCATGTTGTTTGAACTTGGAATATGGATCGTCTTCCGTGTTACTATTTTCCCACCAAAAATTCTGCATGGATACAGTTTAGAGTCTGTGGTGTTGGTATATGGAGTTGTCATCTACACTCAGTCAGGAATAGGTACTATCATTACTATACACTGTTTCAAATAGCTGTCACAATTTCAATAGTCCCAATAGGCCTCGTAGGGTTAACATAATCATTACACATTCAAATAAAAAAAATTATCCATTTGATCTTTATTTGAAAAATTAAAATAAAGTGCTTTTTATATACAATACAAAAAGAAAAAACAAACAGTAGTGATGTATGATACAAAAAAATACAATTCACAATATTTTTACATTGGCAGCTGAATTTACAAAACAATTTTACATAAAAACTCTTTTTACTTACATGTTGACAAGAGTCTGCGCAACTTGTACTGTCACAAATAGAAGGCCAGACTATAGTGGTTTATTAAGAGAGAGCAGACGACGATACTTTCACTGTGGCATTAATAGTTCAGGCTTGTATTCAAATGAAAGCATGTTCAGTATCTGCACATATTTTACTAAATAACTGCCACTTGGTATTTGTTCTGCAATATAATATTGTTCTGATGACAGCCACTTCACCAAAAGCTGCCATTTGTTTGTTTTTAATAACAGTCAAAGCATGAATCTTTCATACTGCATGATTGATTATAGCCGACCAGAAATTCACACAGTCATTTTTGCAGTGCCATCTACAAGAATTGTAACATAATACTAATACGTATCTATTATTCAGTATTTAAAAATCAGCCAGTGGTTATTCATGTGCTACAGTTTTTGAATAAAATTTAGTCCCTGACTAAGGTTGAAGCCACCGTGACAAAAAAGAAAATAAAAAAAAACACCTCATGACCACATACTGTACAACTCTGACAGTATTAAATCACATGTACTCAATGACTTCACTCTGGTTTCTGAGCATGGCCAGTCCTGTCACACTCTGACTCTACAGCACTACTACCTGGTTAGTTTATTATTCCAAGAGGCACATCTCTTGATTATTGTTTCAGAAGGCATTAATCCGTTTCAGATTTGTTATCAAATCCATAACCTGCATTATTCTAAGGCTTTTCAACATCATGTGCAAATCCTATGCATTCTGAGTCAAGCGGTATGCCTTCCTGCATTTTTGTGAAATTTAAATTTTGCTGGCCGCATTACAATACTAGAGCTTAACTCAAGTAAGACTTAAATAATATTGTATAAAAAATGCTTTCAAGTTACTCCAACATCTGACTCACAAATTTGGTGGATCATATGGTTTATAATTCATTATTTCTGAATAAGGAAATGGCTAATCAAGATAATTAACATTCTAACGTGTATTACTGGATGAAGATGCAGATTATTGCCGTTATGGTTGCCTTTAAAACCATTTAAGCAAGCAGAGGGCATTTTCTTTCATTCATTAACACTCATCAATTAATGTGTATATCAAAGTTGAGGCTATACAATGTGTTATTTGAATTTGATTATGAATAGGTGTAGTATTTAAATATTTGTTATTATTCCCTTTGAGAATAGTGATAGATATCTGTAACATTAAAGAATGAAAAATGTCTCTCTGTCAAAGAAACATTTGGCCAACTTTCTGCACTAAAATACACTAAAATGGCTAAAATCTCTTGCATACTTAGAGTTAGTGTAATGAGAGTGAGTGTGTGGGTGTGTGTTTGCAGTGCCACTGATCCTAAAGTAATTAACAGCGCCAACACCTTTGTGCTTACTCAGTCTCGAGGTGAGGTTTTCTCGGTGTTTACCTCACTTCACATTATTTGCTTTGCATAGACTGCCTATCTCGTGAAGAACAGCATGATAATACCTGGAATGAGACTTTTCCCTTTATCACATTTGGTGAAAGAAAACCCTGTTGAAAGTCAGGCTTCCACAGAGGAATATCTGTAACTACTAATAATACCAATACTTTAAAAAAAAAAAGCGTAATGTGTCTTCATTTATGACTATATAATATTCATGTTTTTGGTGTGTAGTGATTGAGGTGTTAGGAGTTTCTACATTTCCACTGAGGTGACTCCTTTTTTGTCTTTTCTTTATAAATAATAACTTTTTTTTAATAACCCTTTCAGTCTCTTAACTCTTCTTTTCTTAATTCTTTCTTTGTTGCTGTGTTATATTCAAGCCTAAACAATGAGTATACTTCTGTGAATGCACACTGGCTATCTAAAAAAAAAAATCTATGACAGGATTTTTTTTTCTTTCTTGCCTGTCACTGAATCGTATGAATATGTGTATATTGTGGTGTGAGTGTTTACCTTGCTACAGTACAGTACATAGTGCATAGCCTCAGCGAAGGGTAGGCTTTTTACCAAATGACAGAATGAAAATAAAACAGCAAACACTGTAAGCCGTTAGTGGAAACATATTTGAACATCACTCTGCCTTTCAAAGCATTACCAATAGATTATATGGACGGACTGAGTGGCAATGCGATGAAATCCAATCACTGAATCATAGTTGCGACACCACCCTTACGCTTGTTACATTCCTGTGAGCCGTATGTGAAAGCGTCAAAAGTCTGAAGGCAAACTGGAACTTCTTCAGTGTGCTTCGAATGCACTTGTATAAGGGGGAGTGAGAGGAAAATCAGTTGAAATGAACATGGACCACAGGGACAGAACAAAAAAAGACAAAGTGCAAAATCTGTGTAATGAAATATCTCTCCAGGAAGAGTCTGATGATCCTCAGTTTTCCCTCTTATGGGGGTTTGTCTCTCAGCAAGTGCACTCGTTCCTTCAGTTTAAAATGAGTCACTCCACACAATATGAAGCTGGCCTCACACTATAGAGTCTTTAATCTCAGAGCCCAGTCTGACTCGTGGTCGTGGGCATGTGGGAGAAATCTCTACGTGGCTCTCCTTCAAGTTCAGAGGCCTCTTCTCCGACTCTGAGAAGCTCTTGCTGTTGTCAGGCGACGAGCACTCGTGCGGTGGAGTGCTGCAGATGTAGTTGTCATTAAGGGTCTGGTAACCCTTGTGATCGGACGCCGACGCTGTGACTGTGTTGCCGTTTAGCGGCAAGTTCTCAGCCGGTTTCCCCACTATTCTGGGTTTCTTCTGCTGCATGTTGGGGCATTCTCCCTCCTTGAGCATGGACTTCATGTGGTCGCGGTTCCTGTAGACCACAAATAAAGAGAAGACCACCAGGGAAAATGCGAGGAGGGCACACACCACTATCAGCTCGTTCCAGTACGTCTTAGTGTTGATCTGCGGTGAGCGGGCTTCTCCTGGCAGGATGACGAACTCCTCCTGGGAGACCTGTGGCGTACGTGAACGGCCTGTCAGGGTGGTGCTCTCCTGCTTGGCCTCGCCCCTCACGCAGTAGTTTGCAAGCAGCTGTCTGAAGCCTTCCTCCACTGACCAGCACTCATAGGTTTCCTGCCTGTCAGCTTGAGCTACCACTACTAACCCCCCCTCTGGGCTGGGGTAATGGAAGTGACCTGCGCTCTCACTGAATTCCCACTTCCTTTCAGCCAAATTAGAGCGCAGCTTGCAGGGGAGTACTTTGAACGTGTTGGCCGGGATAATGATCACCTGGCACGAAGACATTCCTGTGGAAAGGCAAAGCAGAGACACAGATCGAGTCAGATATGGCATGAAATAAGCTTCAGAAGATGCATATTTCACAAGAACACATTTGTAATCAACACTCAAATGCATGGAAAAACCCAGTGCAGGATGCTGCTCTGTAAATCCATGACAAAGAGAAGAGGAGTTCACTTACGTGTAGGTGGAGGTTTAGCAAACCGTGGGCTTGGCACTGTCTTGTTGCAAATAGCTGATGTGTCTGCTTCATCTACATCCTGCTGCCAGGCACTGAAACCCATACATTTAATCAGGAACCATCTCATATTTACATATTACTGAATTGTTTGTCTAAAAGCTGTAGCTGTAAAACTGTTTATTGTGTGGAGGGATGCATACTTGCTTGTCGGAGCCTTTCTGACATCCACACACTGCCTCCCGTTCCAGGCACAGTAAGGATCCCTGGAGAGGATGCACTCCCCGCAACTCTGATAATTAGTGCAGTTAGCTACTGGGACCTCCACCAGTTCAGAGAAAGAGGAAACATAAAGCTGACCCTGTGGAGGAGAGATGGCAAAGCAGTGCCCCAAATACAGTTAGTGGGTTACTAATTTCATCCAGCATTTTACTTATCTGACACTGATCTAAATACAGCACATTTAGCTTTTCTTACATCACTTTAATAGGGATTTCTTTGCCCAAATGTAAAAATCTAAGCAGAGCATACAAGACAAGCTGGGATTCAAGAAGTGTCACAATTCCAGCTGTTAAAACCCCAGCTGTTTGCAGATCCCCTGAGAGAAAGTTGCATGTAATTAGCTCATTGAACATGAGGTCTGCTTTAGGCTGTGACTCTTCATGGCTCATGGAATCTCTAAACTGCCAATAAATGCATTTACTGAGCTTGTTATTAGTTCACACCATGGGAAAGCTCTTTAAAACAAGCCGGGCTTGTTTTCCCTCTCAACATTCCACTATACCTTTTCAGTGTCCAGCTCAATGTGTTGCACTGGTCGGGAATCAGGGAAGACCGAAATCTCCTCAATGATGTGCATCTTGTTGTTGACATTAATAGCTTTATGAAGTCTCCCATCATCTAAAAGATACAGGATAACTTGTGATTAGAAGAAAATCTTTGTGAATATTTGTAAATGCGAGAAATCATAAAAAAAATAAGATCAACTATGTTGATGATGATTTTCAACAAGAAGTCCTTTACCTGTGCCAATGAAGAGAACATTATACGCCTTTTTCGCTGCCTGGACTCGATGGACAGCGATCTGCGTGTAGCGAACATTTCGTTTTAGCAGGAGAGGCTGGCTCCGGATCACGCTGTCCATCAGAAAGTGATCTTTGACGAAATTCAGCACCTTGTCTGGCATGTGCAGCGAGGAGGAGATGCCCTCTTCCCTGGCAGCGTTCGTGATACACTGTGGAGGCAAAATATCGACTCATTTACAAACATTCACGTTGGATAATGACACATGCTGCATCTGAACAGCAGCTCAATGTTTCTTTTGCTCAAATTTTTCAGTGATTCAACTGTGATAAGCCTGCCAGGAAATGAAAGTGACAGTAATTTGATAAGAGTCATGTTAAAGAAGAGATGTGGGGAGAGACGCCAGCTCGACGGATATCTGTTTGATCATCATTCAAAATCGAGGATGTGACTGATGAGCAGACAGGATCGTATGAAATGCGTTCATGTAGCTGACGTGACATGCTGCTGAGCACTGACATGTACGTGTCTGCAGGTTCTCCAGCAGAGGGCAGCAGGTGTTCACTCACCACTCCAGGCCGAGGCTCTGGGACCGGATGATTGTACGTGTACCACTGTTGAGTCTCTCGGTTGACCTCACGGTATCGCCCGTTGAACGCCTTTTCCACCTGGTCCATAGTGAAGGAGCACACTGCAGAACTTCCTGAAGCACCTTTATACCTTATAAAGCAAAATAAAGCATCTCAACAATACTGATTGATCATTTATTACATTCTGATCTTGTATAATATTAAGGAGAGCTGTCTTGTTTTAAACTAAAAGTGGTCAGAATGGTATTTTCAAAATACCATTCAAAATACTATTTTGAGACATATTTTGCCTTTAACAAATTTAAGCCTCTTGTCATTTTGATATTGCGGTAGACCATATAGCTTTTTTTGGTAAAATTTCAAATAATTGTGCACCCCTAATACAAAGCATCTCCTTTTTCTCCTCTTGGATTTTCACTTTAGTTTAGATCAGAACATTTTTAGAGCAGATAAAGACAGCAATCATGGACTAGGCTACATTAGTTTTCTGATATGATATATAAGTGACAATTAGTCCTTACCATTGAGACGTGAAGACTCCATAAAACACAGTGTTCCTCCAGTCCTCGGGGCTCGGTGTCAGCACAAACATATCTTGGATTATATTGAAGGGGAAGCCATCATCAGGCAGAGAGCACAAGAGTTGAGCCTTCAGGAAGGTTGTCCATTTCTTCTGCAGAACCCTCTCTCCTCCCAGGTCGCCCTGGAACACAAACATTGCCGGTTTTGAGCTGTTTGACATGTGACCAGTAGAGGGTGCAAGAATATAAGATTGACAGCTGTCTGAGGCGCTTGACAATGAAAAAACAGTCTGATACACAGGAGTGATTAGATGGGATGTGACAGGCTTGTAAAAGGCATGAAATAATAATGTGCACCATATGGTGTGTTGCCATGGCATACCTCGAATACCGTAACATACAGTGCATATTGTATATTATATTTGGGACATAATTCTGTCATCTGTATTCTCGTGTCTAAAAACAGAAAGAGAAAGAAAGTGCTGTGTCCAAAGGTGAAGCGGTTTGAATTGAAGAAACATTAACCTCATATAGTAAAACCATAATGAGCTGAATCAGTTGTGCCCGTAACACTGATATATCCTGAGGCCGCAGACTTGTAGGTCATGAAAACAATGCACATCATCACAACTGCCTTAGATAAAATAACACTTAGGGCTTTGAGCAGGGCAAATGTTTTTAAATGAAAAGGAAAAAGAGGCTTTGCTCCCCGATAATCCTTCTTCACAGACAGCACTGCTGTGATTCAGCGCCTTTGGCACTAGCCTTCAAAGTGATGTGTGGCACGGGACCTCCTTGACATGCAGACTAATTTGGCTACACACACTGTACAACAGGATATCTGTGCAAATTGGAGAGCAACGACATCTTTAAACCCTTAACGTAAAAGTGATTTACAGTCCGTGATGTAAAACAGACTTTATTCCACAGGGAGTTTTAAGCCCCGGGAAGGCAGCTACAGATGTTTTACCTACACAGACCAAGACCTGCACCGACCATACTGTCTGTGTACATTCACGTCATGGCAACAGTTATTCCAGGTCTTAGATCCAGTAAGATGAAAGTTGGCTGCTGGAAGAAATAAGTAGTTTGAAAAATGTCCCAAAGACCAAAGAGAAATACTAAATGATCTTAACTACATGAAACCCTTTAAAATGAAGCTTCAATCGAGTCCACTTCAGTATTACATTAATCAGAGGAAATGGCAGCGCCGGATGAGAGGGGAAATGACACATGACCAATACTGAGCTTCTGAAGCAATTACTTATTGCAGTAACCCAGGCAGATAATAAGCAACATACAGTATATTCTCTAGTCCTCCTGGCTCAACCTCGTTTTATAATTTAATGCCACTCTGTGCTTAAACTGACTTCTGAATAATTGAAGCAAATGCATCCCATTTATTAATCCCCCGTGAAAGCATCCCTTGTTCAAAAGGCCGCTTTAAAAAAGCACGAACATGGCAGGAAGTAATAGCTTCTTTCTGAGAAACTGAACAATTGAGAAAATGAGAACATGCTCTCTTTGTTTTGTTTGTTTGAAGCAAAACATTGTTTATCATTCCATAGTTAGCCTCCATGAAGTGGAACCTGCGCACTAAACACCTGAATAAACAACAAAGAGGGGGATTACTGCCGACATAATTCTAATAAGGGACAAGGAAGCTACAGATAGAATTTAAAATAAGAATTTATTTGAAAAAGAATCACAATGAGCTGACACAGTGTGTCTTCAGAGCATTTTAAAGATTTGTTATTCTCCACATTTGTTGAGGAGGGACACTCCCAGAAAGTGACACATTATTAGTCATTTCCTCATTGGGAATGTGAACGGGCATATTTATGTTTAGGCCATATTTTAACCATATGTGAGAAAAGCTATCATCAACATGAAACATGAGTCAATATTTATATAACTATGCTGTTAACTGTTGTTCTAAATTGGGCGTATGGAAAAACTGAGAAGATAATTGTATTACGATGAAGAAAATATAACCCTGCCTGACTGAAACACGCCTGTGATTCACACCTCGGCTTTCTATAAAAAAATACACTGGCTCTCAATGTAGATTTGTGATCAACAGTATAAAAAAGAAAACAACACTAAAATTGGAAGGACACTCAGAGAGATATTTGTGGCAAATTTAAAATTTGCAGAAATATAATGGATTCTTGCTTGGCCAGTAGTTTTTCCGTAATCCTGCTGACAAATAGAAGAAAAACCCGAACTGAAAACATAACCGTCTTGTTGGAGGTAACGAATAATGGAACATTTTAGATGGTGTCTCTGATGTGAACGTCAAACTGTCAGCCCGTATTCATCATTCTCTTTGGACTGCGATAAACATGATTATTTTCACAGAGACGAGCAGCAGTCTGATCTGGAGAACTGGTTTGTGATATTAATGATGTTTACAGAACTGAGAAGACCCTAAAAGATATGAACTATTACCGTGTGAGGTCTGCATGTTAGTTTAAAAAGCCCCAGTTTAAGTATTTCAGCAGGTGATAATCGCTTTCTGTGCATGGATCTTGAGCTACTGTAATCTGAAGACATTCTGACTTGGCTACCGAGTCCTGTCTGAACGCAAATATTTGTTGAAACACGATAAGAAGTGAGGGAGGAGAGGTTCTGGAGAAAAAGAATCAAACAGAGGAAACATGAAGGAGGAATGTTTTTCTGTAACAAGAGATCCTGCCCAGAAAGACTGCCAGCTATACTCATCACATTTAGGCTGCAGGAAGCTTTCAGACGGCTGAATATACGTCTGTGAGGGAGCATGTACAGAACACAAACACACAAACAGAACCCTCCCTGATCTGATAGATTCCTACAGTGATGTGAGGGGGTGGCAGGATATATTGCTAAAGGGAGAAGAAAGGCCCCTTTGGATGGACTATCTGCCTTCAAGCATCACTCACCTTACACACGCGAGCAATGCGTGACACAATGGTGTTGTCAAAGAAATCAAACTCCTTTCCTGCTTCACTGAAGAAGAAGTAAATCTTATCGTCATCGCCCACTGGGTTGCCCTTGGGCAGGCTCTCCTGTATGTAGGCAGAGCCAACAAAGGCCGGGTCTGAAAGAAAAACGACGCAAACAATACTGTCAACCTACAGTATATGAAATCTAGGCATCCAGGGACAGATGTCCCTATCCCCCCTGACATTAACGCACTAAATGGAAAATTCAGTTGCGACAGGGAGTCTGATGGATGGCAGGTAAACACTTTTTATATATATATAATCTCTAATGGTGTCAAATTCTATTCTCATACAGCATATGTGGCACAAACAGTTTGGAAATGTCATTAATCTTATAGAAGATGTGAAATCAAATCTTTTTTTATTACATTCAAATATAATGAAAAGCATTGCCTTCCAGCCATAGCACTGTACCTTGAAGCCAGTTGAGTGAATTTTCTGTTTTCAGAGCAGTTCCTTGGCTTAGACTCTTGTAAATGATGGGTTCATTTCCTTGGAAATTACTGACTGTCCCGGCATACAGCTCTCCATCTGCAACGCAATGAGGAAGACCAGCATAATCACAGTGTTTACCATGGGGGAATGGGCTTCTGCGTCATACACGCTAATGAAATCCAGAAGTTAAGCCCCAGTTTGTCTACATATCAACCACCTGTATCTTGTTACTTCACTGATTCCCCAGAGTGGCTTCTATAAACCAAAACAATTAAACAGAACTTGATTTTATCAGCTGCTTTTATGGGACCTACCAGCCATGATGGCAGTGGACTTGTATTCAGGGTTAAACGGGCAGCGGCTTCGTCCATCTTCTGTAACAATCTCACCGGTATCACTTTTGACAAGGGAGAAGTCTGCAGTGTTCTGGAGAGTACACAAACACACACGCACACACATCAGACTTGGCTGAAAAGAAGAGTTGTAACCTGCTCTGACAGTCACCGCTGTCCGTCGGTCCCTCAGTGAGGTGGTCAGTGAGCCTTTGGGTAAAGTTGAAGCGCAGGTCATCCCTGCATTGTTTGTTATGGATAGTTCTAAAAGGCTTTAAATGATCTGTAGGAAAGGTTTGCAAACTGGGTCGATCCTTATATAATCTGATCACATGCATTAAATATTTTGATCCATTTCCCATCGGCACAGGAGATAATAAAATAATGTACATTCGGTATATTGCGTCTAGCTGGGCATGGGCCTCAGCCAGACTGCTAAGTGAGCTGAGAGGCAGGAAGCAGCATGCATCAGATTTTCCTCTAGAATCTAATAAATAAACACCACATATAAAGTCCTGCACCGGGGAAATCAACGTCTCTAAAAAAAAAACACAAAATAATGAATGACACAGCTGTTTGGATCCATGTGCAGGCTGCATGTCACTGCAACAGATGTGAGTGCTTCACACCAACACTTACTATGTAAGCACAGGTGGGGCTGAAGGCGTATGTTCCACACACGTACAGTTGAGTGCTGTTTATTCGTAGTAAAATCTTGATGTAGTTGAAGCAATCCGTCTGTCAGGAACATAGAAAAGAATGTCATGAACATTTTCTTTACAGCTGCTTACATACTTCATTAGCAGGTAATGCACTTCAGGCGTCTTTACTGATGATGAGACCAATTTTTAAAGTGAGATTAACCGCTTCTACAACTGTTGTTCAGATAACTCATTGATTTTAAACATACTGTTGAGAACATATCATGTCCCACGTATCATTCAGCGGCTTATTTGCACTCAATGCTGTTTATCGATTTTCCTAATGATGCTTTTATGCTTTTATGTATGAAGCCTTAGTTTTAAATGATGTGCTGTCATGCACAGTTAATGTTCTTTGATGCCGTTTGTGCAAAGCCTGCAGGAGCAAAAAAGGTTTCATTCATTCATTCATTCATTCATTCAGGATGAAGGCGATTAGGCAGTAATTATAAAGATAAATAAAGCTGACAGTGTTTGGATTTTACCAGTTTTAACCAATGAAGTTTGTTTTTTCTCAAAAAAAAAGCACTTTTTTTTTTTATCCCAGCATCCAAAAGTTACGTTGTTTGTTTTCGGTTTCAAGACACCTACTTACAAAACACTATTGACTTATCACAGTAGTTTTGAAAAAGTCAAACTAGAGTGTTTGTACTGCAAATTGTATTGCTGAGATCAAATTTCTACTTACATTTCTGTGCAATATTTTTTTTGATCTGACATTTCTGAGATTTTTAATTCTTTTAGAATTGAAAACAAACACAGATTCTTACTGGTAATGTGCTCCCTCTTCTGTAATCAGAAATTCAAGGTTCTGGGTGTGTGTGTGTTTTTTTATCAAAAGTGGTAGTGAAGTAAGCTGACAAAAGAAAGAGTGTAATAGAGGAAAAGTTTGTTTGAGAGGAAGGGAAAGATCCATTGTAGTAGAATGGAAAGTTACAACTTGACAGGAAATTTCCAGGGTTCTGCCCTGCAACAATGGTCAGCTTGACCAACGAGGTAAACCTGCAGTCATGTAAATACACTCTGAGCCATGTGAGTTTAGCTGCTTGAGCTTTTCCACCAACAGTTCACTTGCCTGCAGGTCTTTGCCTTTGAAACTGCACTCGTCTCTCTTCTTCACTGGAGTTTTCCACGTGAGCTGCAGGAGAGAAACACTTTCAGACTCATACTGGAGGTATAATTCAGTGATGCAGGCTATATTCACATTAGCCTTCTGGGACCTAATCATATTCATATTGTACCTCTGGGATCCTATTATAACTACATTCATATTGATGCGAGATACTGTATACCATACTGCAGTTTAAAGACGCCCGGCTCTTACATTTCTTTGTAGCTTGACTGCGCTGATATCAGTGAGGTTGAGAGCAAAGAGAATCTCCCGGGCGCCAACATACAGCGTGTTGTCTTCTTTACTGAGGAGGAGAGAGGTGAAGTTGAAGACTCCATCGACTGAGAAACTTCTGGTTGTCCTCTCCTTCGCATCTGGACGGAAACAGAGGAGGAGAAGAGAGTCAATTAAAGACAGAAGATGCAAAAAGGCACTTGAATATGCAAATTTAAGCATTTGAGTGTGATCATAAGATTTGATGCACACCACAGACTTCAGATTAATTAGACACATTAGCACAACGTGTCGCCCCTGACAAGCCTCACTGGGTTGTCCTGTTTCTCATGACAACTACACTGCCAGGAAACATTTTGTGTGTTTTTAATGTTGAAGAAATAGTTAAGAGAATAGATTTCATAAGATACAACTATGACTTAGCGTCATAGTGTTTATCGTGAAAATGTAAAGTTATTCGGGGATGTTTCAGTGACATTTAAGCATAATTTGATCATTTTCAGGATTAAATCATCAGAATTGTCAGAAATATTTTAGCCAGGATAATCTTGACATGACATTTTCATATTGTCCACACCTATTCAGAAATATTTTAAGATTCTTTTTCTGACATTTCCACCTTTATCAAACAGTACAGAGCTGACAGGAAATGAGGAGAGAAATGTTCCAGTCGGACTAAATTGTGGATGTTGCAACTCAGACCTCAAAGCCACCAGGATGCTCCAGAAACAAAGTTTTATTGGATATAAATGCTGAGGTCATTCTGTCTCTTTTATTCCCCATGTTACTGGATTTTGACTATGCAGGGTGATATAGCATCTATAGGAGAGCTACAGCACAGCCAAGGATTTCAGCCTCATGCAGTATTTAGTAAAGAGAAAAAAAAACAGATGAAAAGAAATCAACACGTCTGTGTTTCTGTGTGTTTGCAACTGCAACTTCTAAATCCTGTCAAGAAAAAGAAGTAAGGCCAGGGGAGAATTTTCCAGCAGTAAGTGAATGATTTTCTCAGAATACTTTAACACCTCCCGACTGAAGCCAAGGGTTAAATCATCAACCGTCCTAATCACCGCTTTAAAGGCCCATGTGTGGCTCAGATCTGCAGCAGCCTGGAGGCTTTCACTGCTGGCCCAGCTTGAACAACTTGCTGTAATTGCATGCCAGCATAAACAGAAGCAGGGAGCTGATGGAAACTTGAAGTGACTGTGATGCAGGACCTTTAACCCGCTAATGTGACGAATGAGGAAAAAATAACAGACCAAAGAACTCTATTTGTTTTATTGTAAGGTTCTTTAATATTTAGTTTTTTCTCAATGATGGAAATTAATGTTTGCAGAAGAATGTAGTTCTCTGTGATTTATATGTACATGACTGGGGTGGAGCGTGAGGCTGAACATTATGTTTCACTTAAAAGAAAAAGAAAAGGGAAAGCAGGGCCCTCCCAAGATTTAAAATTATTTGCTTTGGACCCTTCTCCTGGCTCACAAAACAGCAGCATCCTCCTTCCAATATCTCAAAATTATATAAGAGTGCTCAACTAATTTCCTTAGGAATACTGAAAACAGGCACAGAAATAAAAAATCAGACCAACTTCCGCTGTTATTTATCTTTGTCCTAGTCCTCTTTTGTACAGCCTTTTACAAAAATATAAAAAAATTAGACATGTAAAACTCATTATAGTCATATTTTCAATCTGCAAGTCATCAAAAACATAATGCATTATTATATTAAGCGAGAGTCAGTTCTACTATTGTTAGTAGTATTTTCTCTTTCCTGAATGATAATAATTACAGGCATGGCAGCCTCATGCCGGATTAAAACCACAGATGCTGGTGGTAATAATTACAATTATGGCACTTCCCGGCGTAAAACTAATCCAGTCCAGAAAGAGCAAGGTGTCATTAAGTTATACTGATAATAAGCACACTATGTGGTTTGTACCGAGTAGTATGCATGACCTGGTATAACCTCACCTCAGAGGGTCGGTACAGGAGGTTCAGACTTCCTCTCCCTCGGGAAAACATCGTGTTAATAGCAGTCCGTCGCTGTGGCAACAGAGAGCCTTACTGTAGTTAAATCTGTCAGTAAAACCACAAGAGGCTCTGCTCTGCGTACTGTACACGGACCCATCGGGGCCTTTCTCTCTCTTCTCCACTATCATCACAGGATAAATGGAGTGCTGCTCCCATCCACCCCCCTCCCCCCTTTTTCCTCCCTGCAGAGTCTTGAGAAGTTTAACGGTGATTTACAGAGAGAGAGAGACAAAGGCCAAAGCTTGAACCAAAACAAAAGCTTTGAGGGATTTTCACAGAGGTTGATATCTACACAATTATTCTCTGGAGTCAGATCACCACTGTCATACTTAGCGACCACAGCTGACGAAGAAAAACAATAGGGCCCCTAATTGAGTATCATTAAAGAGATCCAGGAGGGTTTGCAACCACACGAAGCTTTCCATTTACAATTTCAGGAAAACATTAATCATCTCTTAGTAGAGCCCTATTGGTTTACGATCTTCTATTCCTCTGAGGGGCAGGTAATTGTTAAATGGTATATTTTAACGACATGTTTTGCTCTTGCACTCTATTAATAAAAAAGTTCTGCTTAAAAAAAGAATTGACTGGTCAGTGTTGAAATAACAGGGTCAAATTGCAGCAGCATGCTTAAAGCTGCTCTAATCAATATTTTACAGCCTCGTTTGAATGTGGTGGTGGGAGAGGCCTTCAGTGGGCTCACCTTACACATGCTGGAGACACCGCGGCTCATTATGTAAAGTTTCAAACATGCTAATCTACTGCAATGATATTTACTTTCACCATTGAATTGACTTCAATGTTGACTTGGAACAAACCAATAAGAGATGATTGACGAATCACTGAGGTCATTAATAGAGCAAATATGTCTTAATTAATCAAGCATTCAGGTTTCAGCTTCTCCAAAGGTTAAGATTTGCTGCTTTTTCCCCCCATCTCCATTTTCACCCACTGTACAAAAATGAAGCCAAAATATTCTTAGTATTCAACCCATTTTTTACGTGTTCACTTCCAGCATTTACCTACATTTATTTAATGTTTAAACTGTCTTATAATCCTGCAAAACAGTCACAGCTGTTTTGCAGCGACTTTCCAAACCCAAACTACTACTAATTGAACATCAGCATGATAAGAACTACCTAAATGACAGAAACCATCTAGGGGAAGGGAAAATGTTTTTTTTTTTTTTTAACCTATATTGCCCCCAGGGGCCTGTCATCATGTCATCTATCTTTTATATACAGTCTTTGGTCAAACCAAACAAGCAATTAGAAGACAACAGACTATTTTGTGTCTAAATTCCGACATAATATTGTCTCATGATAGTCTCTAAGAGTTTTTTTGTTGCAGCACTTCAAGTTATTGTGTGTTTTTAACTAACTGAACAAAAGTAGCAGCCATAAGCAACAACACAGTCCCGAGACCACATAACTCAGATAAAATAACTGCGAAAGGTCGAACACCGTGCAGACTCTTAATGCTAAAACAACATCACCATCTAATGAGAGTACCCGGTGTGAACTTTCCCTACTCTCCACTCTGCCTCCACCACAATCTCTTAAAGAATCCCCTCTATTGTTGTTCTACTGTCTGAGGTTGAATCTTGAGGGGCTATTTCATGACAACGCAGCCCCAGAAATGTTGTGGTGTATCAGAGACAGAGAGGAAACAGACAGGACAGTTCACAGGAAGTACTTAAGAGTAGCTTGTATCAGCTGCAGCCACAGATGCAGGGTGTCAGACAGGGCAGTCAAGTGGCCATCATGTCAGCTGCTGAGCGTACAGTAACACTACACCAGAGCTCATCTTCACTTTATTACACCTCTTGTCCATCTTGCTTTTTGTCTTGTAAGGGAACCTTTGAGAACGCTTTGTTACAAAGGACAGATGTTCACCTTTTCCGGGTTAGGGTTTACAGGACATTCTTAAGCTCTGTAGTTTTAAAGTTGTTAACTGGCAAATAACTACTACTTAACTTGAGGTAGTTAAAACACAAGTGATCCTGTGAGTAATACAGTAATATAGGTGACAAATTAAAGCAAAAGAAATAAAGCTTTTGGGAATAAATGCTGCAACACTCAGCTCCATGTTACACCTGAAACACATGCAACAAGGCTCCAGGTGCATGAAGTAACTCACAGGTTAACTTGAATGGCACTCCGAGAGCTCAGACCTCTGTCAAGGAAAATGGTGTGTTCATGTGCTCCTCAGATTTTCTCAAAAGTTGCATAGTCGTTCTTCCAACTTAAATCAGTAAATAACATGGACACTGCAGAGAAGATGTGTTCAGAATGTGTCTAAATAACACGTTGACAGCTGTTTCCAGGATCGTATGACAACGAAGAGCAGTGAAACAGATCAGGTGATGCATGAAATATGATCGAGAAGTAATATTTCCAATTTCCAACACCCCTGACTGCAGCACAACCGCCTCATCAGGCAATGTTTTTACCCTGTGTATCTGCACTGATTTGGATAGCTTTTTTTCTGGCCCCATTGCTATACCATTGCTATAAGTTTCATGAAAATTGGGCCAGTACCTAATACCTGCTATGTAATCCTGCTAACAGACAAACCAAACCAAAAACATAACCTCCTTGGCATAGGTGGAAGGTCTTCATGTGATTATTGAAGTGATTATATCCTGCTGATACATCCAGTTTGATGAGATGGTTCGATACAGGGTCACTGAATGCTTTGATGAATATGAAAATGATGTATAACCTAAGCTGACCTCCATGGTCCCCTGATCTCAGCCTGAACACCTACAGATCTAACAGATTTTGGATCAAAATAAGAGAACATATTTTAGAAGACTCAGCTCTCCAGGAGAGCTCATGAGCTATACAGAGTATAGATTATACATCCCACTTTCTCAAACAATTAAAAGTTTTCACATTTTTCAAAAATGCAACTCAACTACACACAAGAAACAACTAAACGCCTCACCACTTTGCTCTCTCTGCTTGACTGATGGTGGAAACACAGGTCAGAGGTTAAGCAGGTACATGACCCTCTGTTCACACTTCACATGCAGACAACCAGCAGGCAGAGCTGGAGGACTTTACACTTCACCGTATCACTGTTACCAGACCTCTGATCCAGAGAGAGAGAAGCTTTGTCTGGTCCAGAGCCCTTCTGAGACCCTTTGTAGAAGTGCATACAACAGCACACTCATTGGTTCAACCCCTGGCAGCTGTAAGCAATATGAGATCATTGCCATTATTATGTAATTAAAAGTAATTTCTGCAAATGGCACTGCTAAATGGATTGAAATACTCGCCTAGACCAGACTTGTTAATCTATTTAAAGGGGGAAATTAATTATATTGGGCTTAAAGGAATCTCTCTACATTTTTACAGCTGATTTCCTGATGGCTCTGTGTCCAAAAAAAGTAGAAGGATAATTAAAAGAGTAGAACATCCCCTCTAGAGGGGAGCTGTGGAGTAATTTGTCCTTTGGTGACAGAGATCTAAGTGCTTTCTTTTGTAGGGCAACTATAACGGGCTGATTCAATCAGTGGCCTCCCCTATGAGGGGGCTGCCTTTATCTGCTCTCACAGCTGTACGTTCAGGAGATCAGGCAACTGCATTCCTCATTTAAAACAGCCGTTCTTATTTATTTTCTGCAGAACTACAAGCAAACACAAATATACTGTATATCAGTGGCAAATTACTCTGCAACAAACGCTCCTTAGGAATGGATACAAATCTTTTCATTAGTAAACTTATCTTGGTAACATTAAGTGAGAAACAATGACTACTGACAAGATTGAAAATAAGGAACAGCTCCTGACTCTGAGCCGAGTTGATGCCAAAGTAGTTTGTACTTTTTTAAAGATTAGTGCTGGTCAAAGTTCACAAGTTGGTTTGATTTTTCTGACGTCATTCCAAAGTGTATATAAATAAATCTACTTTTGTATCATTGTCCCAAGTCATCATCCATTGACTCATGTCTTGATGAAGACATGCCTTCAATGTCTGACACTGAATTATTAGTTTGACAGAAAACAGCAATAAAAACATTAGAAAATAAAACCAAGTGAACATAAATTTAAAAAGAAATCAGGAAGCAGGTTAAAGTATTAGTCAAAAGTTAACTTAATGGCTTAATGATCTAAATGCAAACACCAAGGAGTTAAATTTCACAATCAAATACAGGATTAGCATTCATTGAAACCCAGCAGCTATCTCATTTCATGCAGTGACACCAGCATACAGAAAGGTATCTTATTCATCTTAAAGGCAGAAAGAACCAAGTTACAGCACCGCAGAAGGTCAGGCAACATATATCCCTGATGTCAGAGGTGGAAAACTGTAGTGCAACCTATTTAAATTCAACCTTAGAATAAGCTTGTTAAAATAAAGACACAGACAGTAATTACACTTTTGAGGAGTAAGAAGCTGCTCAGGCTGAGCAAAGAGACACCAGGGACAAATCTCATTTCTTCGTGTTCATCTGCCTACTGTACTTGTTCAAGGACTTTGCTCGAGATAGAACAGATGAACGCCCGTAAATCCAATTGCTTTGAGAAGAAGTGATTAGAACCCTCTGCTAGGAGGGAAACAATGGCCGCTGCGACAGGAAGCGGCGGTGCCAACAGGAGTCCGACTGGGTCAGTGTCAGAGCAACGGCAGAGGTCCCACTACTGTTGCATTGTCTTGTGACATCAAGACAGAAAACAGGCCACACTGCAGCACTAACTAAATTATCCCGAGTAATTTTAAACTAGCTATTAAGAGCTGCTGCTGAATGGGTAATTGTGTGGGAGAGTAGACCTGGGAAGCTGAAGGACAGAGACTGAAGCATCTGGAAGGCATTAAGACAACAGGCCAAGAGGGTCAATTCACCAGGAGATTCATTAGGCAAGCTGTGAGCCTGCTGTTTGTATTAGTAAGTTGTGGGGCTGCATCTTGTTAGCAGGATATTGTCTCCTCTGCACCATGCTGACGCTGAGATTGGTGGCAATTTTGAACACAGCTTCCGGAAACAGAGGCTGGAAGTTATGTTGTAAATGCTGCACATACTGTAAATACCAACGAAATTGTAAACTGTCGAGATAAATATGTGCGTATCCACACAGCAGGCATGAGCAATAACAGGCTTTAGAGGTGCAATTAGGGGGATAGAAACTAATTAATGTGCTAACATTTAAATAAAACACCTTCCTGCAAATCTATTAAATCTCTAGTGTGTAGAAGAGCCTCTAAAGGATTTTTTTCCCATGAAAACGCTTGACAGGGCAATCTGTTGGTCAGGGAGCAACACAACCTGACCCCAGATTAACCACAATAATGTAAACCAGCTGCTGGTTTATCAGGAACTCGCCATGACCCCCTCCTTTGAACAAGGCTGGAGCATCAAGAACAAAGCGACTGTACAAGAGGTCGTGACTTGTTTCGACTGTACAGCAGCACTCTGACCTGACGGGCCTGACTCCATGCTGTGTATTTACAGTAGGAGCAGAGACTCTGCTGGGCGTCATCGCAACACCTCGGAAATTAATGTGCAATGAGAGTGTTTTCACAGGTTCTGCTGAGTTTGATTTATATCCTGCTCACTGGTGGAGTGGACAGGCTGGGTGTCATAAACATCTGTCTGTACATGATGGATTGACAACAATCACTGAGGAGGAGAGTCAGTCACACAGACTTTAAGCATTACAGAGTATATACATATTACAACATCCTGAAGCCATCACCTGTTGCACTTACTGCTGTATCTTTAGACACAAATAAATCACCTAATATTACCCTGATATAGGTTAAATCTATAAAAAGAGGACCATGAATAAAGTATTTAATATAGTCTGTGCTGAACTGACTGGGATATCAACAGAAAAGGCATGTTTGATCTTTTCTTTTTAACAGTGTAATCTGAATACTTTTTTTTTAGCAATTGCAAGTTAGCAACTTGAAAATTGACAATAAAAACATTTAATAATAATGATGACCATTCCATTCAAAATTGTTAAACATATAATTGCAATATTTGTTTAAAAAAACTATCAAAGTTTTATTTTTTTTGCATTTGAACTAATAATAAATGAATAACTGTTTGAAATTGCCGTAGTTCCAACATCACTTTGGGTTCTGTTGCATTTTAATGCTACAACATAATTCAGTTAATCAAAATAATAAGAATATGAACTAAGTCATACAAAAAAATAATCCTAGTAACAGTTACAATGACTTTCCACTTGAACAGGTCTTTTCAGTGATCTCCAGTGGTGGAGTGTGCTTAAGCATTCATACCAGTAAGAACTGCTGTTCAGCTATGTGGCACCAACACAGTATTGAAAAGCTGTTATCTCACTTGACACCGCTGTCATTTTGAATTACTTGAGAGTGGTTGACTCTACTGGTCTAGACATGACATCCTTTGAATAATTAAAAATGCCTCACTCCCATTGTGGGAGGTCGGGTGGCTGTGTGCACGGCCCCTAAATAAAATTAAAGTACGACTGTCCACGCGCGTGTTGTCTGACAGAGGGCTGAGCAGATCAACAGGCAACATAAACGGCTTATAGGTGTGCCTTTAAATAGTGCTCCACAACACTAAGCCATTCAGCATGGTCGGCATTAAAGCCTGGAACAAAAGCAGAGAGAAAAGCAGATGCAGGCTCTACTCCCTGAACCCATGATCCGTCCTGATAGGCGCATAATGAGAACCAGACAAGTGTTCACACCATAACACATACAAATCCCCATTCATTATTCATGGCAGATTACCCTCTTCATTAAGGCAGAGGCGGGGACCAGGGGACAGAGGGAGCAAGAGAGGAGAGGAGGGGGAGCCGGTCTACGAAAGCGCTACGGGATGAGAAGCAGCCAAGTGCGCTGGCCCCGCTTATACTACCGAGGTTGAGGCATGCAAACCGTCAAGCTAACTGGCATCCAGATAGGACAGAGAGGACCAGAAACCATGACGAGACCAGGCAGTTTCTGCTGTATAAAGTTCAGGTCCCTGAGGCCCTGCAGCTCTGCATTCTGCTTTGATACTGTAAACACAATGTGACAAAGCCCTTCTGCGGGAGGCTGGAAAATGTCAGTGTAGCAGAACAGACATTAAAACAGCAGGACAACTTCTACCACCAGGCCAAGCTAACCTTCATCAGCAGGATGGAACTTGCTTTTCTTTTGTTGCCTTAAATCACTATTTAAAACCTAAAAAATGGTCCTTAGACATCAAACTAAAGGCTAACAGGGAGGTCAGTCTTTTCAGATATTCTTTTGTCAGATTGCAGCTAGTAAATTTAAAGACACTGCGAACACATGTCAAGACGCAACAAGATGTCCAGCCTAAACAGCAGAATAGACCATTTGTCAATACCACACAAAACAACACATATGAGCATTTGTCAAAATGACCCAAAGGAGTGTTTCATGGCTCGTGGTACTGGAGTTTTCTAAAGATATTACACACATCTTTATACAAACATTAACTGTTGTAAAAACCTTGTTTTGTCATTCAACAGATGTAGAGAATTGCAAGATTGAAAATAAGTCAAAACCAATCCTGAATTGGCCCTTCAAACAGCGAGGTTTAAAAAAGAAAAAACAGTGTTCAACACAAGTTGCATCTTTTCTTCACCTGCTACCGAAACAAATGCACATGCTGACCAGATCAAGCTCTTTACGACACAAGGCAGCAGTGCTCATCGAAACCCAGGGGGCACAAAAATCCACAGAAAATAGAAAAAGTTCATGTAATTGCTTTAAGTTTATTGTCACTTATAACTACCCCTGTTGCTAAAGCTGTGGTATTTCCTTTATGACCCTCATGAACAAAGCCTATCAATGAGGTTATAAAACAAGCTGATGTCTAAGGTTAAGACTGCTCAGCTCCTCCAGTGCTTTGCCTCAGCTACACTGAATCTATAAAACATCTACACAGTCCAGTTTTCTAGCCTTCTGATATGTGGGTTTTACATGTTTTATGGTGGTGTTTAACATTGGCTGCACGCCCTAAAAGCAAATCTTTCCATCAAAACAGGCAGAAGTGTGAACGTGAAGCTTCTTTTCAGCGAGTGATTGATGGTGTGTTGTTGTGAAACGCTCCGCCAGGGCCCGAGCTGCGGGTTTTGTTGAGGCTGGCAGGTGAGAGAGATTACCTGTTGGTATAGAGGTCCTACATGAGGGAAGGCACAGGCTCAGACAGGCAAGATGGATGACCTATTTGAAAGCTCGCCTGGCTCAAAATTAGCCCCATACTGGAACTGTTATCCAAGTCTATAATAGATTAGTCAGAGAGATCTATCAACACAATCTTGACATTAAGACTCTAATGAGGCCTGAACTGCAGTTCAATCACTGAAAGCCTGCATTGATTTCATAATCCATCATTTTGTTTAATTTTCTATTGAGATACTAAAGCACAATACTTGTTTAAACCCAACTTGTCATCTCAAGTGCACTGGTACATCATTTGAATAATTATATCGGTGATGATAAAATCACAACTTGGCACTAGCGGCCGTGGCATCATCTCCGAAGAGAGCTCCGCAAATCATGCAGCGCAGAAACTCAGCACAAAGGCATATATATATCCCCAACATATTTTAAGGGTGAAATATGACAAGCATAGTTTCTAAACTGGCTGGATGGTCTGACATTCTGCGAGCAAACACGAAAATAGAGATTATATAAGAGCAATAACTCTCAGTACTTGTGAGACTGCCCTCAGTAAGTCGCAGCACAATAGGCCTGTTCATTTTGTAATTATGTCTGACCTGTAGGTACTCGACTGAGCCACCCCGATGGAGCTGCCATTCAATGTGCGGATTTACATGGATTTTAAATCATTATGGCGGAGACAAACACCATTTCACCCACCTAAATCCTTTTAGCTCTTACAATGGACACATATGAAGTGTATTGATTCTTTTCACTGAACGGAGTTAATGAGCAGGGACTCCGCTGGGAATTACATCAGTCCTGTAGGCAGGATGTGAGAGCAGGAAATGTAGGCATATTTGGTTTTAATCAAACTACTAAATAGACAATAGTTTAAAAGAAAGCAGCAGTTGTGTAATAATTTACCTTTCGCAACCTAGTGATGGGAACAGAGAACCAGTTCCAGCTGAGAACCAGTTCCAAATTGTCCGATTCATTGGAATAATTTTCCTTAGACTGTTTTTCACACAGTCGTGCATTGCGAAACAATGAAGTTAAACTCATGGTTCTAGACTGCTGGAAACTTCCAACAAGAGGGAGTCATGACAGAGAGGAAAAAATGCTCCAAAGCGAGGCTTCAATTTATGAAAAAGATGCTGCTTACAATGTCTTTTAAAAGATAATTTCAAGAAAGGATAGAAACACCAGCTGAACACCTTTTACATGGATTTAATTACCAGGAACGCCATGAATTTGACACTATTTATGAGTGCCACTGCCTCCCAACCAGCAGCATCTCCACGACTGAGGGTAAATTTCCTTTTTTTTAAATAACATTACCCCCACAGTGTGTTTGACTCTGAGATAAAAAACAGTTTGTCTTGATGTTTGATGAGAAATCAATAGGGAACCAATAAGCAGAATAAATAATGACATTGGTATTAATGCTATAAATTCCCATCCCAGTGATTTATAGAAGCTTTACTACACAGAGCAGGAGAAAGCAAGTTTGGCAAGTGCTTTTGTTCATGCAAAAGGACCTCATAAAGCCCCACAGGCACCCCAAAGCTCACATCATCCTTTCTTCACTGATAGACAACAGCCCATGACTCTGCTGCCTTCCACCCAAGTGACTGAGTGATGTAAACATATGTGTTGCCAGAAAAGCTTGGAACTCCTGAAAGAAACGGCCCATACAGTGGTAGTGTTTTGTGGCAGTGCCTCGGTAATTCTATAGTCGAGAAGTTAATAAAACTTACTGTAGGAGAAGGTGAGGCGTGGAGTGACATCGCTTTCTGTGAAAGCTGTATGAAAGCAACCAACAAGGAGGACAGTGTAGGCTGGGAGACAGAGCCAAGCCATACTCTTTGTCCACATGCCTCCTCAGGACCGCCAGCCAACTTGCAGTATTTGCCTTTCAGGTTTTGGGGGAATTCATGAAGAGTGTCTTTTTTAAGCCGTGTTTATTTTCTCTCTCTCTCTTTTCCTGCAGTTCCGAGCGCCTTGAATGGAGGGCCTATGCACTGTGGTGAGGCAGGGGAACTCCTTTGGGCCTGCAGAAGATGAAGCTGGTTTGAAATGGTGATCCGTGACCAAAGAAGAAGACAGAAAGACTCCACCCATCAGCATCCATGCGTCTGCGGCACCACCGGGTCTCAGTTGAGATCTGTGAAGATGGAAGGAACAACACAATTAGTGTTTTGTATAAGCAAGCCTGCAGGGTTCTTTATTGAACATAAATAATACGTAGATTAACTGATTAATCAGGCATTTAAAGTGGAGTTATTTACAGAGCCGGGCTGTGTTTGACCTCTGGAACATCAGATCTCTGTGAGGAGATATTTGTTGAACTTGACTAATTATTTACTGGATAATGTCACCAGTCTTTATCTTTACAGAAACTAAAAATAAGGCAAGGCACTGACATCATCTGTGACCTTTAACCACTCCACATTGCACATCTGAGGGTGTATAGTATTGCTTTTAGTTTCTGTTCAGGCGAATGAGCAACAGGTATAACCATAGTGATCATTAACAGAATAATACATGAATAAGCTTTGCTGCAGGACGTGTTTGAGCACAATGTTCAGGTCAGGTTGATTTGATAGTATCAGATACCAACAAACAGCCGCACACTCCCAAATCTCCATATCTGACCTGCACGTACCTGCTCTGTTGTGCACGGCACAGGAGAGAACAGAAAGCAGCGAATTCTCGGAAATCTCTGTTAAAGCTTAAAGACTTTAATAAAAGGTACGACTTCCAAAGAGCGGCTTATGTTACAGCAACTACAGTTTCTAGTTTGATTGAAATGGTGTTTTTGTTTTAACTGACACTGTAAAATGTTTTGATTCCCACAGGAATGTATGAGATAAAATTGCCCAAAGCCCAAAGGAAATTGGTTAAATATTTGCATAGGTCTGCTGTTTAGTTTTTCTCAAATGAACATAGATCACTGCAATTTAACTTAAGTGTTTTTCTGCCATGTAAGTTGACACTGGAAACGCCTCTGTCCACAATGTCTACAACAATTCTTAAGAAAACATAAGAACAAAGCCACAGGAAAACGATTATACCAATAATGCTGATTAACCCAACGCAGTGAGATGTGAAGGGGAATTCAATACAGACACCCCAGTTACAACTGCAGACGCTCCATTACAGTTGCCACAGGGAGCTCCTCATTAAATGCAACCAGCGGGAGATTCAGTTTCATGTGAGGTATAGCAATCAATAGCAAAAGGTAGCGAGTGAAGCTATTCCTGGTTTCTATCAAGGGGCTCCTGACTCTAAGTCAATAAGCTGTCTGACGCTTGTTGCAAACACAGACATCTCCAAATCTGAGCTGGGAAGATGACATTTGAAGGAGCAGGAAGGCCATGATAAAGGCCAGAGAACAAGACACAAAGAGGGTTATTTCTACAGCAGTAGAACAGACAGACACACTACTTGAATATGAGGCAGACATACTGTGTCAATTTAGTCTCCAAAAGGAGAAACACTTAGCAAAGCAGAGGACAAATTAAGTATTTTTCTCCTGTTTGAAAAAGGCTGTTTAATCTGTTTCATTTATTTCATTCAAAGTCTCTAAAGGATGAAAAATGATGTCTACAGGAGAGCTAATATATCAAAATCCATCATCCCTGTTACCACTGGTGCACAGTCCAGATTTGTAAAAGCTATAAAAGGAAAAATAATCAAGGATGTCTGGATAAAGAAGAATTTCAACCTACAGCAGCGAGGCTGTGACTCTTAATGATCATGATGGCAAAAGCAGATGGGGTTATGATATTCTGCTCTTAAAACTCCAGGCTAGGTCAGCGTCTGAAGTTTTTTGGACAATGCCCCCCTGCCAGCAGCCGACATGATGCCAGCGGACTGTAACCGGGAATAGACAAGCGGGGCGGCCATTAGCATCATTAGCGCCCTTTGTGTGGAGCAATTCAAAGTGAGACACCACTTGTGAAGCTAACATTAATTCTGGGTTTGTGTGACAGTCAGAAAAAAAAAAGGCCCGCATACATCAAGCTGAATCCAAGTGAG
>CAFUXE010000491.1:566114-621858 GCA_903364295.1 Serranus cabrilla
GAGCGAGTGCTGATAACACGGCATCGACCTGAGGTGCTTTATCTCGCTTGTTCTTGTTTACCTTTACTAACTGGATTTGTTATCACAGATAAGTCTACAATACAAAACTACAGTATGCAGAGGTTGCTGTTTGAATAAAAAAAAAAATTATAAGTTACACTTAAATTATTGTATAATTCGATTGTGCAGAAATGAACATTCCCTTACATTTTAATTTGGCCAAAACTGTCATAATATACCGGTATTCATAATAACTAATATATAGTTACAAATCTGTTAATAATACACATTTGATAATATCCTAAAAATAATCCAGCAACTCTAAATGTGTTGGTCAAAAACTCTCTCCACTTTCCTACAATCATATTTTGATTTTTTTTTTTTTTTTAAACAAAGTTTATTTGACTGATAACATTGTTTTGCAAAAATTCTATAGATAATCGATAATATTGGTATTGTCAATTCTCTTACACACTATAATCATGCAGTTAAAATATGATTAATCTAACACATGAACTAGAAATAAATGACCAGACAAATAAAATATAATAAAACAATAAAATAAATATAAAAAAAATAATAATTTAAGCTTTGCTGAAAAAGTCTGTGGGATACGAATGAAAAGCTCTCAAAGATGCTGAGCGAATACTGACTTTAGAATATTTTTTTTATCACTAATACAATGCAACTATGTTTTAGATAGGTCAGCTGAAAAAAATAACTTATGTGCTGCATTAAAACTTGATGCCCATGTAAATTTATGGACCATTATTTCTCCAACAATGCATTGAAATATTTATTCTCTTTGAAATTGATTAGGCTGGTGTGGCATCCATGAAAGGCTGTAAACAAAGCGGCGTGGCTGGTCTCCCTTGATGTCCACAGCAAGAAGCTGCACGCATTCCAGTAGCTTAGAGGCTTAGACAGCAGCTCAGGCTATAGGCCATTGGGCAAAGAGCTGCACACATCCATCACTGTATGAGACCGATAAAAGGCTCAGAGTGTCCGCTTCTCTGCATGCCCATCAAGGATCCACAGACCCGCCTTAAACACAAGAGTTTTCTCACATCTACGAACCACTTTGTAACCCTCATGATGGAACCAGTAGGTGACTCGCTGCTCGGCATCTCACAAGTCTCACCGATTACAGTCACAGTCCACCATAACATCGACCATTATAACACTATTTTTTGTGCAAACTGTCTGCAAACTTGCAATTGAATATGATGCACCTTACTGCCTCTTGAAAACACAAACTTTGTGAACAGCTATTACATGTACAGATGAAGCACAATAGTGTATATTCAAAAAATTATTTCGTCAGAGATTATTTGTTATGTTTTCTGACTTCTGGAAAATCCCAAGCAAGGCTCAATGATGACCCAGGGATTGGTGTTTATTCAAGCAGGTTCATGTTCAATCATCTATTGCACAACCCATTTTAAAATGACACCTGTCAGAACTGTTTCAAGGGCAATCCAGTCGTGTGCAAACTGGTTTTGATTTACGATAACCTGAGCTCATGCAAATGCTAACTGGGCGGCTGTGACTCAGAAAGTGGAGCGAGTGCCCACTGATGAAGGTTGGTGGTTCGATCCATGGCCACGGTAGGCTACGTGTCAAGCTAAATATACTGAAGAGCAGGTGGATCTATGTGTGACTGGGTGAATGCTGATTTGTAGTTTAAAAGTGCTTTGAGTGGTCACTATGACTAAAGCCTTATACAAATACAGTCCTTTACCATCGCCTAGCATGCCTAGCAGAACTTCATGGTCGAAAGGAAATTTATAATCAGTGTTTGTGTTTTGTTTTTTACATTAAATGGTTATGGTTATGGTTATGCCTCTAACTTGGTTTGATTATTTGCATATTGCAGTATTTACAACTCTTAAAATGCCATGAAAGTAGACACTTTATAACATAAAAGACATCTTTTAAGGAATGCAGATGGCATGCATTGCTCTTTAAACACATGGGGGAAAATTAAAATGGAAGCAATGTAAAGACCGGCTGTCTGATACTCTCTAAATCTAGTTTATAATATAAAAGTGATGCACAACTGAACCTGAGGCAACAAATATACTACAGAAAATGAGCTTTCTCATGCCTGGGGTTGAACTGGTTCATCTGCTCCTCATTCCTCAACATCTCTTAAAGGTTGATCTCAAGCACAAAGTCACGTCCTCTTTATTCGCCTTCTTTATTTGGCAGATCGAGCACATTAAAATATCTTTGTGGGGGTAGTCTGTCCCCTTTATGTGCGGTCAGAGAGTGGGGCAGCTGCCCCCCACATGCAGTGACCTCACTTAGTAAAGATCAATAGTGAGCTGCACATTCCTCGCTCCAAGTCCTCAGGAGTCACTTAGCCATTGGCATCCCAGTCATCCAAGTCATCTTGTGAATCTTTTAGCGCACTGATATTTAGGGTAAATTCCAATCATTGACATCCAACATCCAAGACGACCAGATTTGACCTATGAGGGCAGCGTGTTTGGTAAACCATACGGGGGAGGCGAGCTCTTGTCAGTCAAGAGTATCACCCTATAGGCCGTGCTAATGCAGTCACTCAAGGGCAAATTTGTCATGCTAGCATTGCTCAGTTTAGATCTAATTTTAAATGTTTGTAGTTCCCATTTTTGCCTGAGCCCTTTTCCATTTGCCTTTTCATTCACACTGTACACGGCCTAGCGCACAGCAAAATTATGGGGCCCACATTGATCCCAAGGCTGGATGATTTAATGGCTGACTGACTGTTCTATTTAACCAGACAAGCATAATAAGGGGATTAGCAACCTATCAGATGACAGAGTTCAGTGTGCTTGGCTGCAGGTATACAGGCAGATATATCCTATATCACATGATTTGTTAGTTTCTGTGCAGATGGTATAAATAAGTTCATTCTATAGGGAAGTAAAATGTTGGAAAAAATAATAACAACTTAGCCTAAATTACACCAGAGTTCCTGGCGTTTTTAGTGCACAACAGTTGGTTATGAGTTCAGATAGAAATTTTTAAGGACTTCAAAAGGGCTCTTAAAGTTCATGTACCTCTTTGATTGCAGTGAAAAACCCACACTAGAGTGCTTCTGAGATGTAATCAGAGTCCTGACACGTCCATACAGCACCCGGGCCCCCGCAGCTGGATGCGTGCAGGTGGGAGCTGATGTCATGGAGAGATGGAGGTGAAATGATCTGTTTCTAGAAAGCTGAGCCTACTCGCTGTGATATTAGAGCGTGTGACGTGTCCTTAGACATTTTAACCTACTTTCACAGCTAAGACGTAAGGGCTGGTCAGTCAAGTTGCAAACACACAAACAAAAAAGTTACATTTTTGAAAGTTTATAGGTAAAACACTTTTTTAAATGTAGCATTGAAATCCCAAAAGGCCAAGACATATTTTTTTGTAAACTAGAAAAGGTCAAAGTCCCAGTATGGTTTACTGAATTAAGTATAAAAAAATGCCTAAAGAAAATACATCACGTTGGCAAACTTCCACTTTTTTATGTCTCCCAAAGAAACTAAATTCCTGCAAACCCAAACGTCTGCTTCATAGCTCCCGCTGTGCTCTGACGTTACTGTGGGTCAAGTTATCCGTCACATTATTTATTAACTATAAAATGTAAGGTCGGAGAGTTGACCGTAGAGCAGGGACCGAATAAATAAAACATGTTTTGTTTGTAGCACAAACTAAACGTAAGGAAAAGCAGGCAAATCCAGAGGCCAGAGTTCAGACTCTGAATACATTTCCCTGAACTTTAATCCATGGCAATTTAAAGTAAGCTTTATGGAGTATTGTTTAGTTAAGGAATGGAAAGATGGGACTATTAATATTTTATACACAGCAAATGTTCCCTGTCAAAGTAGACAGGATCACATATATTGTGTGTTATTGGAAAGCATGTGTCCTATCTCAGTCGCCTAACCCAGTAAGACCCATTGACCATAGCAGAAGTCATACTGGGAGGAAAAAAAGCATCAACAGCGTTAGTTCCTGTGAGCTTAAACTGCACCTGCATGCTGAACAGCTTCATCCCCTCCAGATGTCTGGAGGCCTCACTAGACCCAGAGCCAGCACATCTATAACTGTCTCCTCCACTGCCCAGACTCTGGTGGATAACTGCCAGAAAGAAAGCAGAGATGCAGGGGGATCTGAGCCCTGCAGCCACTCACGCTGCACAAAAAGTGCTGAAAGAGGCCATAAGATGGCTTGTGTGCTGTGTCTTAATATATCACATCTTCAATCCCATCTGATGAATTATTCACACGGTGCTATCTACTGTGCCTCTCACCTAAAACATCTGCCCTGCCAGCCTGTCTGCCAGGCCTGGCTTACACTCTGTTCTGCCACAGGAAGCTTTTAGTCTGCTGCTGTCCTGTGGTCTCCGTTACATTTAACCCCCTTTCCTCTATCTCTATTTCCATCTCTTGGACTAGAGGCATAAAGCATTGAGGGAAAGAGATTATGTTACCGTGTCAGAGATTCATCTGTACAAGATCTTAAAAAGAAAACAGAATCTTTTTGCTGCTACTGTGCTAATCTCTGGGTTGCTGAAGCTGTGGTATACTCAAAACATAGTAGTTTGTGTGACGGGTCATCTGACCGTATCTGAAGGCAAGAAAAGCCGATATGAAACAAGCCTATATTTAACAGTGTCACATGAAACTTTTTGTTAACTAAAATCTGATTTTCCCTGCTTTACCATAAAAAAGTCTGATCTGGCAAAGCCTTTGACTTTGGGGACCAAGTG
The DNA here is from genome assembly GCA_903364295.1 of Serranus cabrilla. NCBI lineage: Eukaryota > Metazoa > Chordata > Actinopteri > Perciformes > Serranidae > Serranus > Serranus cabrilla. Next base: position 570,862 of record CAFUXE010000491.1, read on the forward strand.
CATAGCATTCAAACTCTGCACTGCATCAACAAGGGGAGACACCAATCAGAAAACATAGACCAGAGCAGGTTGCATTACATACTTCCATGCCATTAAAGTGAGAGGCGTACTTGAGGGATAAAAGGTACACGCTCACCTCCCCCTACACCATTTATGGATCTTAGCAGAGCATGAAATGACTAAATACCAGCATCACTCCTCCTCCCTGTCATCTTCCTCTGCACATTTCTCATTCATAACTTTCAGCCAGGATGTCTAACTGAAATGCACCTGACTCACCCAGTGCTATTTGTATCCAAGGTTGCAGAAGAACAACTTTTTGTCAGAGTGCATAACTCAACCAGTAATGTGCATCAAATATATCACCCTAACGTTCTTCCTAGTAAATGATACTGTATATTAATATCTGCAAAAAGTATGGGTTGTTTACAGTGCGGCCATTAGACGTCTGTGATCAGAGAGTTACGGCAGGAATGCCTGAAAGGGTCAGCAGCACCATTAGCAGAGTAAAGGGCACAACCTGGAATGCTCAGAGATATCAAATCACAGTGGTTGGGGGAGGGACGGGCCGCTAAACAAGGCTCTGTTGGAGGCTGATCCCATTAATCAGTCCCACTCACGTACTCATGTCAGGAAGCACACAAACATATCCGACTGCTAACAACAACCTGATGCACGTTTGCTGTGTGTGGCACCTTATAGTCGCCACTTAAGACCAGTCAGGAGTGCAGCAGACGTACACATAGCTGCAAGGATTAAAATAGAACTTTATTATTAAGCATGTAAGAGGAACAGGTGTGAGGTGAAGGGTGATGGAAACACGCCCTGAAGAGGCGATTTCACGATTCTCACACCATCATGTAAGAAAAAACGCTGACATATGTGTAAACATACTCCACATGGTTTGCCAACGTCTTGTGTACACTTAAAATAAGACAGAACAAGCCGGGGTCCCGTAGAGCTTCATATTATGTGATGTGTTTTGGTGCATGTGTATAATACGGGTTAAAAGGCAGATCTGAGGGTCTGTGAGACACTGGAGCAAATACAGAGTTCTGGCCTTGTTCCATGTCCACAGTCATTTCCCACATCGTGGCACAGTGCTGGACTGGGAATAAACAGAGGAGCCCGCTGTGCTCCCAGAATGCATGTTTGCAGAGTTCCCATCAGTGAGTACACAGTAATAGGACTCCCTGAAGGCCTGTATTTAACCTTTAGGTTACAAGTGGCTGGCCACTACATAGCCCACTCCTCCTCATTCTCAGCTTTTAACCCTTTTCTCACTCATTCCAGTCAGCACAGACAGAAACAAAGTCAGATAAGATCACAAGATCTAAACACGATGAGATATGACTGGAACCTCCATAACAGCAACTAAATGGACTTTTCAGATTATTTTGTCAGCAGCCTTTTCCAAGGTCAAAAATTATCTTTGAATCTCAGATTTTACACCAAGATGGAGGAGTAGTCCTTATACTGTTTCAGCATCTACAATTCCTGACTTTTTTTTTTTTTTTTCTGATGAGGATCAGCGTCATTCCGACCAGTTTGAACTCACAAACAGGATGTGAAACATTAACAATGAAGCTTTGTAAATATAGCAGAAATGTCTTTAAGCAAGAAGAGCTTTCTTTTCCATTTTCCTTTGCATGCACAATGTGTAATTTCCTACCACTAGAGGTCTCTCAATCAAAACAATAACAAAAGATAAAATGTTAATGTGATCCAGCTGCAGCTTAAAGCACCTGCAATCAGTTTCTACCTGTTCAGATTCCTTCATTACTCATCGTTTTTACTAGATGAATTATTCGTAGAGGTCTCCTCCTCCACAAAACAATCAGACAAGGCAGCTAAAACTGGCAAAAACACTGAATAAAGCAGTTTCTTATCAAAAATCAGTGTTTCATTGACACTTTTCCGTGGGAAAGTCGACCCAGAGTCGCTCTACGCTCTCAACATTCACTCAGCTCGTTTCTGTCTGAACTGAAGAGAGACGTTCAGGAGGTTTTTTAACAGGAGCCAAAAAAAGTAAAAACACAAAATAAAGCAGTTTCACATAAAAAAAAATCTGTTTCTTTGATTTTTTTTTTTGGGTGGAAAGGTACTGCTAATGCTTGCTAAGCTTGTTTCTCTGATAACCTAAGATGCAGACGTCTGGTGACTGAAATCCTTCGTCCGTCATAACATGTGGCATACAGGCGGAATAAAGCCAATTCATAACAGCTTCTGACACATGAACAGTAACAGACAGTTATATGTTTAAAATAAATGATTTATCTTTGTTTGAAAAATGTTGGACAATTGGGATAAGAAATAAGAAATGTAAGAATACTACTCAGCAAAATATAGGTCTAGTAATTTTTAGATAAATGAATGTGGAAAAGCTACATATTTGACCTTTAATGGAAACTAAATATGGTGTGCAGGTTTCTCCATCACGTTTTAAGTATCTGTACCATGTTCCTGTTCTGCAGAGTAATTAGGGGAGACAACACTACACTATGCTTTAGATCCAGCAGTTATTATTTGGCCCATGTTGAGTAGTCTTGGAAAGCAGCACACAATATTTTGGCTGAAGTTTAAAAAGATACCTTAAATGTCTTTAGAGAAACAGCAGCATCATTTCCACTTCAGAGCTGTGCACATGTCACATAAATCCTAGTCGGTAATTGTGCACATACTTGTTTAAAAGTGTTATTGGCATGAATCTAACTTAATCGTTGTGACACTGAACCATATGGAGGGCAAGAGAGTCCATAAAGGAAGAATTTCTCTATCACACACAATGACAGAGAGAAAGTCAACCTGACTATATAAACAGATGAAGGAGAAGGATCAGAGGAGCCTAATGCTGACAAAATGGAAACATGTGCATATGGGGCCAGCAGTGGGGTTTAAGCTGTGATAAAACAGTGAGATGTAATGTGGTTTATTTCTTCTTTGTCTTCCCTCCTCCGAACAGATTTAGTAATCTGCAACAGGTTGCTCTCTGCTTTGAGCAGCTTTACAACACAGAAGCATAATTTTATCCTTTTGCTTATGATACTTCCAGCAGAGTTGATGTAGAACAGCAGCGCATCAGATAAATGTTCACTCAGTAAAGGAATGTTCCAGTTAAACTCTGCAACACTGATATACTTCAGATTTCTCTGCAACCGACTATCCCCTTGTTATCAAATATATTTCTGTGAAAAAGTCTGGATTTAAGGGATTTATATCACAGGCACCATGCTTTACCAACGAGCCAAAGCTTTTCTGACAGCATCATACAGGCAGTTCATTGTCAAGACTGCCGGTATCCAGAATGCAACTGCCAGCTGTTTTCTTTGTGGATCAAACCAAAAGAAAACAGCAGGCCAAGGTCAGCACAGACAGGCTTTTCTCCTGCAGCAGACAGATGAATCTCCATGTACAAGGCCATAAAACAAAAACTCTCTCTGTCAATATGAGATCGCGGGGCTGATAATATTCCACCCTCTTGTGGAAAAAACGTAACCATTCTCAGAAATTCATGAAAGCGCCCAGTTATTCCAGTTCTGTTGGGTGTTTGTTGGTCACTGGATGATCTGGATATGTAGGCAGATTTCCATTCAACTGTTTTTATGCACATTTGCAGTTTGTGCATTGAAAAAAAACACCTGAGTGGAAATACCAGAAATTCCCCAAAAATCATGCAAAGAATGTTTGTATGCTTGGCTGAGGTAGAAAAGTTGGCATATTAATAACAGTAACAGAGTGCAAAAATAATGATGTATTCACATGCTCCTTGGTTGGTCCCATACCCAAAGCTGGGACATCCTTCTTCTGACTTTGGTGTGTTCATGAGTTTCATGAGATGTGTATTTTTTTACTTAAGAGTGTTTTAACACAAAGAAAACTGAGCCCTCTGCAAATTAAACTGATCATCCATAAAGTATGATGAAAAAATCGGTTTCAGTTTATTCTGACTCCACACGAATGCAGCACAAACACCCTTTCTTCCAATGTTAACTTGAGTGAAAATGAATTAATGTAACTGTCCTGTGAGTCAGATCTACTTAAAAATGCACAGGGTGCTTCCTCAGCCCATGCTACACCATTCTTCCAAATTTCATGATAATCAAGTGAGTATTTTTTCCATAATCCTGCTGACAGACAAACTGCACCATAAACCTCTTTGGCAGAAGTAATAATATAAATGACTTGTAAAGCCCAGAGCGACAGACTGAATGAATAAATCATGGCATACATGAAGCATGTGAAGAGATTCTCCTGAAATTTGATTAAATGAACAGAAATTGCATATTCATTGATTGTCAATGAGGGAAAAGGAGTAAATGTAATGCAAAAAGACAAATGAATAATAAATATTAGACACAAAGTATTATTACAAGCAAAGTGCACTATACTGGAGGTCTTAAAACATCTTTAAAAAACATTTAAACATGTAAAACCAAAGCCCACTCCTGTGGTGAAAAATAACACTTTCTTGCTGCCTCACAAAACTTTTGCTTTGTCAAACTCACCGGGGAAACAGCTTGAGAGCTTTTCAAATAAAAAGGTACTTGGCAGCGTTCACTCAGCAGTAAGTAAGAAGAGTTAAACAAATCTTAAGTTGACCTCATTGACTTTTGACGAACTTTTCCATTTACCCATTAACTACCACCCACACATCTAACAATTTGGCATTAGTGTGGATTGTGCAGCCAGCAGCGTGTGGGTGAGAGATTTGAATTTCACACAATAACACCTGATGCTTCTGTCTGGTAGCTGCCAGCATCACATCATAAACCCCCGAAAAAACTCATCAACAATTTGAGTGTGTTGGCTCTCAGCTATCTCAACCACAACACCAGGACAATTAAGACTTTGTGTTGATATTTATGTTTCTTGTTCGCGCCTATCAACTTTTCCACACTCGTCTGGGTTCACACAAAGTTTTCCAGGCTGGCAGAGGATGTGTGTGCACTGGCTGCCACATTCACTAACTCCTATCTGTGGAAAGAGGCCCCGCTCTCAGTGACCGGCTCGCTCACGGAGAGCTGTGCCTCAGAGTTAGAGTCATTTTTCTGCATTACTAGAGACACTCACACACAAGCCAGATAGCCTGAAAATGTGAACACACCCAGGTAAATAGCTGTGTTTCCAAAGAAAATAAGTCCAACACCAACATCTCTTAATGCAAGGGTAGATCCTACACATACACAGTCACCCACAAATACAAGCACGACACACACATACAGAAGCTTGCTCAGACTGGGTCTTTAATGACCCCCTTGCATTGCTATCACCTTGCGATAAAGACCTACTGGAGAGGGCGGAGGGCTGTTTCGTGTCTGCTCACACCCACTTTTCCCTTTAAGGAGGGAAACTAACAACAAACCCCACGCAGGCTTAGTCATAAAAGGCTTTTATATAATTCTCTAACAGGGAAATGACAGGTTCTCCTGGCATGGTTTCAATAGGTAACCAGAACTGCAGCGTACTCACATCAATGATTCATGAAGCCACAGCACCACACAGTTAATGAACACAGGGGTAGTCTCTATGTAACAGCAGTACTTACGTTCTGTCCCACTCAGCCGGGAAACAAAAATCTTCCCTCAGATCTAAAAAAGGTTTCCTTGAGATGACACAGACAGATTGATTCCTTCTCCAGGAAGTGTCAGAAGAAAATCCACAGAAAGAACAGAGTTTGAAGCTCTACAGATGACAGCTCTGAGTCCGCAGGTCCACACTCTCCCTCTCCCTGACTCGGAGTATTACTACAGCCTGCCTCTGGCCACTCCACACACTGGAGCTCCTCCCATCACACACAGTCAGAGAGGGAGGGAGGGAGACGAGAGGGAGCAGGAGGGAGGCACACTTTACAGGATGATCTTGACTCATTTTTCACTGTAAAACCACCAATGTGCAGGTTTGAATTTTACCAATATATTTTTAAGGAGCACTGTAACTATTAATGCATTTTAGAGAATATGTAATGCAGCATAATTAGGGAACTATCGAGGGTTCAGAGCAGAGAAGCAATAAAGTGTCCTTATATGAGGAGAAAGCAAGAAAGGCTGCTACTGTTCTCAATTAATCTGCATCTGGATTAATCGTCTGGTCTATAAACTGTCAGAAAAATTGCTGGTGATTATTTTGCAGCTCTAAACATAAGAATTCGGCTTCAATCTCTGGTTCAAAATTTTGCTTTTTCTAAAAGTGTGAATTCATTTGGGACTTTTTCTCACATTTTACACTCATTTCCACTGATACCTGATTGTAACTTGCTTAATTTTAATTAATTTTAACTACAACAAAACAAAACTTTAAATGTATCCTGTGATTTTCTTGTCACAAGACTGCTGACTGTCTGCTTTCAGGGAAATCATTCTCATCTCATGCGGTTTCACAAGAAAAAACACTTGTGCAACTTATCGTGACAGGGCTGGATTCATAATGAAAGAAAGAACTAAATGAGACAAAGTCCTAATCATGCTGAATGTAGCCTTGGAGCTCTCTCTTTCTTTTTGCCCTCCTGGGAACTGGTTCCCTTGTTAAGGGCTGCAGATGTTTGCCTCTCGGCCAGCTGCTTGCATCCATATGACTGACTTTAATGATTGTAATCACGAGCAACTTCAAGCTACCGGAAAATAAACCAAATCTTTCTGTCCCAAATCACAGTCATCAATTAAACGCTCTCTGTGTATTCAGAGCAAATTAAACATCTTGAAATAAGTTAAAAACACAGTAAAACTTCAGATCTGCTATCAGAGGCCATTTATATATTTAATGTTAACATTTAAAGGTCACTGAGAATAAAAAGCCTACTATTCTTACTGTCTGTTGTAGAGGGCTGCAACTTACAATAACTTTGATTGACGCATTGAATTAATCGTTTTAATAACTTAAAAACTTTATCCTAACTAAAATAAATGTTTACTTGTTCTCTTTTCCATGAGGAATATTCTTTCCATTTTCCAAATAATGTATAACTACATAATGGCAAAAATCTAAATGAAATATTACAGTGGAATTACATGATATATCCCCAGTGTTGGAACAATGCTGCTCTGCTGGAATCACGTACAATGAGTGCTAAAGAATTTCCTGCACTTTTAAAATTTAAAGCAGTTGCATATGTCTTTTTTGGACGATGCCAAGGGAGGCTGCGCAATTCTATGTTTATAGAATGTGCTATAGGCTTCTGTAAATCAGTGACAAATCCAGCAGAGAACAACTGTGTGTGTGAAGTTGAGCCACATAGTAGTTCTAAAATAATACTCACAACATTGGCAAGGACAGAGTTTCCAGGCCATGACACTGAAAGTACAACCGAAGTGATGCAACAGTCTCCGAAGGGCCAGTTTCATGAAATGTAAAGGGAACAGTTACCTCCGAAGAACCACAGACTGTACTGCTCCTCTTGCAAGAGATTAGATTTGTGACTGGTATCTTGACATTAATATCTCAAGTGTGTTACTAGATGTAGAACATAGAGAGAGAATATGTGCCTGTTTTAATGATACGCCAATAAAAGTGTTTTAAAAGTCCTGTTTAAAGAGAAGTGTTACCAAATAACTTTGCATGCCTTCTCCAAAAATATTTCCAGGGTAAATAGAGAGAAGTGTAACATAGCGGGGTGTTGAGACAGGGACGCCTGTTTCTAAAATAGCAGATGCTAATTATACACTTTAGGCAACTGCTAAGGAGCGAGACGCGATGCCAAGTTTGAGGTGTTTGGATTCTGAATGTCGGCTCAGTGTGTCTGCGCAGAGTCAAAATTCCTTGCGGTCACCTGAGACGTACTAATGCCACAGAAAGGATACTCAGTGGATGTCTTATTTACAGCCTGTGTCAGGCAGATATTCCCTTCCCTATTGGACTGGTAACACACCTCTTGTTGAGCTGGACCACCTGCCGCCGCCACACAGATGACCTTTTGTAAACAATCCATAGAACATAAAGAAAGCCCCCTGGCAGACGTCTAAACACGTGGCTCAGATCAGTCAAACAGACTGGCCTCTTTTATTGCCTGTGAACCTGTTAATGTGGCTGAAAAATGATGCTTTTCATTGCCTCCGTACTCCCTGACTTCTACATTAAGTGTGCGCCACCAGTTATAATTAGAAAGCAGCAGAAACGTCCATTGGTTGGAAATGGTTAACAACTATGTTTGAGGATAATGAGAAATTTTATTTGTCAACCATGGGCTGTGTGGGGAATTAATTAGGGTTATACACAGATATAAACGATGGAAGATATTTGAGGATATTGCTTGAAAAATTAGGAAAAAATTCAAGCTGAAAGTGTATAAAGCATTGCTTTGTATTGGAATATAAATGTACATTTTTTCAAATTAAAGTTTGTGTTTGTTCCGTCAACACATGGCATTTTTGAGAACCGGAGGTGACCATTATTGGATGAGGAGGTGGAGCGGGGGAGGAGGACATCAGCTAACGCTTTCTAACCTAGCAAGATGCACCTGCAATTAAAAACGAACAGCTGACACAATAAACTGTCTCATAGTACAACAAAATGCTGAAAAAAAATTTTTAAGGTAACGAAAACATTAAAATCACAAACTGAAAACAAAATGCAAAAGGGTCTAAGAGTGAATATGAATATCACAGTATGCCGTGGTAGAAACCTGTCAATCATTATGTAGCCCCGCCCTACTGCAGACCCTGTTCATAGCCAATTTAAGATTAAGATTAAAATTCCCTTATTAGTCCCACAATGGGGATATTCAACCTCTGCATTTAACCCATCTTTTTTTACACACCAGTGAACACGCCATGCTTAGGAGCAGCATATTCCTGCGCCCGGGGTTCAGTGTGTGGTTGGGGGAGGGGGACCTGTCAGTCCTGATATTACAATCGGCAACCCTATGGTTACAAGCCAATTCTCCCAGCCTACTTTATTTACTATGAGACTAGAATTTATAAAAATACATCACACTTTATTGAAACTGTCTCTAAACTAACAGCTGAGATCTTGAGCTCATTCAGAAAATGGTTACTGAAGTAATAAATCAAGTTGACATTTTTTCACCAATCTCTATACAATCTGACTTCTGTTTGCAGCCAGGGGAGTCGCCCCCTGCTGGCAATTAGAAGGAATGCAGGTTCAAGGTGTTCCTGCATTGGCTTCACCTTTCACACCTGCTTGCTGCTTGGTTTCTTTGAAAAGTAAATATGGTATTTCGTAATTTTATTACATTTCTTCTTGATAATGCTTTTGCACCTTTTGCTTTGTATGTATGGCGATCTATAACGTGATAATGACACATGATATTTAAAAACTGGACATAAACAAACTGGAAAAGAACAATAGTCACTGCCCTGATAACGGCAGTAATGTTTGAACCACATGGAAATGCAATGTTTGATCGTTCCCCCTCTGGATGTTTCACACGCAGCTGGCAGAAGTGCTGACAGGTCATTCTATATAAATGAATAACAGTCTAGGAATTACAGCTCTGCGATAAGCCCTCGTGTTTCACATATTAGCTTAATGGAAACACACCAGATAGCAGCACTAGGCTACTTAAAGTCACTGAGGCTGACAGAAGCACTGAAGACAACTGAGCAGCCCCGACACCTCACTCTCAGCTTCATGTTATCACTTCTGTGTTACACTGTTTGACTGCGCTCCTCGAGACGAGCCTCTGTGTTACAGCAGTAATGTTGAAACACTGTAATTTTTTGATTCATGTGACAGAAAAATGAGACAGATAAAAACAACATAAATCAAATCCTTCTTCCTTTTTGTCTTTATCTTAGCGGTTATAAATGATCAGATTAATGTGTGAGGAATTTTAGGATGTCAAACTCAGAGCTTTCCCATGTTGACGCTCTCTTGTAAGCGCTGACCTTCCTCCTATATTTCTCTCAGTAGAAAGGAAGCACAACAACACCGAGGCCTTAGCATGTTTTAGTTCTCAACTCACTGTGAAAAAGAAGTGAAAAATATTTCACCTTTTAGCAAAAACACCGCTGTGCATCTTCCACGTTGTCAGCAGTTGCATAGTAACAGCCGGGCCATGGTCAACACTTACATCAAGCATCTGTTCAGCGCTAGAGCTAACAGAAAAATCCCTGTAAACAAACTAACTCAGAGTTCTAGAAGAAAACAGCTACCAAAGTCACAACTTCTCACTCAAGGCCGCACCTCGTCCTCACACAACTTACATCTGCCCTTTGGACTAATTTCTCAGCCTCTCTGAAAATGTAAACCAGGACACTATAAAACACTGACGCTAATGTGTCATTACTTGAACAAGGTGTGGATGTTTAACTTTACGTCTTAAAGGTTGGTAAGTTCATCTTATTCCCCAGTATGACACTATCAGCTAGTTCCAGCTCGTCATCAAACCTTCATGAGAGAAAAACTCACACACACACACACAAACAGTCTTTTTTGGCCTCAAAAACAATTTTTTCACGTCTTTTAAGTCCTTTACAAACATGCCATCAAATCTTGTGCATTGCATCCAAATTTCACTAACATTCAGCCTGATATGGTTTTCTTTTCAAACTTTGGGATGATCACCAAAAGTAAAAAATAAAGTTGTGTGTGTTTGAACAAAGTTTGAATGCACAGCAAAAGTTTTAAATGATTGACCCACCGGTGTGCCATTTCTTGTCATTAAAGGCATTGCATGATAAAAGACTTGTCACAAGTATCAAATATAACATTTCAATAAAATGTTTTTTCCAAGGTTTCAGACTCTTAACTAACCAAGAATAAGGTTTTGTCTCAACTCTCATTAACAAAAACCTGTTTTAAAACTAAACATAACGTAACATTTTCCTATTTGTCGTAAAGGTGAATGAGCTGTCCGGAAAAGTACCAGCTGAGGCGGCAGGGTGACCCACAATTGAGGTGAGTGACTCAGTTTGGCATTGGATGTGACTGGTTCAGCATGTTGGATGGTGTGTAATGTACCTAGCATATGATCAATCACGCTCTTTTCAGATGGTCCGGTGTGAGTGTGTGCGTGTGTGTGGGATGCTGAGGTTTTTCATCCTGTGCTTTGTCTGTTTGGGGAGAAAATTCAGCTGTGATGGCACAGCATGACACAAGCAAAGGCATTACTCCACCACTTCTGATATCGTAGCACTCCAGCGGAGAGGGTTTGTGGGATGAGTGCCCTCTGGCAGAGAGGTGATGCCAACGAACAATCCCTGGGGTGTGTGTGTGTGTGTGTGAGAGAGAGAGAGCTTTTTAGCCATCTACGTGACTCACCCCTGGTCCTTTCATTACACTGTTGCGTGCATGCTCATTTTCTCTTTGTCACCATGCTATCTGTTACTCACTAGTCTGAAACCACTGCTGGAGTTCCCAGTATTACCAGTCACATGTCTCCTGCATCATCACACTGTATGTGTGACTTATCACACCTCTTTCTGCATGGGGCTGTTTCCCCCCCAATCCTTCTCTGGTCTATGTTTATCTTTATAAAAAGAAATATGTTTGTAGCAAATTTGACTGCCAAACTATTTATTGGATTAACAATTTGTCAAACCAAAGCCAATGGCGCAGCTCCAAAGCAAGTAGGCCTGCTTGAAATTCAACAGACAGAGCAAGAGGAACAGCTCGGATGCTCCTCAGGTGGCCCTCCGTGTCCGTGGCAGCAGCTCAACTTTCCTGTGTTTTCTATCTCAGGTCCCCCTCCCCCATACATACACACCCCCACCTCCACACACAGTAACAGCCATGTCCTCCTCTGTGCAACAGAGGGAGAATTTAATCAAGCAATTATTTGTCTTCTCGTGGCAAGAAATTGGATTCACCAGTCCAGTATGTCTATATGATTCCTCAAAGCTCATGTCACAGAGTAACGGGGTTGACTATATGACTCTATATACTGTGGGATGGAAAAAACTTGCGCTCCATTTATATTGTTGCATATCTCCCTTTTTAATAAACGTGACAGATGTATGGAAATATTGGATTGACTGAATTTTTCCATCAATTTGATTAAATCGTCACAAGAATTTATTTGTGAGGCGTTTAATTCACTGAATAATTAAAACAGACATTCCAGTCTGGTTATTTTATCGATTATTCTCATTCATCTTACTTTTTTTACTCTACATTTTCCATGTATCTATCTTTGGCGCTTTAAAACAACCTCTCTCCAAAATGTCGACTTTTCATGACCTAAGACAAAGCATTTTTCAGATAATCTAATAGCTTTTCAAGTTCAGGTTCATTTGTAAAACCAGATAAAAACCATTCTTAAAATGATTAAACACCATTCTAATTGATATTTCTATGAGTAACCAATTAAAAAACATGATTTATACAATTATCACAATAATCCAACACCAGTTTGACTGATATTCTCTGTCTTGCACGCACAGACACACACAAAAAACTCCACTATATAGGAACATTGATTACATTTACATATTATATATACATCATTTCTATGCAAGGGTCACTGAATTAATTGTTTCATCCACAGACAGAAAATTAATCAGAAACTATACTATAAATCAGCAACTATTTTATAACAATCTATTAATCATAAAGTGTTCATTTGTTTCGCATAATATGAATATATGGAATGTTTTTTGAGTTTTGGACTTTTGATCAGACAAAATAAGTTTTTTTTAACTCGCCTTGAAAGGCTTTGTTCTTTAGTTTTCTGATTTTTCTTTGTAGACCAAATGTTTAAACCAAAAAACGTAATAACAGTTAGTTGCAGCCCCACATGACATATATTGATTTTAACAGTATAAAATGACACACATTTCAAACACATCGCAGACCATTACCATACAGAGGACGTTCTAGAGCCACTGGGACATGAAAAGCTTTAACGTGATCAGAAATTAGATTCCCCGCTTTAACTAGAAAACGCGCTGGTTTGCAATTATTTTAGATCCCACAGCACATTTAACATCATTTCTACCTTCTGTAGGTTTAAAGAGCTTGAAGTGAACAGATCATCCCTGGGCGTGTTGAGTACTTATTAACACTCGGCTGGTGGGGTTACCTCATCGTTCAGGTGTTAATGACGAAGGTGAAAATGACAGTGGGATCTTTGCTTTCAGTTTCAGCTGTCAATTAATTACATACATGCTGTGGCTACATAACTTATGTTTCAGGAAATGCAGAAGAATAATGGCCTTATAATGTGCTGTGTGTCCGCTGGGTCTCAAAGACCAATTACCTCCACTGTAAACATGACCCCTACCCTATGGGGAAATCATAAACTGACCCTAGTACCACATGATGTCTTAATCCAAGCTGGGACCCTCCTCCAGCAAATATCCTGTTCCCAAAGGGCTAATGAGATTGTGATTTAGAGATGTGTTAGTTCATCAAGCTGACAGACAACAACTAAAGAGAAATGTTACAGCCCTAATGTACTGAGAGACATGATCTAATGAGCTGAACGGATAGCCTCAGACAAAAGGAAGTGGAAATGAGTGATGACTCAAACACAGGGAAAATCCTGAGGATGAATAAGTTATAAGGCCATCTACATGTGGGGCAGACGAGACATGAAATATTAAGTTAGCATCTGATATAGTGCAAGAGTTAAGGTTAAACAACTCCAGGAAAAATCACCTACTGTACATTTTACAACCAACCCTCTGTGGTCCTGAGCGAGAACTACACATCCCGTTAGGAGACAATGACGAAGAAGGAAAAGTGTTTGGCTAAGCGGCTACGTAATGCATCTTAAATCACTGTTTAATTTCTGTGGCAGTCAGAAATCTGCATGCAGATAACACCCACCGCATCATTCATCTCGGCTACATGATTGTCATTGTACACGCCCAGTTTTTGTGGAGCAGAGGAATCAAAGTGAGACGTATGTTCCAAGGAAGTAAGATAGATAATTATCAGCTGCATCTTTTTTTTCTCTTTTTTTATCAAAAAGTGCAACAGCTCTGTGATCTTTAGAAACATTATAATAAAAGTGAATTTTAAAAGCTCACTGTAATCCCTCATGCACAGCAGATGAGAAATCACTTCACACCAAAAGGTAATTGTAGCTTTCCACCTCACATGCTGAATTACCTCTGAGCCAGCACGGGATCCATCTCATCTTTACCATGGAAACCAACATCATACTACAGTACATGCACACACACTGAGGGAGCAATTGCCATGGCATCCAGCGCTGTGGCGACAAGAAGCTTTCAGCGACCAGACCAATTTACTCAGCAGCTAACTGGACACTCAGTCAACCTTCTGTCTGTCACTGCCTATTTCCCTCCCTCTCCAGCTCTCTACTCCCTTTTCCCCCTCTCTTTCCACAGTGAATTTCTTTTGTCATGAGCCAGAAGAATTACCTTTTATCAGCAGAGGACAAGGTCTTGCAGTGCTTAGTAGGAGCGGCTCTCTGTCGAGTGGTGACAGAGGAAAAGAAGCTCTGCAGGGATCCCGAGAGATGCCCAGGGATGCAGCTGAACCGGCACCGCACGCACGCATCCACCACCACTATCACCACCAGCGAGAGCAGCAGCGGCAGCAGCGAATCGGAAGGGGAGGGGAATGAAATATAAAAAAAAAAAAAAAGCAGGAGAGGGGGTTGCTCTATCAGCAGCAGGAACATTACATCATAGGCTGCCTCTGTGGAAGGGTGGGAGAGGAGTGGACGGAGGATGGGTGGTGCTCCTTGTAGCAGCACTCTCTCCGTCACTGCTGAGCTCTTTTTAGTGCATGCACAAGTCCAAATTTAATATTTATGATCTGGTAACTGTAAAATGCCCTCAGTGGTTGGAGCCAGAGCTATGAAATAATTAGATCAACTGCTTTTAATTGTGTATGATCACTGGGGTTTGTTGTCAGAAGGGATATAATATGATGTACACTATAATGTGGTTTATCCCTTTGGGGCACAGGCTGTGAGTGTGTGCCCAGTGCACCGGAGCCCACCAAATGTCCATTCTGTGTGGTAATTCGATTGCGTGACAAGTGCTTGCTTACCAGTGCTCCAAAAGCATGTTGATATTCAACCTCTGAAAAAGGTCACTGGAGATCCCTGCGGCAGTTGTCAGTGGATAGGTACAATTGAGAGGACAATGATTATATTTAAACTTGGTTGTCACAACAAATTTGCTAAAATCTGTTGAGTGAATATGCCGAAGCTTTGAGCCCATCTGGGAGGCAGAGCGGGACCCTAATGGGACAGATGTAATGGTTGCACTTTCCCAGTGGACAGCTGTTAAAAACACCGACACACTGGCGCACCACAGACCACCACGGACCACCAGCACGGACAACAATGGTTAGTCAAAACCACATGATCCCCCAATGAGTATTTACTTGCTGTCTAAAGGACAAACATCACTGAACCAAATACATTTAAACAGCAGAAAAACCACATCCAGTTCATGTGAGCACAATGCAAAGATCCCCCGACTCAACTTCCCCACTGCTCTGTGACTGTAACACTGACATCTTTAAAGTCACCTGTGTGGTCTCTTTGTAAACAAAAATCACTTAAACATAAACAGAATGAAAAGTGGATGATGTATGTCTGAAGGCCAGCCCAGATGTTAGCATTGCCCTTGTTGCCTCGACATAAAACCTTTGGGGTTTTATTGCAGAAAATACGCTCTGTGGCAAAAGTTTGATACTTAAACATACATAGTTTTTGAGGCATGAATGCAAGTTTAAGGTCAGACTATGAATTACATCATGTTTGCATGACTTCACAGTCCAAAACCAAGATTGCTATAAATATTATATCATTATTATTGTTATTATTATTAAGTCCAAAAATGTATGGTTTATCCTTAACCCGAGCTATATCCTTCCACCAAGTTTCAGGAAAATTGGGCTGGTAGTTTTCTTGTAATCCTGCTGACAAATAGACAAAGTGCACCAAAAACATGATCTCCTCCACAATTACTACGACTACTACTAATGACAATTATTCCCTCTGCAGTGTGTAATGTATTCAGTGGCACAGCAGTTGATAGATAAAGTAAACAGACTGTAATGCATTTTGTAAATGGACTGCAGCTGTGTTCTCTCATACAGTGTGACATCTGTCACAACCCAAACACTTTTCACAAGCTCATAGATAAATGGGTTTCACAAAGA
This sequence comes from Serranus cabrilla, assembly GCA_903364295.1. Lineage (NCBI taxonomy): Eukaryota > Metazoa > Chordata > Actinopteri > Perciformes > Serranidae > Serranus > Serranus cabrilla. Next base: position 586,903 of record CAFUXE010000491.1, read on the forward strand.
TGTAGATCTGTTGTTCAAAGCAAGCAACATGTTCATGTTCAATTAATTAAGGATTAAATCAAACTCATCTGTATCGTACTGTAGCTCTGGCCGAGTGGTAGTTCTACAATAGTTTGGTAAGCAGATTCTGGTGAAGACAAATTCTTAATTATGAAGCCACTCTATTAAAGGCTTTTAGTCATTTTTCACATTTCCATTTCTTTCAGAAAGCAGAAAAATTGAAACATGAAATGTTTGAGGCAATTAACATTACTTGACATTGCTCTTCTTGCGATGTGACTATTCGCATCATCAATGCTGCAAACATATGATGCAGCATGACGTATCCTTCGTAACATTCAACTCAGCAGGATTCTGGTGATTGTCGGGTCCAGATTCTAAACTTAAGCCGACAGAAAACACATTAATACTGAAACTGTAGAAGTTGGTTAGCTAGTTCAATCAGCATCTTAAAATAACCCTTTTTTATTTATTTACCATTCACTTACGCTACAAAAGGACAAGAAAACAAAGTTGGGTTAGCGTGAGCTTGAACAGGGACAGTTGTCACAGCATGTTTTGGCAGTCAAGCCCTAAATGGCAGCTCATGACAGACCACAGAGACCTTTAATTTAAGGCCTGAAGGCCAGCTAAAGAATGGAGCCTGACCCTTCTGTCCAAGAACGAGTCACATCCGGCGTTTGTAGTCTGAACTGCATGAACATCATGTTCCCCACAGAAAATAAGATTATAAAGAAGTTGTTGTAAGTGACCTCACGCAATGAGGATGAACTGAAAAATAAATAATGAAGAGTTGTTTTATAACAAACCAGAAAATTCTGAACAGAGATCCACCATTACAACTTGCAGATGTGACCTTCACAACAGTTATCATCTCAATGCACCCAAACAGGAGGCGACAATAAAGGAGCACTGTATGCACGGCAGAGAACTTAATATGTGTGACAGTGAAAGCAGAAAAATCAATCCAACTGCTCTTTTGTCCGTCGCTCTCGTTCTAAAATGGAGCGTAGAAAATTCCTCACATTCCAAGTATTGTAGGTTGGCTGGAATGCCGACTGTACTCAGACAAGGCTGTGTGATTTCCAGTGTGTGTGACACCATTCAGCGGATGACGCCTGAGGAAGGAGGGTACCCCAGAATGTAAACAGCTCTCCAGATGGATCTGACCTTTGCTAACACAAATTGGCTGAACCGCTTATGACCGCAGGGGACAACAGCCTCGAAATATTATTGCTGCAGCACACAGAGAATCATTCTACTTTTCCCACCGAGATGCTCCGTTTCACTGCTGCAGACAGATTCAAGCACTTCCTTGCAAAACGGGAAAAAATAAAAGACAATGACGGCATTGAGACAAGGGAGCGACCTTGACATGAGACCATCGTGCTCTTGAGGGACACAAAAAGCCATTTTTTGTGGTTTCATATGCAAACTGTTGAAAATATGCTGAATGTAAGCATTATAGCACAGCTGGATATGAAATTTAGACAAACCACTTATGAGTATCAGATAGAAAAAGCACAAATGTGGCAACACTTTGATTGATATTCCCATTACAGCATGTTCGTTGTGTCTAAAAAAAAGTCCCCTTAGCAGCTCAGTGGAATATATTTAGAGTTTATTTATAATTTATGTATTCAATCTGCAGCTTCTAGCACTAGCAATGGAAGCTGAGTGAATATTTTAAGTTAAAATCTCACCGGCCAAACTTGCTATTATTCATAGCACTACTACTAATATTCATGATTAATAATAAAAATTTAATTTGCAAATTAAAAAAAAAGAATAAACAAAACGTGTTTTTGTTTGCCACTTATAGATATTAAAATGTAAATAACCAGGCGTATACATGTTCTCAAAAGCAACAGTAGCAATCTATTTTCATCATCCAATCTCGGAAAATATCCCCTCAAGGGTTAGGTGTCAATGAATTATTCAAATTTCACACATGTGGGAAGAGTTGGTCAACTGTGATACATGGTGTTGATTGATCACACTTAGCTGCAGCATCCTCATTCCCTTCCCCCGCCGCCGCAGGCCCTCGAGACTACTTCTGAAATTAAAAGGTCAAAGGTGATTGGCTGTTCCTCTCTGTAGCAAGTGAACAGCAGCAGGGATAATCAAAGACCATGACACACTCTCTCATAGTACCACTGTGTCACATTCAGTCGAGGATGTAGAAGTGACATTAGCATTAGCGTAGCAATATGAAACTCACACAGCTGTTACTCGTGCAGGAAATGCGATGCCATTAATGGTGGGATGGTTAATGCAGTGATGCATCCGCTTTGTTTAGTAGATTGCTGAGCAGAATATCTCATATAACAATGATATCTTGTTGTAGCCACAACTGTTGAAAAAAAATAAAATAAGTGCACGCCCTGAGACTGACACATTAAAAGGAAAAAAAGGATGCAAAAAAAAAAAAATCAATGTTGCTGTGTTCAAGGGGATACACCCTATTATTTCCTCAATACAACAAACTACAACCCCAATTCCAAAATAGTTGGGATGCTGTGAAAAATGAAAATAAAATAAGTGTATTGTAGTTTCCAAATTCCAGCATTAGATATCTTCTATTTGTAGTATGCTCAGCTGATAAAGGTTGCAAAAGATTTGCAAATCATTGCATTTTGTGGGTTTTTTTTCCATTTCCATAATCAAGCCTAGCAGGGTGGTGTTGGTGAATAAAGTCATGTCCACACTGATTGATAACATATTCAGTCATGTCAAGAAGTTGAAGCAACATAGTTAAGAAGTATGGAAATAAACAATACATTTTAAATAATAAGCATATTTTAGTGGTGGACACAGGTTTTACACTACAATTGTCAAAAAACACACACATTCTATTAGGGAGAATGTAATAAAGGCTGCAGTTTCTGTGAATTTAGGCTACAAAACCACTGACCTAGATTTAGGGCAAAAAACGTACTTATTATGCGATATAAGAGACACTTTAAAAGGTAAATACATGTACGTAGATGCCGGAAGTGAAGTAATTACTAGAGTGAAGTTGCATCAAAAATGTAAGTCACAGACTTCTGTTTTCACATGGGACACAAACCTGTTTATGGATGAAAGTCGTCAATCACTAATACTAGGTCAGCAAGATGGCGGAAGAGGACAGTCTAAAATGTAAACATGAGTTGTATTTAGCTGGTACAAACACCCTATATTGACGTTTTTTAGGGAAGACCCGTCCCAAGGGACTCACTACCCTATCAACCACCTATTAAGTAGCTTTCCTAACAGGTGATTTCAGTCATCATTCTACTCTGGCTTTTGTCAAGTGAAAACAGAAACACATGACCTACCGAATGTCAAACCACATGTACATGCACCAGCAGAACACACTGTAGCTTAAACAGTTGTTTAAAAGAGCACAACTCCAGTGGCCTCTGTGAATAAACAAGCTTTTCCTATGTAAACCTCTTGTCTTTCTTGTTAACTCTGATCACATCTTTGTGCTCTTCACCACATTTCCCAGCTTACAACATTCACCCAATTGGCTGAAAGATTCACAAAGGGACACCAAGGGAAGTGTTGATTGTTAAAGGGATCAGCGGTACCAGAAAGCCTTTTACATTATTAGGGATCATTTGATATAAAAAATACTTAAAAGGAAGTTTATTCCTGACCTCTAACTCATTTATAAAACAGATGCCGCCGTCAGTAAAAGATGAAGAGCAGCAGTTGCATCTTATTACTCTGTCTTGGAACAGTGATCTTAATCCTCCAGCATATAGCGCTTACGGCTGAAAGATAACAGAGCCCCGCCACTGGCACCCTTTCTCCAGGGTCTCAGGGGGCTCTGGTACGGCTGCTGTGATAAAGCTCTGGCAATGTGGAACATTCATAAAATCCCATCATGTCGCTCTCTGGTATTGGACCATGTGTTTGAGTAAAGCTAACTGAGACAGCCATCTATAAACATGAATATTTGTCTCTCCTTATCCAATGAGAGGGCTGCAGTTAATGATGGATAATCACTGGGGTCCTTTCCTAATATGGTTTGCTTTGGTCAGCAGCTGAAACAGGTGTATTATTTCTCAGGATTCAGGGATCAGAGAGGGAATGAGACACTTGTAACGGCTCTTGACCTTGGAGCGATGACAATTTCCAGATGGAAAGAGTTAACGTTCACAACAACATATGGAAAGTTCTTTATTTTTGTAAATGGCAGCCACTTCTCACCTTCCATTCAGGGCTCAACTTTAATATTGTCCATTGCAAAACAACTCACTTGCTGAATTGGCTGAGTGGTACAATAAAAAAATATTAGGCACATTGGTTTTCTCAGAAGTAGCCATTTCACTTTGGTTTCATCTCCTTTGAGAGCTGCACGGATTAATTTACAGATTAAACATGACAACACAGTCTTTTTTGTACTTTGATAACAATTTGTATAGGGGCAAGTAAAAATAGACTTTGGATAAGTCGATTTCTGACCTACTTCCTCGACTAGGCAAGTGAAAGAAAACATTAACCCTCCCGTATAGATTAATTTCCACCCATATGAGGATTAACGGAACTGAAAATAGCGGACGACACTGTTCTGGAAACCCCTGAGTGAAATGATACGTGGGTTTAAAGGGCCGTCCCCTCTGCTGCTGCTCCAAGAGGCTACAGGTAACCACTTAGGGCTCTTGTGTTACAGCGCTGCCTAACCAGTCACCTTGTTTACTGACTCTCACTGCAGTATCATGTTCTACGTTACCGCGGCAACACAGCGATTATGTTCGCCTCTCTTATTCACGTCCCACTCTCGTCCCCCCAAGAAACACTCATCCTGTCACCACAGCGAGTTGACAAAGCAGGCATGTTACAATGGGCATTGTTGGGTTGATCTAAAGAAAGCTCCAGCCCCTTTGGCAAGGTGAAACGGGCGACATCAAACAGATCACCGTGTCTGTGGATTTGGAAAAAGACGCAGAAATTTCAAGAGATTTTTTTAAGCCATGTGACTGAGTGAAGAAGAGTTATTTCAAACATGAACATGTTAATATTTCACCTGAATGCTGCTTTTGTAAAATAAATCCTAACTTGTGCAAAAAATGCATAAAGTTGATTCCCCTGTTGTTCTATACTGCAGCATACTATCTACCTATTCTGCACTGTAATATTGTAATGATTTAAACATTACAAACACTAGCTGTTGGTCGGGCTTGTACACAAATACATATAATGTCTATTTTAAATTAACATGCAATTACTGTTTTTCCTAAATCTATTGGTAAAGACTGACAACCAGAATCTACTGGAATGCCCATAAGTAATTGAAATTGATTAGTAATTAATATTAATCTATCTATCAATCATATATGTTCTGGCAATAAGGAAATAGAGCCTGACAGATATATATGTTAACAGATATTATTGGCCGATATTGGCCTGTCAAAGAGATATTGTTATGTGTGTATGGTGTCCAATGTGTCCAGGTATGGAAACTTTTTTCACACAAACTGAACAGCAATTATGTTTATTTAGCTACTTATTTTTATTCCTACTTCTTACTTTATTTTCTCAGTTATTTATACACATTTTCAAAAAATGACTTAGGCCATTATTTAGAATGGTGAAAATATTATTATTTAATTAAGTTTAATGTTTACGAGAGTAGCACACACATCAGTTATCAATTCATTTTACCCCTCTGAAATCAGTATTGGCATTTTTCTCAAAAAGCCCATAACGGTCAAGCTCTATAAGGAAGTAAGAGTGATATACCATGAGTATCGTCTCGTCTCATGAGGCCTCTTTCACACTTGCTGATTAAAGTTTTTCTCCAAACTAGGATCAAATGAGTGCATCACATGAGGTGAAATATTCTCAAGATTAAATAGAGCCTCCCCTCCCCTGCACTTCTCACTCATAGCTTCTTTCCGAACCGCACATTATTCTGTTTTTCCGTCTAAGGTGATCCCTGTGAGCGATGGTAATTTGAGGGCTCTACTTAAAAAGCAGGTATGCACGAGCACAGTGAACTGTAAGCACATCGCAAGCCTGTTTATCTGCTGCAAGCGCCCGTCTGCCGCACTTCTAACAACGGGGTGTAAATCCAATAAAAAAGCAAATCAGCCGTCTCAATTTGAAGTTGAAGATCACAGGGGGCACACTTCTGATCAACGCCTAGGAAGATTCTTATGTGTTTACGGTCTATTTGAACAGTGTATTCATCATAATCTATGTGTGCTGTGATGCTGAAATGAGAGCCGCAGAGTACCTGAGACTCAAAAGCTCAATTTTATTGCAAATATCAGTAGAATTGCTCTGATACGCAGAGCAATATTTCCTAGTACACCTGTAAAGGAGTTAGCTGATCAACTGAGGGGATAATTACAGTTTTCACAGTTGGTGAAAGTTGCCTATCAATAACTGTGGCATTAAGTTCTGAAGCATTTTAACTTATTTCCACATAAGAACAGTAAAGATTCTTACAGCAGCTAACAACAAAACAACTGCCATATAATATCTTCCCTGTCTAACTCATACTGTATATAAATATTAAACCCCAGTGATCCATTTTAATAAAATGAGTTTAGAAAAACACTCCGGCTTCGGGAGGAACAATCAGAAGAGACAGTGTGGTGTAATAATACAGTATATAAGCTGCAGAGAGCTGTAGGACTGTGCAGAGGGCCTCAATGAGCCTTAGAGTGGCTTCATCACCAGGCTACCCTGAGTCATTTCATGAAATATTTAGGATGTGATGCATGCTAACAGCGGTGCGGGCTCAAGTACATACTTCAGTCACATTAGGAACTTTGGTGGGAGTCGCTACTGAGGAGAAATGCGGGTATGTTTCACATTACTTGATTCTGCTGAGTGGTATGTTTTTGCTGTCATGCCAGCACAGGTAAAAAAAAAATGTAGTCCTATTTATAATAATAAGTAGTATAACAGAATTAAAGATGAAGATAACAGAATGTATGGAAATAACAATTGGAAAGGTGTCAAAACAATATGCCACCTTAGTGATATTTAATTTAATCCAAAACAGATCTCTATTTAAAGAGAAGCATTTTCGCTTTAAGTTAGTGAACAAACACTAAGAATAACACAATGTGAGAGTTTTCTCACCCTTAGCACAGATAAACATATTGCATTAAAGCCCAGCGGGGGAGTTTTGAGAATATACCAACAAACCACAATTCAATGCTGAGAATTTTGACCGTCTGCTGAAGGAATGGCCATATATGTTTTATTGTGAAATGTTTTTGTGAACAACAGATTCCATAAAGTTTTCATGAAGTTTGACACTGTTTACTTTTTGAAGGGCACATACAAACCAACAGTAGTCGTAAGTTTACTGAGGTTAAGCCAGACACTAAGTTGAATTATGCAGTGTGTGCAAACTTTAGTCCCATGCCAGGCCTAATAATACACTGACCAGAGCATACAGGGCACAGTCGATACAGCAGCAGTTGAGGCCTCGCCCAGAAATCCTCTCAGGTCACTCCTCTCTGTAGGCCTCTAAACTTAGCTCAGCCCAGAAACGGACCAGATCAGAGGATGTCTGCCTGCTGCTGGGTCGCGTGGCAATCCCTCAAAGGGTGCAAAGATATGTGACAACTGCTCACATCACACAACGGACAGCATGGAACCACAACAGCAGTTTAAATCCCCACGAGTATGAGCAGTAGCCAAAACCTCCAGACAACAGGAAACGAGGAGAGAGTACTCAGTCAGGGACTTAGAAAGGGGAAAGAATTACATAATTAAAGGCAGTTGCCAAGGCTCAGGAATATTTTAGACCTTCAGATGAGTCAGTGAGGGTGATACTCTTCTTCTCCACACCTGGTATATCAAAGTCGGCCATGGTCAAATGGTCTTTGTAATAATTTTACTCTTTATAATTTACTTTGGACTCAAAAAACTGCATGCATTTTCCACAGCTTGTTAATACCAAGGAAATGCACTCCTCTGTCATGTTTTTGAATCTTCTTTTAGTCAACAAACACTAAACCTTTTAACCTGCATCAACTCTGAATAATTTTAGTATTTCATTACGACAAATGCTGTGGAAAGACCAGCAGGTAAAGCTCCGATGCAGTTGTGGAAGAATTATTAAAATCTTATTCAGTAAAAGTACTAATACCACACTGTAAAATTACTCCACGAGTAAGAGTCCTGCATCAAAACCGTACTGAAGTTAAAGCACAAAAGTATCAGTACTTAAAAGTATCAAAAGTAAAAGTACTTGTTATGCAGAAAAGCACCACTCGAATAAAAATATTACTGATTATTATTATAGATGCAGTTATGTGAGCAGCATTTTGTCAAAGTTGGGGTAATTGTGACGACTTAATATACTGTTATGTGCTTAAATGCATTAAATGTTGTAATTATTTTTAATTGATCATGTTTTTCATGTGAAATCTCGACCTGAAGTAAAGCTGCTAAAATATGTGGAGTAGAAGTATAAAGCCACATAAATTGGACAAAGTAAAAAAAAACATCACATTGGACGATATTCAATCTGATCAAATGACACGGGGACACTACAGGAGCTACATCCCCTGTTTATTCATCCACTGAATAAAAGGATGCCTGTCATGGCGATGTTCATTCACCAGGAAGTAGTAAATAACATATACTGTAAAACTAAGTACAGCCATGAAAGGTCAAGACATAGTCCAGACTAATTTGAACTTGATGTTGGGAAAAAGTGAAAGCTCTTGCATCCAGGTTCAGGTTTATCTGCACACCGCTGATAAATCAGAGGGGTTCAACGGTCAATGGCACACAACACTAGTGTGGACTCTTTCCATCGCCTTAACCATGACATTCTTGTCTTGATCCCTGGATAACTGCAGCATATTGAGCTCACAATACTGATCAATGAAATGTGACACATTTTCCAGCCGATGAATTAGCTCTTGCATGCTCACTGGCTGGAGCTCGACATTGACCCCGCCACTCTAATTAATAAAGAACCACGCAACCAGCTGCAGGATATTTGATTGGTTGGTGCGTGTTGAACGGACTTGATGAGTCTGTAGTAGAGTGGAGGGATTTTTTGGCACATGATACCAGAGGGCAGACATGTGCACGGGATAAACAATGTGCAAGAATATCAATGGTGTTAACCAGTTATCAGCATCTGGCTGCACCCGGCTCCAGGATCAATTACTGTACAGCAGCGAATAGAATCGCCATGCCAACACTTGCAGGCAGTGTGTGGGTTCATCAACAGGGTGATTTACAAGCTGATAGCCCAACAGGATAGCCAAAGTGTTCGTTTTAGAGCATCTATCATAAGAAGATTTAATAACTTTGCCAAGGGCATCAACACTGTTATGACAACCGTTAGTGTACTCTTACCTAAGACAGTGGAGGAGCCCGAGATTATGAGTTCAGACAGTGAACATGAATCATGCAATTAATTATAGTGACTTAGGCTGTAGAAATAAGGCGCACCTGAATGGTGGATGGATTAAACAGAAACTATGTTCAGGTATGCTAACATACTCCAGTGTGACTACAGAACACAGACTGTACTCTCTCGTTGCATTTAAGTCGAGATGGAGCTGCAAAGAGCACTGCATGACTTGAGTGTGACCTCTCAGTGGTTTTTAAAATAGATGCACTCACTCACAGGTTGTTCACAGTACTGGAACAGGGCTGAGAGGTTACAGAGGGGTTAAAAGCAAGATTATTAGCGTCCAGTAGTACACAGAGATACATCATCAGTAACAACCTTTCCACTAGGAGGAAACAAATTGATGAGCACTGACAGTTGAGGCCTAGAGTGATTTTTTTTTTCATATTAACCTGACATACAAGTAAATCCATAAAAAATGCATGTAAATAATCAATATAAATGTAAATGTCCACTCTACAGTACTCACTGCCTAAATGTAAAAACTAGAATTACACTAGAAGAGCTAGATGGTCCAAATTCCTGAGTTGGGAAGTAATTTTTCTGACCTTGGTGTGTTCATAAGCTCTAAGTTGTAATGTGGAAGTCACATGGACGCTACAAATGACTCATGAATTATGATTGGGAACTAATTTTCCGCATTATTGTGACACCACATGAGCCTTAACAAAAGTCATGTGTTTTTCCATTTCCCATCCTACACCCTTCTGCCAAGTTTCAGGAAAATCAGGCCAGTAATTTTTCCGTAATCCTGCTGACAAACAGACAGACAAACTGCACTGAAAACAAACTCTAGTCCTTCATACAATGCATCTAAAAAAATGTTTAGATATAAAGCAGCTCAGAGGCTGCAGTCCATCCCAGCTTGGGCTGCAACTAAGTCACATTAATCTGTTAACTATTTCATCATTTGGTCTATAAAATGTCAGAAAGGAGTGAAAAACATCCAGCATAATTTCCTGAAGCCAAACGTGACTTCATCAGATCGATTGTTTTCTAACCAAAAGTCCAAAACCAAAAATAATCCTGACAACTGAGAGCTGGAACCATTGATTATTTGGCATTTTTCCTTGGAAAGTACTTAAACAATGATCAATTATCACAATATTTGCCAGTTGTTGTTTTTTCTTTTGATTGGCTAAATATTTCAGCTCTAATGAACACAGCAAATCAAGATGCTCTTTTAAGTATCTGCAGTAACGTCATCACAATTAAGTCCTGCCTGATCTTGGGTGCAAGCATGTAAAAATACAACAGTGACATACTAAGCTAGAAATAGCCCGGTGCTTTGGAGTTTGAAAAAGCCTGATCAGATGAATGCTACAGTACTTGACACAGAGACAGTGGAAGCTCTGAGCTGGTGCCTGCTGTGATCTAGCCTGGTCAGTCTTGTTTCTGACCATCTGTCGTGTGATATTAGCGCCTCCCGTGTATATTACCTCCGGTGTTTACTAAAATCACTCTATGATGCATCCTTTGAAAAGATATACTTTGACAACACAGGACTCAACCTGCAAGGATTACTTCTGACGACTGTCAGGAGGAGCCTGCAGAGATGATTTCAGAGGCCTCCTTTTTATAATTTTAGCACCACACATTCACTCAGTCCTACAGGTCCAACGATGTTGCTGCAGCACAGCACACTTACAAGGACACTTATCCTTAGATCCATAAGACAATTCTCCTTTCTCAAGGTCACATTATCTCTTATAGCTTACGATATAATGTGACACACTGCACCTCAGAGCTGTTCGTAAGACTTTTTCGACCAAGTCCAAGTCAAGTCTCAAGTCTTAAGAGGGTTTGTACAAATTCAATCTTAAGTCTTAAGAGAGTTCTTCCAAATCCAATCTCAAGTCTTTAGAGGGCTAGACCAAATCAAGCCTCACATATGGGCTCTTTCAATTCAAGCAGGTAAAAAAAAAAAAAAAGATACTAATGTGTGTCGCCAGATATACTTTGACAACAGTAAATACACCTTGGCAGCCTGCCCAGGTGTAGTCCGTCTATGTGTGGAGAACACAGTAAATACAAGTTGGATTTTGCGATGTGATGCTGACAGCACAGTTTGCTAATGTCAGCTGCCTTTTTAATTTGCCATAATTTATCATGAAGACAAATGCAGGTTCAGACAGGTGGCAAAAAATCTAACTGGTTTAAGCGTATGAGCTGGACCAGACCAGAAACTGACCCAACTCTAGAAGAGGTTAAAGTTTTGATATAACCACATCAATCACTGAAGTGGCAGCGAAACTCCCAAATGCTTTCCTGTGCAATAACTGTACGACAAAGGCCATGCCTGGATCCAGCTGCGTGACCTGATAGGGGTTAAAATGAAAACTCTGTTGCCTTTGCGAGAAAAGCTGAGACAGCCATATAACCAACTCTGCACTATGGTCTCCTCTCTCTTTTGGTCCAGAAATACAGAACAGGTGTCTAAACATCTTTGTTCCTTTGAGAAATAGTGGAATGAAAATAAGCGTCTGATAAAAATCAAAGCAGCTACATAAGTAAGCTCTCTCACTTATTTCACACTTGTAGGATTATCCGTGACATGGATGTGAAAACGAGCTACAACATTTATTCTAAAGCTTTAAAAAGTCTAAGAATTTATCATCTTTGGCAAACCGCCTGATGGATACGAATGACAAAATGATGCATGTGAAGTTACTTCTCACTGAATTATATCATTCTCAGGGCAACCTGCAATTACAAGACAGGTCTTGAGAAATCCAAAAAGCATTTTATATATAACGTCATGTAGGAAACGCAGACATTATTCTATTCCCGTCGACACGATGACGCAGGTTAAACCCCTGTTGGCAGCCAACGTGAATGAGTCAACGTGCATCACCTACAAATCCTTCCATTTAATTTGATGTTATGGATATTTAAAATGCATTTAGCTGCCAAGCTGAGTCATCTGAAATTAACAGGAAAAAGAAAGACATTGACTGAATGGGCAACAAAGTAGTGCAGAAGATGAGACTGAAACTTAGCATTAATGTCATTCTTGATGCAGTTTCATGAATTAACAGTAATGTGTTGGGAACCACCGTTGCACAGGCAATATTTTATTAACAAGCATGAAACAGGATAATACTGGGACAGCAGTCTCTTATGAATGGATCATTCATCGGTGGAACACATGGTCAACAGACCTGCGTCAAAACTCAAATATCACACTATTCATGTCGCTGGGTGTCGCGTGTTAAACCTACTGGCCTTTTATTCTTGTGTCCTTAGGCTACAGCAGAATAGACTGCAAGGGTATCTCACAGGTAAAGCTAAAATAACCAAAATATCACAGCTGAATGTTAATTTTATGACAGTTTTTCCCTCATGACAAATGACCGCAGTTATCTCTAAAAAGACTGCGGATGAAAAACAATGACCATACAGAGAAAAAGGGGATTTTACGATGGATCTACACATGTCAGCAACTGAAACTGATATATTCTGAAGTAACTGAATATCTTATCAAAGCAGAGAATTAGGCCTGAAGCACAACATCACACATGGCACAGAGGCCTATTGACTATCTGTAGCCTGAAGGGGCCTTGTGATGGAGTTTCAGTCAGAATCGTAGTACAAAGTACAACCAAAGTACAAGACACTGGGAGATATTTGCCTTTAATCTCTGGTTGTAGATTTTGGATACAGCACATATCCACTTACAGGGCTGTATTCAGATCAAACAAAATAGTTTCTGTTTGACCAGACTTCAGGCACACTCAAACTGGCCAAGGTAAAGGGAGTGGAAACATATTCTGACCTTCCTGTGCAAATTTTAAGGCCAAAAAACTGTAACCACATCTTTTATTCTCCTAAACCTTCCGATCTTTTTGTTCTCAGTGCTGGCCCAGCAAGTTGTGTTATGTAACATTAACGGTCACTGACTTGTAAATCAAAATGAGAACATTTACAAGATGAAATACAGTCTGAAATTAAAATATACCAGAACATCCAAATATTTCCACCCTTTTCATTTTCTCCCACTGCAGTCTTTGTTTTAGCCAACCCCATTCCTGGCCACTTCATACAAATTCCTAACTGTAATAAGAATTTATTTAAGCTTAAAGGAAGCCAAATGAAAGCAGATATTACGAGCATTAAAAGGCCGTACCATTTCACTTTTTGTTTGTTCTACACTTGGACTACATATAAATCTTCATATATTGTGGAAAGATACAAGATTTGTTTGAGGCTCTCAGACAAACTCTTGATTTTAAGCCTCCAGTGGCTCTATGATGTATTATTTATTCTTCCCAGGTCATGCTCTGACTAACAAACAGCTGGAACCGACGAGTGAGATCCAGTTTGGAATTATCCATACAGCGATTCTATACTATCTTAGGAAATACAAAACGTAAAATCAAACACTCGTGGCCACCCTTGGAGCACAGATTAGTGAGTGCATCAAAGTGATAGCATCAGATTTTGCAACAGTGTTTTAGACACACACACGTGCACTCACACACACTCCCCTATATCAAAGAGCCCTTCTTGAGGCTTTGCATAGCAAACAGGTGCTAGATTAAATCAGAAGGGTGGAGACAAAAGCTCAGTGTCTGTTACTTGGCTTGTCACCACTGAAGTCAAGTCAAAGCCTGAAACGATAAAACCGAGACTGGTGTTTAAAAGCAAAGGGAGAGGAAAGACTAATGGGAATGCCAAATAAAGACAAATAAATCAAATCTAGTGCAGCAAAGGTGATTTCCAGCACTTGATCAATGCACTGGATGTGTGGTGAAATAAACTTTAGCTCAGAAAACGCAATGAGCACGCAAATCGGTTTTGGATTTAAACCAATCAGCACACTTTGTACACTTTAGGATGGCGATTGTGACATCACGGCTGATTAACAAGTCAAAGCATGGCATGTGGTTTGTGTTATGGATTTTCATCACTGTCAGCAAATCTCATGAAAAGACCAAAACCAACAATGTGTGAGTCTGCCTCTCAATACTTTTTACTGTCTGCAGCACTCAGCTCCAAGCTCACTTATGTCTACTCCGAATGTAAATCTTTTGAAATAGGCCACAAATATATTGTGTCATTTAGTAAATAACATTCAAACTGGAAAAATGCTGCGTTCTACTTTGATTCATCTCAATTGTCACATTCTGTGAAACTGACACCACAAAGCGGTGGATAAAAACATTGTTGCTGCTTTTAGCCTTTTAAGGGGTATTTTCCTTTACAGTGAAACAGATATAATGACGTATCAGATGATTGTTTTGTCTCACCGTCGATGCCAACATTACTGTGGCCGACTTCTTGTGATAGGAACGTATCGTGAGTTATTCTGTAATATCAAAACTTAGCGTTAGTGGAATTAATTCATTTTTGGCTTCTATCTTCTCATGGGATATGTTGCCATTCAGAAAAATATAATATATCGCCAGCCTTATCCTTTAAAAGGCCCTGAAAGCGTATTTTCTCAATCACAAACACTTACTATAGATGATGCACATGATATATTTCTGTACTGTTTCTGTACTACTTGCTTGTTTGAGGCAAGCAGGGCTCAGCAGTAAATTGTGATGTCCCATGTGCCAACCAGGACTTAGCATCTTCCAAATCCAAATCTGATAACAGTTGTGTTTTTTGCATTTGTCGTCTGCACCATTCAAAACTGATCAAACCACAACCACCACACGTTTTTTCTAAAAAAAAAAAAAGTCTATTTCCAGAGCCTGATAAGACATTTTAATATAGCTTGATTTATTCAACCAACAGTCCAAAACCCAAAGATATCTAGTTTATTATCTAAGGTGCATGACAGAAAAATGCTTAAAATCTTCACATTTGAGAAGCTGGAATCAGCATTTTCGCATGCATGTAATGATTTTACTAGTGATTGATCATTTTTTGTAACAGTTCAGTTCCACTTATAACACAACGTTAGACAACAAGCTTTGTAACATTATCCAGTTTCAGTGTCAAGTGTGGTCTCACTCAGTGAATGCACTCTGTTGTTTTCCAGCCCTGTTACCCCAACGTGTGCAGTTGGAAGAAAGTCCCTGACAGTGTGGCCGTAAATATTGCATTAAGGTTTAAGATGCTGGCTGTTCTGAGAACAAAAGGAGTAAATCAACAACAAAGTCATGGGCAGGACAGGTCTGCACCTGTGCAGCTGGGTGCTGCAGGCCATGACATCATGCAGGGTAACACAATCCCCAGACGGCCCCGTTGTGAGCAATATCAGCCCAAAGGGGCCGGGTCCAAACCAGCCACGGGGAATTAAATCATCCTATTTCCTTACTTAAGCTCTAAACTTTCATCATTCTTTCTTCATTGTACATTTTCAAGCAGTAGCACAAACTGTTTCCCTGTGTCCGGTGCTTTTCTGTCAAGGTTATCGTCACACTTTCATGCAGAGCTGCATCTCAAGAGCAGCCAGACCAATGAATTGTCTACTTCTATCCTGCCTCATCTGTTCAACGTCAGTCTCAGCAGCGTCTCATGTATACCAAAGCCTCCCTAAACACATCAATCATGGAAAGCACACAGAGGTTATCTATGACTCCCTGCATTTGTAGATGCAGCCAAAGAAAATTTGAATTCTTCACCCCTGTTTTCTGGATTAAATGATTAAAATGTTAGGGACGAAACCCAAACCCTGACTTTACCATGCTTTTATCCACAAAGTAACAGATTACCTGGAATATGATTACAGGACTGGGTGCTAAATCGTAGTGACTGCATGACAACCAAGATAGGGTTATTCTGAAAGATGTTTGAGGCAGGAAATGTACAGTTAGAGAATAAGATCATACATATTAAATGTCTTTAAATAAAAAAGGGCCAATGTTATTTACTCTAATGTACTCTGAGATTTTAATTGTAACAGCCTCATCCTTTTGCCTTTGACCTTCAAAGGGTGGACACAACAAAAGCAACAGCTGTGCAGTGTAATTATCCAATATTATAGCTCCAGAAAAACTAAAATTATGTTAATTTCTGTTTCCGTAAAGCGCTGATTAATGTGTGATTAACTGAGTCCTTAGTTTGCGTTACTTGGGACTGCATTGCATTAAAGAGGTTATTTTCACTGTGTCCAGCCCTGCAAGATACAGTCTCACCATGTTATACTGCACCCACATCTCACACTGACTGCAGTGAATCACGCCACAAGGTGATGGATTGGGTTCCCCCTAGTGGCCTCCTGAACACACACCTCTGTCAACATCCTGGATTCTTTTTTTTTTTGGAACGGACCAAATCCTGCCATGACCTGCACCACAGCACAATAATGACTTACTGTATCAGATCAATGTGTGCAGCAGGATGGGGAGACCAGGAGGAAAGCATTATGGCAATCTAGAAGGGTATTGACTTCTATAAAGTCCTTCCTGGCTGCAGAGAAAAGGATGTGACATATAGATCTGAGATAAGACAGCAACATGTTTCCCCTCCACAGGAAAAGGTGTTCAGTTTCCCTGCCTTAATTGAAGATGTATTGAATCAGCAACATAAAAAGACTGATGGCTGACTTTTTATGTTTAGAATAATTGTTTCTAAAAGATTAACATAAATGAAGTTAAAGCCTAAATGCAACCTGTGTTCTAATGTAAAGCTGGCTGAAACAATTAGTCGATTGATTAGCTGATCAACAGCAAAATATTACAAAGTATTTTGAAAAATGATTTATCATTTATTGTTTCTAACATTGTTAGAAAATGCTGTTTTCAGCCTCTCATATATGTCATTTTTTCTCTGTTTAATATAATATTAAACTTAATATGTTTGAGTTTGCACTTAAAGACATCACCTTGGACTTTGATAAAATGGGATTTCTTTATTTTTTTTTTACTATTTTCTGACATATAATAGAGCCAAAGGCTAATTGACAAAATAATCTGCAGATTAGGCGATAATGGAAATAATATTACAAAATGATGCTGTCATTTCCTGATCCACATTACCCACAATTCCGGTAATGGACGAACCTTTATAGCCACATATCCAGCAAAAACCCTCAATATAACTCGTAGCAGATGAGTGTTTCATGTCACTGTAAACTGAACTGAGACTTTTAGGTCTCCAGACTATTGGTCAGAAAAACACAGGCACACTCCACACATTGCTCTGGGCTCTGGGAACTACATTTCTCATTACTGTTACAAAACTGTAATGGCTAATCAGCTACTTGAAAGAATAAGCAAAAGATTAATCAATAATAATTAATGTCACTTTATTAATTTAATCTCATTACACAAATTCTCAAATGTTGTGTAATTTAAAAGGTCTATGAAGCTCTTAAAGTTAATTACACACCAGATCTGATGTATTAGTTTGCAATAATAAGACCAACTGACTGCTCCACTTACCATCATTTAATTAGCCTATTAAGATAAAAGTAAGGGGGGCATGCAGCTGAACACGCTGTCTCTCTCTATCTCACACTCACACACATACACACACAAGGATTCAATCTTAAAGGGTGTGTGAAATCCTGGAAACTGTCTATACTGTATCTCAGAGCAGCGCTGCCATATGACTAACTCCTCCACATGGAAAGATGACTATAGGTAATCCTTAACAGTAGGGGGACAAAATATGATTATTTTCATTATCGATTAATCTGCTGATTATAATCATTACATGATTAATCTTATCCTCAATAAAAGCTTAGAAAATAATGAATAATGTGATGCATTAAGAAGTTTCCCAGAGGCAATGGTGACATCTTAAAATGTTATGTTTTATTCAACCAGCAGTCCGAAAATGCATACCGATTCAGCCTATGATCATGCATGACAAAAAAGCATCAAATTCTCACATTTAAGAAGTATAAAACCTGCAAATGTTTGTCTTTTTGGCTTAAAAAGATCACTAAAAACAGCCATTCAATAGCACAATATTTGCCTGATTCGACTAATTGATTAGTCAACTAATTGTTGCAGCTTTTCTTAACAGTATAGCTGTTATAACTGTTTTAATGAGTCTTTCATATGAAAATTAATTAGCAACCAATTAAAAAAATCAATTGTTTGAGTCACTTTTTTAAGCGAACCTGCAGGTACCAGCTTCTGAGTATTTGTGTCTTTACTTGTTGCTATATCGTTGCAAACCAAATATATTTTTAGCTCTCAGACTGCTGGCGAGCTTTGGCTGTGTTTATTGGTGGGAGGCCAGTAAGGGACCATGTCCTTGTCACTGCAATACTTGATTATAGAGCCTGCAAGGAGCAGCGGGGTCTGAGGGAATATCATAGTTATATGGCCTCCAGCTGACCGTCTCACTGACAGGTGAACACGAGTGAGTTGTGTGCATAAAGGACGAGGCATGATGTGGCAAATGTGTGAAGACTTTACATGAAGCTAATTTTAGAGGCGGCACAATTGCTTACAAGCCATAAATTGAGGTGATGACATTTGGCCCTGAGTTGAAAAGGTTTCAGCACAACATTTACACTTGTTCCAACCTGTGAGCCATCACATTTTGGATGTAGCAGATATATCATAAGGCAGTATGTTGGCATTTCAGTTCAAAGCTTGGCAAAGAAGTTGCCAGAATACAGCAGAGGAAGGTCACTTCACAAGCAATTATACTATTACATATTAACATATTTGCAATAAATAATTATCTCTGAGAAAATGGTATAGCAGCAATAAACAACCATGTCTGAGAAAACTTCATTAGGTAATGAAAAGATAATGCCAAGTACTAAAAAATATAATTCTATATTGATTGATAGACCCTAACCTCTTTGGGGCTGTTTGTTTGTTTGTTTGTTTTTTGCAATAACCGTAAAATTAATATGGCATTCGAGTCCAGAGAAAACAATTGCCGAGCTCCCTGACCTCCACATATTTATCTAACGTGTGCACAAAATAAATATCTCCCTGCGTTTGCACGCACAAGACACAATAAAACAACCACTTTACGGAACATTAGGATCTCCGTTAAATCAACTATGAGCTTGGATGTTTTTAGCCACAGAAACGCGTGAGAAACGTCACGGCCGCATCTGTTTTAAAACACGAGGCACGAAACAAACAAGCAGAGTCCAAATCAGTTTGACACTCACTGCGGTTGATAAAACGTGTCCAGCATCTTCGTAAACTCTTCTGTCCCACTGACACTAGAAATATTCCGTCAGAAAAAAGTTGCAAAATATCTTCAGCAAAACAAATATGGCAGCAGGAAGTGACATATGTCTTCAGTCAAATACCTATATACATACTATATCTCATACATTTTGTTATATGCATCATCCAATGTATTGCTTCAATTTATGTTTTTATTTATTTATTTATTTTTATATATATATACATAAATTCACTAGTGATATTTTGAGTGTAAAACATTTTGTCTATCTATCTATCTATCTATCTATCTATCTATCTATCTATCTATCTATCTATATATCCATCTATCTATCTATCTATCTATCTTAAATCTTATTAAATTTAATTTCTATCTAATCCTAATGACAGCCGAGTGCGGTTTGCATGTAAAAACGGAGCACCAGTGCCATCTACTGGAACATGTTTGTAAGCACATGTTCACACAGGCTCAAATATACATTGACTCAAAACTGAGTTCATGCTGCTGCCTTCAATGCAGACATCAGAAAAGACAAGAATGCTCCACATTTTGCCTATTTTTTAATGATCCAGCTCAGTAATATTTTCACTTGTTATTTAGAATTATTAAGTGTTATTAGTATACTAAAATATACTGACGTGTAGTTCAGGGGCTGACAGTATAACACTGATTAATAATGGAGGTGATGTTGCTTCTTTCTGCAGGTGCTGTTATCTACTGTTTATGATAACCATGCATTATATATTTAAGGGTCTTTGCCAAAGCTAAACTGTAATGCAGTACTTTTTCCAGGGTTAAAATCACACTCACAGATAAAGCAGCTTCATGCGTTAAACCTAGTAAGGCTGAAAATGATAAAGATTAAACATAAGCACGGACATTTACATGCACTTGTTGAAGATAAATATTTGTCTTCTTATAAATGAAATTGGTACAAAATTTGATCAAGTATACTTATTAGTGCTTGATGTGGGTATTTTCTGGTTTTGAAATCCAGGCTCCTTTGATACACAGCCTGAGCGAGCACAAGAAAAAGGTAGAATTACTTATTCAAAAAAAGCCAGAATGAACCGAGAGGTGTGCTGAATTCAAACAAGCTACCCTACCAAAACAGGCAGGATTTACAGGATTCAAAACGTACAGGATTCAAGATGTACAGGATAAGCATCCTTATCCTTGTAAAATCAAATCATGTAACTCTCCAGATGAAGGTATTCGGCGCCTCTAAAAATCTTTTTTAGACCTAACGCGGCTGCAGACCCATGCAACAAATAACCATTTTAGAGCCTGTGTGTTTTATGTTGAGGGGGAAGCATGTCTCCAGCCCTTCAAAGAACTAATCTCCCACCCCCTTCATCATTACTATACAGGGAATGACAACACCTACTAAGAAAATGGCTAAAGATGCATATGACCCTCCTGGAAACAGGGAAAATGCACACATGCTTTGCTTTGAAGAGGCGTGTGTTTCAATCTTATTCCAACAGCTTACAGATTCAAAACTGTAATGCATTTTTAAAACATAATAAACACAATAATTAACATTATTTTCCTGTGCATTTCTTTAACCACAATTAAATATGAAACCATACCAACCAATGACAAAGTGAGCAATTCTTATAAAATGTTGCTTGCTCATTGGACATGAGGATAAATGTTTAACCAGTGGTATTAACAGAACAAGACTCTTGTATTTTCATTCATTGGCAACCCGATTATATATTCATTTAAAATAAATAGACTAAGGTTTTTGTCTTCATTCACTGGGAAAGTAGTTATACATTAGTTTCAAATAAAATACTGCAGTCCCCTATATTTTGCAATTCTCTGCATGTACAAGAGGCAAAGAGCAAGAGTGGGGGATCTAAGCCATTTTGGTGTATCTCACACTCAGTGGGTGAGAGTTGGCAGCCCTGTCATGTTCAACCAATAGTGAAAAGTTTTTTTCTTTCTCTCCTTTTGTGTGAATCCTAAGGGAACAGCACCTCTCTGAGGAAGCACTGGCGAAGCAGAGTAGCACTGGAGGGCATATGGCACATACGATGCACGGCCAGCGCTAAATGACCAATGAAAAGTAAATCAAAGACAAGTCAGTGCTGCAGATTCTGTGCTCAAGAGGTTTTATGAAAAAAAAAATCTTTATTGCACTTCAAGTGGGCTTGAATAAACGCTAATTTTTAGCTGCACCAAGTGCAAACTACCTTTAAATGAAGCATCATGTTATTGCATGCAGGAAATTGAGGCCAAACGCCCCAGCTGTAATCAGCTGACAGCCCATTGATTGAATCATCATTTCGCATAGTCACACACCAATCACAGCCCATTCTCACAACGAGGCAGTCCATTTAAATATGACTCCCCGCTCACTGCTGCAGCTGGCAAGGCTTTGCCTCCACCACGCCAGACCCCACCTTTGAAGTTCAGAGTTGTAATATGGCTCAAAGGTATAGATGGCCTTCAGTATCTTGCTTTAGGCCAACTCTTGTATATCCGTCGGGGTTTTGTGCATTGCACTCCCTGCTTAGCATGCGGCTTGATCAATCCAGGGAGCATCTTGGAGTGGAGCCATCCGCCACCAAGTATAACTGTGTTCCCATTTGTCAGAATAAACAGATAACTAGATATAAACTAAGAAATGAATGAAACAGAAGTGGGGTAGGGTGGTGGTGGGAGTTCAGAGGAGTGGCTTCTGGGGATCCAGCCCTGAATGTTTTCACAAAAGCTCCAAAATCTTATATATATATATACATTTGAGCAGCCCAGATTATTATGGGCTGGATTCAAATGTAGCACATTTGGCTCAATTCTACTCCAGCATGATATAACAAAAATATGTTTTAAAATTAGTAATGCTTTTTTTAAAGATATTTTTTGGGCATTTTTCAGCTTTATTGATAGTGAGAGGTATAGACATGCTGGAAAAGGGCTCCGAGTCAGATTCAAACCCGGGCCATCTGCGTACGAGGACTGTGCTTCTGTGCCACTGGGACTGCCCTTTTCTCATGGAAAATTATACCCTACTTTTGTTGCGAACTTTAAAATTAGTAACATACAACTATTGTTGACTTCTTTTCGGTGGCAGGAGTAAAAATTAGTAATTTTCAACATGTTTTTGGGTTTCAGAATGATGAAGATAGTTGGAGAAGTTTTGTTTTTTCCTTTTTTTTTCAAATGTTGTACAGAATTTTTTTTTTATCAGAAATGGCTTGGAAAATAGTGCATATATCTGCCATAAAGAGGAAAATGATCTTCCCAGGGGAGCCTGCCCCAGGACCCCCCTAGGGGTTTGGGCTGAGGTCCTATATGTTTACAACATCTGGCTCCGCCCCTGTTCTGTTGAGGATTTGAAACAATCGTGGATATTCAGCTCTTCAAGGCTGGCTCAACATGGATCTGGAGCTGTTGTCAGAGCAACATGCCTTGAAGAAAACCTGAAAAAGGGCAAAAGGCTTATTCACTGTGTCAAGGGTCATGACCAAGACTCTCATGCATGACCTTGTTTGTTTACCCTATACTGCATGGAAGCAACACTGCGCTATACGGGTATTAAAACACCAAGGAATATCTGAACATTTATATAGAGAAATACTTGACCAGGACATTTGTATTGTGCAGCACTGCTCTAGTTTATCGGAGGAGCAGTTAAGTGGCTTGACAGTATGGACCTGCATAACATATAGAATTGACTGCTCAACAACAACATCAAAGGTATCTTTTCAGAAGAACTTCCTGAAGTGGGCACATGATGTCACCAGGCTGTGGAAGTGTAATTATTCCCGGAGTAATAATGTGGTTGTAGGCCAGTATTTTTCTGCCTCTCAAACCTAAGTCTGGGATGAATTCTTCCTCGCTGTCCCTCAAATTCATTGTCCTCACTATCAGAGAGTACGATCTGTTCGATTCAGCTCCTTTCACCCAAAGAATGTCCCTGCGTCCATTGCCTGTGAATTTCACTGGATATGTTCATAAGAAACATTGGCCAAGACCTTGATTTTAAATTGATCCTACTTTCCACTCAGACTATGTGGTTACTTCACTTGTGTTTGTGAGAGAAGCTCCCTATTCCATTTGATCCATCATACAGACTCCTGCACCTCATTTGATTGTTTACAGAAAAACCATGACGCACTGCAATGTGAAGGCACAGAGTTGAGCTGTAAGTGACTTCTTTCCTAAGAGGATTGGATGGAAAAATGTTGATACAAATACGATTTTAGATACAAATGAGAAATCCTCAACATCTGTTTCTGTAATTAGCAGAAGTTATATTCGCAATAAGGATTTAAATGCATTTACATGGAAAACAGGCTATTATATTGAATTAAATCCTCTGCCTACATCTAAAAACAGAACTAAACAATATTTTTTTGTTTTGGAAACTATGAGCAAAGGAGATAAACTCAACTAGCTTTCTGACTGACAGCAGACCAGACAACCCGGAAAATATGGCATTTGATTGACATTTTAAATGTCAAATATACACTTAAATCGTGCATGTGCTTGAAGAATTCAGTTAATTTTAGTGAATTCTGAGTCAAATTTAGAGATCAGTCCAATAGGCATATTATGCAAGCAAGACTGATTACCGATCTCAGTTTAATGGAACAGTTAACAATTTAATCTCTGTTTTTAGAGTGTCTTTAGTCTGCTTTATGTGAGATCTTAGCAGAGTTCTGCTTTCTTTAATAGCTGTAGAATATCTTCAAGGTGGTCCCTTAGTTTGCAATCAAGGCTCAGACATGCAGTTTGTAGCCATACTGCCATGCCAGTCAATGTGTTTGCATTATCATAATCAGCTGATTCATATCAGTGTTGATCATGGTTTCGCCTCTGTGCTCATGTTGCCTTTTTTCTGATCAAACTAACATCACACTGTTTTCCCTAATATTAACAAATCAATCCTCAAAAGCATGTTACGTAATACATTAGAGGGGGAGAACTGAATAATGAAAAGCAACAGTATCACTTTAGCTGACAAGCCTGGATTAGTTAAGCCATGTTTGAAGAATGGAGCCCATCCTGTCAAATTGCAATTCATTCACATAATTGATCATTTCAGCCATCTATAATAATAGATGGCTCGGCTATAGCCAGTTAGTAGAAAGAAGAGAAAGAAGAAAGGAGAGAAAAGCTACCTTGAACAGTTTTGTCTACATTCAGTGTTTCTCAGCTGAGACCTTGTGTTCCCTAAAGCTTCACTGACATGATGAAGTCCTTTACTACCCGATGAAACATTCGAAGAGCCTTAATGTTTAGAAATGTGCATTTACTGAACATGGACTTACAGCCTTCTCTTTCGTATTCTCCACCAATTTGATCTTTTATTGCTACTTATTACAGCACCCTACCGCCATTAACTGTTGCCAACCGCTGCAGTCTAAGTGTGTTTCATATCATGTGCTCATTGTGTAAAAGTACCTTTGACACAAATATATACAATCACAATCAGCTCTTCTGCAGTTAAGTGGAGACAGCAGATTTTGAGGGTTGTTGTTTGTTTTGTACCCTGAAAGATGAATTGCACAGGAATATATTATCTGGACTTGTTTTCAGTTGTTTAACTTAATCTTTTTAAGGCAATTTCTACAGACCCCCACCTAAGAAATAAAAACAATGCCTGTAAAACCACTATTTTGTATTTGCACCTGTTTTGTTTGACAAACTGGAATATGGTCACTTCAGTAATATTACAATTGTCTAGGTGGGAACATTGTAGTCTGTAAAGCGTTAGAGTTAGTCTACAGTCTCCCAACCTGTATCCTACCATAGTGCAAGACAGTTTATGACATATATCAGGGATCCTATCTGGACATGAGGAAAACACATTTTTAGAGCTGAATAGACTTGACAAAAAAGGCTCTGTACCAGCAGCCAGTGATTAAGATTTGATTGATGTGATAATGATTTAATGACTATGACACAGTGATTTTGTGAGGAGTCAAAACTAAATTCTTATAGAAATACGGCGAATAAGCGTCTGGTGGTGGTTTGTGTATTTTGTGCACACTGTATTGAGGAAAGCTGTAAGGTCTTTACAAATAACTTCAGAGGTCACTGTATGCTTAGAATACAATACTCAAAACAATTTAAGACATCAAACATTCTTCACAATTTCATTGGCTTAAAAATATGAGCTTAAGTGGTATGTTGTTGCTTGGGTGAGCATTTCTTTTGAGTGAATGCTCAGAGAGTTCAGTAAGTGAGCATGCATGGAGAAAGAGTAAAGGATACAGTGCACAAAACAGTTCTAATAAGATTCATTTTTCCGCCGGCAAGGGACTGTCATACCAAAAGCTGTCCCATCTTCATCTCTTTCCTCTTCTGCTTGTAGTTCATCAGATTAATTTCTGTGTTGTGCATACTAAACTCTCCCACAGTACCATAAAAATACCCTAAGATATCTCAATCTGCAATGAGCTCTACAGTCAGTTTCTCTCTTTACTTGCGTCCTCTCCTGCTCCTCAGCTCCCCCTACTGTTTGGTGGGCAGGCATCATTGAACCCGTACTATCGAATTCTGAGCATTGTTCTGGTGGTCCAGGTGAGCACGTCCATTCCCTTTTATCAAACAGTTGAAAGGAGGCAAATGACACGAAATGATGCAAGAGAGGGATTGGACATGACAGGCAAGAAATTCCCCAGCTCGACATGACCTGGGGATGATGCTGTTCAGCGTCATTAAAAGAAATTACAATATTACAATATGTTACAATAACACTACTGCATATGTGGAAAAAAGTTGGCAACAGATTTTTGTGGCTCCAGACGAAGATGAAAGAAATCTAATGGATTGTCAGATGCTGGTTGTTTCTGAAGACTACAAGTTTGAAAATAAAAACAGTGGTGAGTCAGAAAGAAGGGAAGTTTCCAGACCTGTAGCTTAAGGCTAAGCTACATTAACCGCTACTAGCATCACACATCCAAATCTCTAACCAAACTTGGCATTGTGGGTACTTTAGGTGGCAGCTTTTGACAAGGAAGAAAAGGGGCCATATCTTACACCCAATGTAAAGCAGGGCACAGTGTAGCACAATTGCACAACTGACCGACCATTTTCATGCCCAGCAGGCATGCCGCTTATGTTGCAAATTGTCTCTCGTCCATCTGTGACCCCATGGCTGTGTTGGTCTTTAAATGAGGTGTGTTTGCTGGCACATTGCTATTTTGAGATGGTGGAAAGTGACTGCACCAATGACCAACGAAAACCTGGTCCAAAGTCAATGGTGCAGTACTATTTTACACACACATGGAGTGGGAATGCAAGACGATGCTTGGACTTTTCATTCATGTAAATACAACCCCTTTGTCCCACACATCATACTTTGAGCCAACATATATCATGTAATAAAAGTGGACACGCCCTAAATGCACTCGCACGCTGCACTCTCACTACATAGATTTTACCAGGGCCCCAAGTCTTAAAGCTGTCCTTGAGTCTGGCAATGTTATGGAATTGCAATGCTAAATTGGTGCAGTAGTCTTTTAACTGAAAGGCCACCAGGGCATCTGTGTACTATCCATTCCTGCAAAATGCTTTCAGATTTTTTAACTACAACTTTAGTTTTTCTTTTCTGGGAGTACTTAAGTAGCATACAGTACTTCATCTCCCTGCTAAACTGGAGAGCCTGGGTTTCAGCCAAGTGGGAGAAGTAATCAAAGCATCTGGACTGCTAGCCTCCCCCAGGGAGTGTAAGAAGGAAAAATGTCTAACTTCTTCATCAGCCCATCAAGGGGACAGTATCTTGCACTGTAGTCAGAGCTACACCAGACAAATCCCATGCAGTAAGCTGAACTGAATTGTCTGCAGAAGAGTGATAACATTTCCTAAAGGAGCGTCTGTATTGTGGGCTTCAGGGAATTTTGTGTTCACCTGTCTGGTACAAGGACAGCCTGTTTGACCATTCTCTCTTCATTGATTTTGCAGATTAAAGTTCTGTTATGGAAAGCATTTGAGCTTGGCTTCTTGTCTAAGTTACAGGAAGAAAAATCTGGAGACCACCCCGTAAGACTTCACACCTCTGCTTAGTTATGCCAGATAACCAGATTATATAATTCTATTGAACTCACAGTTTGGTCTGGTTGCAGCAACACCTCATGTTCCTCATGTATTTTCTGTTTCCTGCTTCAAAGACTTCCCTTTGTTTAAGTTCCCCTCTGTAAAGTTCCTCCTGAGTATATTGAACTAAAAGATGTATTCAACAATACAGATGGTTACAGCCAACGTTAGGGCATTCTCCAATCGGCCATCACCCTGTTCTTGCAGAAACCTTCTGAAGTTACCTCTTGTTCTGTTGTTGATATTCAGTATATAGGATTGGGAGCTGTCTTGTTTCAATGTGCAACCCTTTAGCAGAGGCACCATCTATGTGCTTCTCCCCCATAGAGTTGAAGAAGAAGCCCCTCAAATGTGAGTATGACTTAAACCTCAGCTGCCATCTACCATGATGCTTTGGGCACCTGGAACATAAATGACATGGTAAGAATCCATCAACTGTCCCAGACATTCCTTTTTACAAGTCACAGTTTGTTGAGATCTGGAACCTTTACCAGAGAATAGACAACATGGTTTAGGAATGATGCCCATAATATCCAAAAGTGTCCTTGTGGTTCTGGCAAACAGTCAAAAACGTGTTTCATTTTGTTCATTTTGCTGGGAGAAAACTAGCTTACCAGTAGTACTTGCAACCTGTGCTTACATCCATTTACATGGTCCAAGATATTCTGATTAAGTAAATTTTCAAGGCATTCCAAAAGACTAGAAGGATAAGAAATCCAAAGGACCACAAGCAGTTTGGCGAAACTTCCGATGATTCAGGCTGTGTCCAACCAGATAACCAAGAATAACTTCGGGAAAAAAGTAAGAAAAGAGTGCACCCTTATTTCCATTGGCAAGCCAATGGAGCCAACAACACGTTTGGGTTCAAGGCACATTATATCACCATTGTGCTGCAGGCATCCTTTGCTTGATGCAGTGGGAAACCAATGTTTCACTGCACATACATGCATTCAAACTAACACTTAATGCTTTCCAGTTCATTCAAACCATCTACAATGTAGAACTTAAACTACTCACATGAGCGTTTCTCAGATGCTTCAATATATTGATTATCAAATCTGCACAGCTGACCTGATGGACCTGGAGGTTGTAATTATACGTTTTTGCCATTATGTCAAATTGACGTTAAGGCCTGGCATTGTTCCTGGGGGGCCATGGGTTTACTCACTAGTGTCTTTCCTCATTTTAATTCAATAACTTAGTTAAATGAACAGTCAATAGGTCAGGCAACAGGTCAAGATGATAGTGAAATAAAAAATAAGTTCCCTTTGCTGGATTACGAGGAAAACTACTGTAAAAGTTGAATTCAAACAGATCCAAAATTGAACAATGAAGCATCATGGTAAGAGTACAGTGGGTGCACAATCACCTGAGTGTCTCAACCTGATAGAAGAACGTGAACATTTACATAAAAATGACCATGTACTTACATGCACTTTTCATTTGTATGTAATCAGAATTGTGTAAGTTATGTACACAGTCTTCTGCAACCAAGATGTAACAACCTTAACTAGGTTATTTGTTTGAAGGTCAAAACAGAGAGCTTACTTGTCAATCTTTTAGATTATTCCTGGCATGTTTATCCATTTATCTGGCTTCTTTGTGTGTTTTGATTCAGTACCTCAAAGGTAACAGAATAAACTGAAGACAAGAGCAGCGTAGCTAGTTCTAGTAGGGAACGCCTTAATCACACTTTCATTAGGGTAGCTGTGAATCAATCAGTACAAATAAACAAATACATGACAAACGTAGCAATTACCATACACACAATGTAGTTGTTGTTTTACTCATGTTTTCTATTAGCCTGTAAACTCAGTAATTGTTGTTTCCCTGACTTATCTCTTAATGTCCCAGTTTACCATTTTTAAAATCATTTCTTTTAAGTACATATGTCAAAAAAATTAAGCATGACAATAATTGAGTTCAATATAGCAACCTCTGTTGCTCCACAGTCCTTTTGGGGTGAAGTTGTTTTTGCTGTACAATCATCTCTTTAAAAATCTGCAAAATCTACATTATGGTATTAAGAAACAATCGATCAAAATGAATTGATTAAAAAAATATATATAATTTCTATTTCATTTTTCAGTATGAAGCTCAGTTTGCTGATTCTAAAATGTATTTATATGGATAGCACTCATGCCAGTCATGCATTTAGGATAATACAGGACTAAAATGCAGATTATACCTGCAATGTGCAGATGGCACACATAGCTCTATCCACTCATTACATGATCTTTCATATTGGCCAACACAATTATTATTGTTTGTCACGTGCATCTCTGCAAGAGTGGAGCTGGAAGGTCAGTGTTTTCAATTACAGATTGTATTGCTGATACCTAGTATCAGATTCTTGATCATGACATCAGTGTTGCCAGTGGACAGAGTTAACCTCCTGCAGGCCACATAAACTGAGAACTAAACACTGTTATTCCCTCAGTCAGATTGAGGGGCTGCAATCACTCAAGTTAAGTCAATTAGGGACGAAGTGGGATGTATAACAGTTTCTCAGATGCTTAAAAATAAATAATCTTGAATCTTAATCTTTAAAATTCTGTTTATTTTCTGTAGGCTGAAGGTTTTGGATACAAGCCATTCTATTCCATAAAATAATAGGAACATAATATGAATTCAGTTGTCTCAGCCCAGGGACAATTCTTTGTATGAACTGGTTGTTGGTGTAACCACCAAATTTACAAAATATCTTCATGTGTATTTATTTTTCAATAAGGGGTACATTTTGGGAGCTACACACACTTGCTTTCTTGCCGATGATTCAATGGAAGATCTGCTCTTGTTAGCTACCACTAAGCACAAACACTGAAACCGGGAAGCTGCTAGCCTGACTCCATCAAAAGATAAAAGAATCCACCTACCTGCACATCAAAATCCCACTAATCATCTAGTGGAGTCTTGTTGTTACCATGAGGTTGCAATGTAACCTGCAGACATATAACCCCGTCAAACTGCAACAACATGTCTTCACCAAGGGGGAAAACTACCAGCTAATTTTGCTAAATGGAATGATCGTCATTGTCATTGTAAAACATTGTGAGATCTGAGTAAAATGTCAGTGTAATCTATATAATACTATATCTATGTGATTGTGTAGTATAAACAATGTGTTCTTAACAGCACAGATCCCAACACAATGGAAATCGTGAAAAGTCATATGATTTTGATCACTAAATAACTGTTTAATATCAAGTAGTTTCCTTTTCAAAATGTAGTTAAAACACATTAAAACGTCAAAAGATTCCATTTAGGTTCTGCGACATACAAACCCCATGAAGTCCCTTTTTTTCTGGTTTAAACACACCTTGCATCAATAATGATAATAATACCAGTGCTCTGGCAGACACGCTGATGATGAGTAATGTGAAGTAAAACACGGGGAGGTCAAATTATGTGGTAAATTTAAAAGGTCAAACGTGTTTGGTTCTCTGTTTGACATAATATGAACACTTTCTAATAGTCAAAGCATGTGTATATATGGTTTGTGTGCTCTTGGTCTTTCCTTATTATTATTGAAAACAAGGGATTCAGCCTTCTAATTCCATGTGAATGTTTATTTAACACAAATCAAAATAGCTTAGTCTTCCGTATTTGCACACCCTCTTCTGTAATTAGTGATTTTTCAAACCCATTTTGAAGGATTCCATATAAACCTTTTCCTTTCCAATATATTGCTCTCCTCATTTCCTTCTTAGAATTTATTTCCACTGAAATGTTCCTGTCTTTCAGAGCTTTCAGTGCCTTTTTTTTGCTATGCTTTTCTCTCCCTGCTTTATGCTCCTTTTGCTCTGTATCTTTTTCTGTCTCCCCTCCCTGTCTCTGTCCTTCTTTCTCTCCTTCCTTTTTTCTTTGGCTGCTTTTCATTCTGTTTTCTTTCATTGTTTTTCTTTTCTTTCTCGCCTAGGGACCCCATTTTTTTTCTCTTCCTCTATTCAGGTTTTCTTTATTCTCTTTTCTGAATAGTTGTGGTACTTTAAGGGGAAGGGGAAGGCGAGGGAGAGGGGAGGGAGGTTAGTTTCAGTCAAAGCTGCAGAACAAAACTTCCTCCCACACCACATGCAGTGTCTCTTGGAATGAGTTTGTCACTGACTTGAAGACACACTCCCCCCTCCTATGTATACCGCCATGGATGACAACCCTACAGTGAATTGGTATCAGGCCAACACATAGGCACACACACACATGTTCTATAGTGATGATTGTCCTCTTAAATATCAATGGGGCATGTTGTGAGGAGCCTCTGTGTCCCAGTCTCTGTTTGTGGTTAAGCGGTGTTAGTTCAGTGTGCGGTATCACATGGTGACACATGATGTGGTGGTGCGTTAAACCAACCACAGCTGTGTGTGAATACGATTATCTCCCAACTGAGGTGCGTAGAGGGAGGCATTTGTGCTTCACAAGAACATCTTCATCACTGCGGTGAAATGACAGGCTACCTTACAGGAGGCAGCCCCATGTCGAGGAGCACTACCTCCTCAACGGCTCCGGTCTCAGTGGGACTCCACTCAGATAAGCACGAGCGTGGTCCACCAGTAAATCAAAAATAATAAAATCATAAGCGCCAGTTTGTAAATTTGTTGACGCATTGTGGCTGTTGATATGAAAACGGCGAAATAACATGTGCAGGAAAAAACCCATTACTGCACTCCTGAAAGACAAAACCACAGCAGCCAGTTAATCTCCAGATATCATGACAGAAATCATTCCTCTTTCTTTATGATAGTAAAAAGACTACAGCCTCCTGCACCTATGCTTCCCATCTCACAGCCTCACACACACACACACATATTCTGCCCATGACAATTTAATGCATGACTCAATGGCATTGAAAGTGGGTTGGATAAATTGGAAATGATTAAAAATGCAGAATTGACAGGGAAACCGATAAAACTTTCTCTGTATAAGTAAGAACCAAAAACCAGCATGATGGAATGGCAGGCTTGAAGGGGAGAGAAAGGTGAAAGACAGATGAAAGTGAAGAGAGATAAAAGCCGGAGTGAGGAGGGTGTGGGATAAAGCAGGAGGAAGGGAGGCAGAGATGAAAGCAAAATGAGAAAGATAAGAACAGAGTGAGAGAGACAGAGAGGGAAACGGAGGAAGAGATAGATAGTGTACAGAGCAGAGAGAGAGGTAACCATGGAAACAGGAGGAAGGTACAAAAGAAGAGATAGACAAAGGGTTTGATTTAAAAGAATGAAACTTGGACGAAAGAAAAGTAATTCCGACTGAAATTTGTTACCGGGAGGTGGAGGAATAATACAAAGAAGTGACGGCCATAGAGGGACAGTGGCTGTGTCCCCACTGTCTGTTGTAGCCAGTTTGAATGTGGTCGCCTCTAACCAGCATATAAGGCACTCCAGAGACCTCTAGTGTTAATAGGCTTCTGAGGTTCATTGTGGGCCTCACCTTGAGTAAATCTGGGGGCCATTTCACTATGTAGGACACTTGCATGATCGTCAAAATCGCGTGTTTCCTTTATGTACGTGTGTGTGTGTGTCGCACAGATTTCAGCACCTATACAGAGAGAGAGAGAGGGAGAGAGGGAGAGAGAGAGAGGAAATATGGCGAGGCAGTACTGTATATATTTTATAAGCATACTTTTCCATGAATCACATAGCAGGAAGAGACTTCAGAGCGACTAAAATAGGATAAAGTACCTTGGTAAAATTCCTCTCCCACCTTACTGCAATGAAAAACTGCATTCCTGATAAGAAGATATGAGTTCTCCGTGGTCCTACATTGTGTTTGCTGACTTATTGAATGAACTTGAGGTGCATGTTGAATTCTGTACTGTTGACTATCCCTTTTTCCGTTGAATAAATGCAATGTTCCCATATATTAGGATTCATATTTGTATATCTATATAGAGTTACAGACAGACAGAGGGTTTTTATTCTGTGGTTTTTGAGTCTCTTGTGGCTATCCCTCTTTCTCCCTTCCCCCTCTCTGTTTTTCTCTCCTCTCTGTCTTTCTCTTTCGTCCTCTGTCTCTGTTTCTCTCACTCGCTCCCCCTCCCTCCCTCCTCCCTCTTTCTCTTGATCTCTCTCTCCTCCTCTCTCTCTTGCTCTCCCATGCCCCCCTCTTTTTCTCGCTCTCTTATGCTCTCTCTCCCTTCTCTTTCTCTTTTTCCTTCCATAGCTCTCTGTCTCACTCCCTCGCCCCCCTCTCTGTTCCTTTTATATCCTCCTTGCTGAATGCTCTTCTCCTCTCCTCCCTCAACTCTGTCTTTTCTCCTTTATATTCAGTCTTTTTTTTTTCAAGCTCTCCCCACACTCCTTTCTCCAATGTTGTCTCCAAGCAGAGCTATTTCATTGCTAATATTCTGTCTTTCCATTTAGTACCCCCACTACAAAACGGGGAGAGTAATCTTTTATTTAGGCTTTTTTGCTTTGGCCATCTCTGCATCCTGTCTTGTGGTGTGCGTAAGAATGATTTGTTGAGTGAATTTAAGACTTGATTTGTTAAAATATACAGGGGGGAAAAACAAGCAAACATGGAAAGCATCAATATTGAAACAAATGCAGAATATGCTGCAGATTCTTGTTTGTTTATTTGCTTGAAGTTGCAAGTGATATGGTCTACCTTGCCTGATCATGTATGCCTCACATTTAAAGTTGCTCTGCTTCGCAGCAGTGTGTGAGGCAATACTGATAAAGACTGAAGCTTTGTTTTTTCTATTTCTTCAGTTTGTGTTTCCCTGTCTGTGTGTCCAGTCTGTTCTTACTGACCTTAATGGAAGAAGCTGGAGGCGTGCGACTAGGGTGTGGCTGCTTTTATACAGTTTTGCTATATTCCATCTGCATTGCTTAGATTCAAGCTGTGTGATTGTCTGTTCTGTGCTTATGAAAAAGCCCGCTGTGTGTGTGTGTGTTTTTTTTTTTGTGAAAGCTTAATTACAGCAGCTAATCATGCTTGAGACTTACTATTATATCAGCATGCCGTGCAGAGGTGAGACTGATCCAGCACTGGAAATAACAGAAGGTGTGTGGGCTTGCTGTCTTAGACACGGGTCTGAGAGGAATGGCCGGCTAAAGCATCAACATCAGTCCAATAACTCAAAGTTCAAAACACAGAGCAAACTGATTCCTCTCTTTTTCTTTCTCCATTTCTGATCAGAAGAAAATCCTCACCTGAACGCTGTAGCTATAACAACCCTATACAAAAACCTACACAGCTCCCAGTTTGCCTGACAGTGAAAGGATGTTGAATTATAGCCATCACCGAGCACAGCGTCTCACACACAGTCAGGGCAAACTCGGGCTGTATGCAGCCTGTCACTGGGCTGGATGAAGAAACAACACTGACAATGTGAGCTCCAGAGGAGTGGGCTGTGTATATAGAGAGACTAACCTACGGCTGATACACAACCGACTTTCTCCAGTATATTGTCATTTGCATTTCTCAGAGTGTGTACTCACATTTGTCTAAAAAAAAAAAAA
>CAFUXE010000491.1:625109-651433 GCA_903364295.1 Serranus cabrilla
CCTCCCTCCACTCCTCCCCCGCCCACAGCTCTTTCTCCTTCTCTCCATACCTCCCTCCCTCTCTTTTCTCTCACACACACACATGCTTTCAAATACACACCCAGTCTCTTTCCTTTTCTTTCTCACAAACACACAGTCTGTCTCTGTCTGACTACTTTAAAAGCAGTAATTATAAATGACGTGGTTATCAGGGCATCCAGGTCTACTCCCCTCTCCCAACACACACTCACACATGCACACACACACACCTTTATTCCTGCTCTATCTCCTCTTCTTTTTTTCCTTTTCTCCATCCACTCTTCTCTTAGTATTGTGTCAGGAAAGGAGGCAGCTCTTGCTGGTGCGTATGGCACAGAGTGAAGACCAGTGTATAGTCTGAAAAGAAAGTAGGGGTCAGAGAGCTTCTCTTTACATTTTCCTACCATTCAGAGCCAGGCTGAGAAATAACCTGAAACCAGTGGCCTACAATGCTCGCTTCCCTTTTACCACAGACAGCCAGTTTGGTTGTACCACAATTTCTTCCTCATAGTTTCACTGTTCCGCTTTTACAGGCGACGGGGTAAACATGTGCATGTGGGTCTGAAACACTTTCGAACCATACAATTATGTTAGCGAGTCTTATGCATCGGTCTGGAATACAGAATGAGCTCGAAGCTCAATCGAATGTCTGTTATGGATATGAGACTGCCTGCCGGCATATATCATCTTGTTAAGGAAGCCCAGTGTGGCAGGCATTATGAAGTCGGCTACGGCGAGTGTAGAGCCGAGACGCTTTGCTCCTCATGAATGGGACGGACAGAACCAGCGATGAGCTGACTTTGGTCAGCCAGGCTGCCCCGGGACCCCACAGGAAGTGCTGAGGACAGTCCACGGAAGTCAACTTCCTGGCTGGACCTGCATCCCTTGTTGTGTTCTTTATTATTCTAAAGCCTGTCAAGGAAGGAAGCGGGTGCTAACACAGATCTGCCTTATCTCCTCAATCGAATGTTCTGTGGATTCAGAGCAAAGAAACAAGGCATGGTGTGAATGCAGCTCGCTCAGAGTAACCCTGAAAAACATTGTCTTAATACTCTTCTGGGGTCCCGTGAGAGGAAGAT
The DNA here is from genome assembly GCA_903364295.1 of Serranus cabrilla. NCBI lineage: Eukaryota > Metazoa > Chordata > Actinopteri > Perciformes > Serranidae > Serranus > Serranus cabrilla. The sequence goes on from CAFUXE010000491.1 coordinate 626,207, forward strand.
TGTGAAGCTTCTGGTATAAGTCTGGATTCTTAAAAAACAAAATTATATGATAATTTCGATATTCTGGCAACACAAAACCTTGTTTGTATTAATAGGAAGGTTACCAATATCATGAGGCTACAATGGGGAAATGAGGTTATATGAGGAAACATTGTGTAAGGCAGGGCTTTTGTAACATCGGAGTAATAAAAACACACACACTGATGTTGTTTTTTCAAGTTCATTATTTAAAACTTGTGTGTTTTATGTGTTTTCTTCCAGGAGGAGGAGAGTAGCCGCTTGGTGCGGACCTACCCAAAGATGACTGAGGGCCACGTGGACGTGGGCACGCAGACGGAGCCCGTGGTGGTTCTATCTCTGGCTCAGGCTGCCGTTCTCGGCCTCATCTCCCAGAATGAAATCTTTGGGGCCACTATTGCTCCTAATGGCTTTTACACAGGGGAGCCCAGAGAGTGCCCCCCTCCTCCACCTGAGGCAATTGAGTATGAGTACGCAGATCAGCTAATAGGGGCTAACGGGGACTACCTGGCTGAGCCTGCTGGGGAGCAGGAGCCGCAGCCCCACTGCAGTGAGAGAAGACGGCCGGGGCCCCGTGGGAGGACCAAGAGGCCCAGGAGTGAGGAAAGTCACCCACACAAAGTAGCAAGTCCACAGGCTCAGGTTAAAGGTGAACGGCTGGAGTCTGATACCCCTCCGTCCTGCATTCACATGAACAGCAGGAGAAGTCCCGGCAAGTCAGAAGATCCAGTCACACAACAAGGGTCTCTGAAAGAGGAGCAGGCCAGTGGAAACTGTCACTCATGTGCGAGGGATACGCCCAGGACACACTCAGACGGACATCCAGAACAGGAAGAAGAAGAAAACATGGGTAGAGAAAGAGAAAGGAAGGAAGACGAGTTGGTGGTGGAGGAAGAAGAAGAGGAAGAGGCACTAAACCTCAAGACCGGCGGTGACACCAGCAGTCCTCTGGAGAGCCGATATTATGAGTCCAATGAGGTGTCCTACGAGTCTGCGGACATGACCATGCCAGGAGAATACGAGGAGAACGGCCAGGCCATGCTGTGGTCAGACCCAGAGGGCCTCGCCAGGCGAATGCAGATAGACCGGCTGGACATCAACGTACAGATCGATGAATCGTACTGCGTAGATGTGGGAGAGGGTCTGAAACGCTGGAAGTGCCGCATGTGCGAGAAGTCCTACACATCCAAATATAACCTGGTCACTCATATTCTTGGCCATAATGGAATTAAGCCCCATGAATGTCTACACTGTGGAAAGCTCTTCAAGCAGCCAAGCCACCTCCAGACTCACCTGCTCACCCACCAGGGAACCAGACCTCACAAGTGCACCGTTTGTGAGAAGGCCTTCACGCAGACCAGCCACCTGAAGAGACACATGCTGCAGCATTCGGACGTCAAGCCCTACAGCTGCCGCTTCTGTGGCCGTGGCTTCGCCTACCCTAGCGAGCTGAGGACCCATGAGAACAAACACGAAAATGGTCAGTGCCATGTCTGCACCCAGTGTGGTCTGGAGTTCCCAACTTACGCGCACCTGAAGCGCCACCTGGCCAGCCACCAGGGCCCGACCACATACCAGTGCACAGAGTGCCACAAGTCCTTTGCTTATCGCAGCCAGCTGCAGAACCACTTGATGAAACACCAGAACGTGCGGCCCTACGTCTGCCCCGAGTGTGGCATGGAGTTTGTCCAGATTCACCACCTCCGACAACACGCTCTCACTCACAAGGTATTAGCAGTGCACACCCTCACACTTAATGTACTGGAACCTAATTAATGCAGCTTTGTCTACAAGTTTGTGTTGAAAACAAACCTCAGAATAGGCACTACAAAACCTTTAATTACAATTTAAAAAAAATATAAACATATAAGAGTTTAGGGAAGAAAGGACATTTTTTGCTTTGCTCAATCAGAGTCCTCCATATGAATCCTCATAGGAAATAGGAGGGTATATTGCTCACTTGCACCACAGCCTTTCCTCTAAAAACCAGTTGCTTTGTAAACACAGCCTTCAAAGGCCTTGAGTTTTTTGTTTGGCTCAACCCCCCACTTGCATGTGTTTTGTGTTGTGTGTCGTTCGCAGAGCTACTTCCCTTTGTGTCTGATGAATCACCCTGGCCTTTCTCTCCATTTTAATATATAGTCCCTTTTATTCTATTGGGAAAATGAACCATTCTTTTCATGGCATTTGCTTTTGTTAAATATTAAAATAAAAGTTAAATAAATATTGAAACTATAAAAGGAAAAAAGTTGATTTTTTCCATTGTTGGACTTTTTCCACTCCATCTTTCAACACTTGGGGGGGCTAATGTAATCTACATGTGTTGGATCAAAAGCCAGAATGCAAATGCTCCTCGTGTGTTTTCTCCCAGTGACTCATGATTTATTTTCCTCAAAACCATATATCTAGCCAAATTAATTAAAAAGCCCAAACACTTTTTGTTTCCACAGGGTATGAAAGAATTCAAATGCGACGTTTGTGCCAGGGAGTTCACCCTGTCTGCCAACCTGAAGAGACACATGTTGATCCATGCCAGCGTGAGGCCCTTCCAGTGCCACGTCTGCTTCAAGACCTTCGTCCAAAAGCAGACCCTTAAAACGCACATGATTGTCCACCTGCCGGTCAAGCCTTTCAAATGCAAGGTGAGTGAAGCAACTGGGGTTTTACTTCAAGAAAAACCTGGGTCCCACTGGGATGGAGCAGGGAGGGTTACTGACTATTGCACTCTTGTGTCTCAGGTGTGCGGGAAGTCTTTTAACAGAATGTACAACCTCCTCGGCCACATGCACCTCCACGCCGGCAGCAAGCCCTTCAAGTGTCCTTACTGCACCAGCAAGTTCAACCTGAAGGGCAACCTCAGCCGGCACATGAAGGTCAAACACGGCATCATGGACACCACAATAGACGGGCAAGGTGAATATTTCCATTGATTATCCTTAATTACACTCTGTGCTTTGAAATAGATGAAACTCCTCGATGACATTTGAATTTGTTGATGGGTTATGTGTGGCAAATTTCCACTCGGCGGGCTTCATGTCGCATTATTGTCACTCAGTCTGCCCCTAATGCACTTTGACTCAGCATGTACTGTAATCGAGTGGCCAAGTGTTTTGATGTTTCACTGTCACTCGCTCCCTGTGTGTTTAGTAAATATAGCAGTGCCTGGATTAGACATGCCTGTCTCTATCAGTAGAGACTGACACTGAGGCAGGGGAGGAGGGGCAATCTACTGGCTGTCCTCAATGAGGCCATGTGTCTTTAGGAAGAGCGGCGTGTTGTTGAGGACAGACTGGGATCATATTTGTGTCTTTGCTTCCTTCATCAGAGCCGCCCCAAGACACAGAAAGCCAGGAGGACTACGAAGAGGAGAGCTTTGAATTCAGCGAGCGAGAAAACCGAGCTAACAACAACAACACACCAGACATTGCTAAACTATCTCAAATGGAGTATTACAGCACCTATGGGAAGGGCGCAGGGCGCTTCAGTACTGCATGAATTATTGAAATTACCCCAAATTGAATTTAAGTGTGAACAAATGAAAACGGGATTGTTTCTATTTTTTTTTTTGCTTTTAAAGGCATAGTGCTCGGGTTGTTCTTTAAGGGGGCAAAGAAGCCCAGCAAACTGCACATTCATATGCACTGGAATCACTCATAATGCTATAAAATTTGGAAATGTATAGTTTTTACCTTATTACATATTTTTCATCTCACTAGCAAATCTACTGAATATATATAATATATACTAAATATATTATATTTGAGAAAAGTGGACTGTCTAAAACTGGAGCATTCAGGTTAAAAGAAAAAATCTATATAAATACATAGATGTTGTCAGCTGCTTAAAAACAGGAACATCATCTGAGCCAAATTTGAAAAAAAAAAAGCACACTTTTTAGCTGTAAGCATAAAAGCATATGGTGATGTTATACTGCACTTACTCATTCAGACAATCCCGGTCTCTCTCAGTCCGCTGGGGTAAACTAATGTGAAGGGTTAAAGAAGGGAACAGTTCATTTCACTTGCCAAAGCTTATCAAGTTGCAGAGGTTAATGATTCACTTTGATTTATACTGTGATAAATTAAATCCGAAGTCTGCAGAATGAGTTCAATTCCATTGGATTTGGAATCGGTTTTATTGTATATTATTGTACAGAATGTATCAGTCCTCTTATATGTTGGCTGGTACTGTAATCAGTGCATTGCATTGAGGACCACTGTGTCTACTTTTTAGGTTTCTGCATTAACAAGCATCACCCTGTATTGATCTCTAGTCTATGAATGTAATTGTTTCTGTGGAATGTTTAAAGACGCTAATGAAAAGAAAATCAAAATACCCTTTTTAACGGTAGGAGCCCCTTACCAAAGAATTGGATCAAATCTCGCAGCTGTGGGGAGCGTACGTCTCTTTTCCTTGCTGTTGTGTTGAGCTGGGACATTGGATTTCTTGGGGTCCAATCGCAGACCTCATGAAATTACATTCAGGTTCCCCTCCCACCCATCTGTAGATCTCCTCAAAAGATTACCACAGAGAACAGACCGTGGTACAGCTTCTCTTTCAACAAACCTCACCATTTTCCCCCATCCAGGCCTTCACAGGACAAGACTGCAGCATTTTTCAAAAGCAATGCAAACCCTGCATTCATATTGCAGTTCTGTTGTTTTTTTATGGATGAATCTCAACAAGAAGTGTCCCAAAAAAAACTCAAGACACAAATATTAAGTGCCCCAGTGTGTCTGCAGGAGTATGCCATCCATCATGCTGTACACTGGTCTCAAGTGATGAACGACAACCTCCCAACATGTGACAGGGCCACGGACCTTGTGGAAAATGATTTGGGAAATGCTCAATATATTCAGTTTCCCAGTGCTTAGCTTTTCAAACTTGTAACCTGCAAAACAAGGTATCCATTTGCGATGTTGATGTAGCGCATTTAAAACAAAAAATGCTCAATTTTGTGAGTTTTTCAGCTTCTGTGTTCATCCCATCACTGTTTACGTGATGGCACTAAAGGGGAAGATGTTCAGCTTCAATGGCTTTCTGTATTAGACATTAGTGTGGAGATAATGTGGATAGACATGTATGTACAATGTTGTGTACCAAACAATACTGTAAAATAATAAATTTATTTACCTTTAAAGCAGTTCACCTTCGTTTGCTTTCAAATAATAACAGAAAACACCAGTAGTGGGTCAAACATGGATTTATTGGCAAAATATGTTTGACAGAGGCTTCAGTCCTGCCCAAGGCCTTACACAGTATCGAATACAGTACTTCACATTACAAAAATAAAACCTTGCAAGTAGTGGGACAGATAGTTAAGGGAGGTGTCAGGTGGAAGCACAGTTCTCAACTATTCAGTAATCTAATAGAACACTACATAATCCTATAGACAGTACTTCAGACTTTCCTTCAGAGTGGATTGATTGACCTTTTAAGTTAAAAATGAGGTACAAAAACAGATGAGTGATGGTGCCATCTTCAGGCTAACTATATTCTTTCAAGTCCTTTACTTGCCGATGGCTTTCTCCAGATTTGTCTTGATGGCGTCGAGGAAGTCTGTGGTATTGACGTAGTGCTCGTTCAGCTTGACACTGAGAAGGAAAAACAAGACGGATCAGATCAGAACATTCAGTACTATACTCAAGAAAGAAAAGAAGATACTGAAGCAGTACAATCTTTATCATAACTGGGGCTGTTAGTTAATAATATCAATATTATTAATAACATTATTACTTTAACATTAGAATGGGCAAGATGCATGATATGAGCAACTTTAAAGGCTGTACGGTTTCATCCTACATGACAGCATGACAGCTGTATCGTTAAAAAAAAAATGGATGTCCTTCTGTATGTGTTTCTAGTTTGCTGAGAGTAATGAGAAATATAACAAGCAATCATTGGTAGATGTGAGCTGAAATGCCTCATGGATAAAAAAAAAAAAATGTTTCAAAAAAAGAAAAGGAAAAAAAGCAAGATATGTTCAAGCTAGCAGGTGATTCACTAACGTGCATTTACAAATCATGAGCTGAAACAAGTTGGTGAAATAAACGGCACATACCTCCAACCAGGCTACGCAACCCTTCAGTAAGGGTTTAACAAAATGTTTAGAAAGTCTTTCACCTGTGCCTGGATCGAGACACGTTCTTCAGCATTCATTTGTTAATTAAAAGTGAGCAAGGATGCAGCTTTAATGAATGCATGTTAAGTCAGCTAGATCCTCATTTTGATCACATCAATAGATTTTTTATAAAGAAAGTTTAAGATATCCTTCTAACAGAACCAGTGCAAATAACACCCTGTGTTATGTCGAGGTTTCAGACGGATGCTGCTGGTTTAATCAAAAATAATATTTGCATTGAAATTGTAAAGAAGGAAATCTGCCAGTGAAAGCACAAAGCATATATATATTTTAAAATGCCATTAAGGACTTAATGTCCCAAAGAGCGACTAAATGAAAACACACTATACAGAAACTCATAGGTAAAATTAATTAATCCGTGCATTTTTCGGAAATTGTTTGGGAAATAAAATATCACAGAAACAGCCATAACAATTTCCCAAAGCTCATAGTGAAATCTGTAGTTTTTTTGTTTGTTAAATTAAAATACCAAGAACATTGCATCCCTTATTTTTAGTCCCTGTGGCTGAAAACCTTCAGAATACATATGTGACCATGATGATCTATGGGTGTTTTGTCAATTAATAGACAGGATTCTGGCGTGCTGATTATAAATTGGTTTCCCAACAACTAAAACTAAAGAAAAAAACTTCCAGAAGGAAATTTTAATTCAGCTTCTGTCGTTTCCAATGGGCTTGCCATTTGTCCCCTCCTCAAGGGACATAATTAAGTGTCTGTACACTGTAAGAAGCACTCCATTTAACCACAGCATACGCAACCTACAACCCCGACTCCAAATTAGTTATGTTGTTGTCTAAAACTGAAATAAATTACAGTGTTATCATTTACTAATTATATGTGACAAATTCTAATTACTTGAAAACTGAGAAAGACACTGCATTTAATGTTCATACTGATAAACTTTTGTTTGTTGGTAAATATACACTCTGAATTAAGAATTCGCTGCATTCAGTTTTTTAATTAATCGTGGCTGTATGGCCATTTAAGCTTAAAATCTACACTGGTAAATTGTTGAATTAAGACAGTATTCGTTCAACTTATGTTGTAATCGTATTCAATCATGCAGTATCTCAAAGACTGAGGTCTTTTATAGTTCATATAAATACATTTGAATCACTGATGTCATTCATACTGGACATGTTAAATCCGGAAACATATTTGCTTTTAACTAAGTGTTGCGTACTGTGCCTGATGGCTGCCGCACACATCACACGTCTGTTTGGACTGTTGGTTGTGCACGTCGTCAGAAATGAATGCTGCACGTCCGCAAGATGCAATACACACATGAACAGTAGGGGCGTCGCAGGAGTCCAATTCACCGTGATCATGATGTGCTTGATTTAAGGGCCTTGTATATAATCTACGATATATACCATGGTCTGAGAATGAAAAGTATTTAGTATATTAACCTCCTGGAGTGTTGCCATGTTTGTTATTTACATCCTGCAGAAACTATATCTCTATACGGTCCGACTTCTCTTATAAACCCTCTCTGACCTGGAGACAAACTGAAATCAAGCAAACACTGTTTATAAGGAGAGATTGTATATCATCGTAACTAATAAGCTTTGCGATGTCTATAACAAACGTTTTAGTAAGGCTTGGGCAGTATCTCTTTTTTCATACAGTCATTTCACAGGGTTACATGGCGACGGTATTTGTGTTGCCTCGTGTTAAACACAGAAGATGAACTTACTTGGACAGGCCGTGGATGCAGCCCGCGAGGTCCTTGGTCATCGTTCCGCTCTCAACAGTCTCGACACACACCCTCTCCAGAGTCTGGGAGAACCTGCAGATACGCAAAGCCATTTAGAAAAAAGGTTTCATCTCAGGCTCATTTTGGGGGTTTTTTCACAAACTAAATCTCTTACTTGATAAGGTCGGGGTTGCCGTCAAGTTTGCCACGATGCTCCAGGCCTCTGGTCCAGGCGAAAATGCTGGCAATGGGGTTGGTGCTGGTCGGCCTTCCCTAAAAGAACAGGTGAGGATGATATTAGTGTTTTTAACTACAACACAGAACAAGAATCTTGAATGTAAAGCAACATTTATTCACTTATTTTATAAATCTAAGGATACTTGTCATTCTCAATTATCACCACATGGTGGCAGTACAACCCCACAGATTACTGTCTGTTTGCAAGGCCATACTTTGGCTTCACACATCTTCTGCTTCACTGATTCATTTACATGTTTTCCAACACAGAGCCATAAGACTGATAGAGATGGTTAGTAACCTTCTGGTGCTCGCGGTAGTGCCTGGTCACAGTGCCGTGGGCGGCCTCAGCCTCGATGGTCTTGCCATCAGGGCACACAAGGACTGATGTCATCAGGCCTAGAGAGCCAAAACCTAAAAACAGGAAACACAGAAAACAAATCGTTCTTTAGTGCAACCCACATCTGCTAAAAAAAAAAAAAACATGGCAGGCATCTGAAATACTTGTAGGTTTCAGAATTTTGTAGCAACAAAATTTCCCGAGAAGCAGCAGTCGAGCTGCTCTCCAAATATCTCACCCTGTGCGAGGATATCGGACTGAACATCTCCGTCGTAGTTCTTGCAAGCCCACACAAAGGCTCCAGAAGACTTCAGCACTTGGGCGACCATGTCATCAATAAGCCTGTGCTCGTACCAGATCTTCAGTTTGTCGAACTCGGGCTTGTAGTGCCTGAAGGAAGCACAAACATCACATTCGATTAAAGCTACTTCTCTTATTTTTTACTGTGTCCTGCAACAGTAATTGAAAAAATTGGTAAATTTTTCTATAACATTTTACCAAATTAGTGTAATAAAGAATACATAGTTAATTTCATTTGGCATTTTTACAGTTTTGTATTTTAACCAATGATATTACACACAGACAGAGGACACAAAGACAGAGGACACTCACTTTTGGAAGATGTCCTCGAAGATGTCTTTAAATCTGCCATCATAGGCTTTAAGGATGGTGTTCTTTGTGCTCATGTACAGAGGCCACTTCTTGCCAATAGCATACTGGAAGCAGCTGTGGGCAAAGCCTGTGATAGACTGTTGGGGGGGAAATACACACAGTTCACCAGTGTTGTAGCATTTTATCAGCAGTACAGAGGCCAACAACCTTCCCCTTGACAAGTTGAAAGTCATTTACTACGACCTGTGATGTTGTTAAATCAAACAGACCCGTGCTGATGAAGGCAAACAGTAGCAGCGCAGGTTGAAAAGCAGTAAGTCTACTACAATGTCAATTCCATGAAAAGCCTGAGGCAGAATATCACAGCAGGCTACTTTAAACATGAAAAAGTTTAGGGAAAAGCAAAACAATCCATGTGAGATTAATAACTAAGTGGAACTAAAAGCAAGAATTATACAAGTGTATATAGAAGCCCACTTTTATCTGAAAATAATGATATGATTTGTATTTCAAAAGCATTAGTTAGTACCTAAACAAAGTTTTACATTTTTTAGTATCTCAAAAATGACTAATTTATTTTTGAGAAGGTTTTTCATTAGAATGACTTATACTAATTTCTTTCCATCATAAATCTACATTTTCATGCCTTTTTTGTTTCCTTTACTGGTGGGGATGTGCTTCCACAAATTTGCATTATTTTTTATTCCTTTCAGTAGAAAATGTATATTTTCAAGCAGCAAATAAAAAGAAAGGGTCCAACCCACTTTCTCAAGATTTCAACTAAATATTGCATGAGCAAACAGACATTTCGGGCCACAGGAGCAAATATCGCGTTTTAAAATGACAAAAACTTTAAGCAAAGTCATTTCTTGTTCCCATCCCATAAAAAATACATTATTGATGCCACAAAGCATGCAGCCAAAGCCTGAAACATCTATCCTCTTTGTCATGAGGCTGTTGTTCAAAAACGATTAAATGATCCACACTGTTACACTGGCTGACCAGGATTCTTAATTATGATAACATGGGAACTGTAGTTTATCTTAAGTTGACCACACAAACACAGCCCTCATCAAATACACCATTAACCACAGCTTGAAAAACATTTGCTAAGACCTACTGTGTCCGCTGTTTAAGGAAAATTATTCAGCCTTCTATTCATCTTGTCCCACTTTTGTATAATTTATGTCTATAGAGGGAACCGTTACAGGGAATAACAGATTGATTCTGCTTGTTTTTTTTATGTTACTTGTCGACAACTACGCAGTTTAATCCTTTAAACAAAAGCACACACTCACCTCATCTGTGTTGTACATGCCCATTCCACAGCCACCAGCAGGGAAGTCGTAGACCTCCCACTCCTTGCCTGCACTGCCATCAGCAGGTGAGAAGATGATCTTGAATTTTCCGGGCGTGTCGATAACAAAGTCTGTTGCTCTGTACTGTAGAAGAAACACAGTTCATTTTAATAACGTTCACACAAATCCTGATATCGCCAGGTTTGGTGTTACTTTGGGCTAAAGAAATATTACAGGAGACTCACCTGGTCACCGAAGGCGTGTCTGCCGATGGTGATGGGCTGCGTCCAGCCTGGAACCAGCCTGGGAATGTTCTTGCAGATGATTGGCTCGCGGAAGACTGTGCCGCCCAGGATGTTCCTGATGGTACCGTTAGGGCTCTTCCACATCTTCTTCAGGCTGAACTCTAAATATAAAAACACAGAAACTACTGTAAGAGCATGTTCAATACAGATATTAATATATTATTTATTGATCTCCTTAAAATAAACTTGCCATTATTCTCTGCTAGACAATCTATAAAACTTCAAAGCTTTGGCACATCTGCACTTTAAATGTATTGGCTGGGCTTTAGTAGTTATGTTCACTTTTCACAAGTTTTGACTTTTTATTTTGTGATGGACTGTTTTAAAACTGCTTCTTAACCAAGCTATAAGCTTCTTGCAATCATCAGTTCCTAATAAATATTTTAAAGCTTCCCAGAGTTTTGATGTGTGATGCAGTCAGCCCTTTGTAGAATCCAACAGATCCTATTTTTTTTATATTGCTTTCAATCTGGGTCAATTAAACCTCCTCCCCCACAGTCAACCAGAGTTTTTTCCACTTTCCAAAGACCTTTTTGATTGTTTAAATTGTAAACATTTTCTCTGCTATGAGCATCTTCCTTACTGCTGAAGGTATTCCAATCTTTGGATCTTAACAGGTTAAATAAAAAGTTCTGAAATTCTAATGGGACTCTCAACTACAGCTTTATTGAAGGTCAACCAGTTTAATGTGTGCTCATTTCAAGCACATAATATAAGATGCTATTTGTGTTGTTTCCTAGACTATACTAAAGATTTCTTGACTTGGAGTGATAATATGAAATAATGAACATGTTAATTCATGTAGCACAATCATTCAGGCTGTGGGGCAACAGGTACAATTAGACTCTTTGAGACTACTTGTTCCTCACCTTCCACTCTGGCTTCGTCGGGTGTGATGGTGGCGCACTTAACCGCCACGTGGTACTTCTTGGTGGCCAGGGCAGAGTCGATGGTGACCTGGTCATCTGTCTGGTCACGGTACGGCAGACCCAGGTCATAATACTTCAGCTCAACGTCAACATTGTTCAGGATGAGCTGAAAGACAAGGAAACAAAAACACAAATTAGCCTCCACAACTGACTGCAGTATCTGTGCTGTTTCTGTCTAGAAAACTTATAAGAAATAAAATAATCTGAAGAAGTGGTTTTAACTGTGTAGAAATCCCCAAGTGTATGCACAGTGTATTGTAAAGTCTGTGTGATTTAAAGTATTTCTATGACTATATGATTTCTGAATTACACATTCATAGTTGGAGCATTACAACTCAGGGATTTTATCTCATGCTTCTCCACGTGTTCATCCGGAGCCAACACTCCATCTGCTCTCTCTAGAGGCAATCAGCCAGTGACTGAATGAAACCTCACGGAGCCCCTCCCCCTACATCATGCATACGTAATCTTCCACATAAACCTTCTCTCATATCCACGTGTCAGTCTGATATAAAAATAGTCGCGTCAGACAGCGTGGGCCTGCCGTCCTCTGAGACTCACACCAGTGTTTGTGTGTTTTCCAGCCCTGGATGCCACTTCATTACCTTCTCCTTGATGAACTCCCAGATGATCCTGGTCATCTCATCTCCGTCCATCTCCACCACCGGCTGGGACACTTTGATGCGTTTGTCGGCATCTGTCAGGCAGAGAATGGTTTAAGTAAAAGCTTTTCATTCAAAACACAATGCTTATTTACCTTAAGGCTCAAAAAAAATGCTGCGCAACAAATATAAACACAGGAAACAACACTGATTGGAAAAAAACAAAACAAACAGAGATCCTGTATTGTTGCCATCTGCAGAGGACAGCCATCAGAGTTTGCTGCATCCTGTTTCCTTTACATTTGACAAGTAATATCTGTGCCTCAGGAGGAATAGGGTTGAAATGGTTATTTTCATTCTCAACTGCCCACAACCAAGACAGGCAATTTTACCAATGGAAAAAGCAGCACATTTTAGGGGCTAAGGCCAGCAAATGTTTGAGGTTTGCTTGAAAAATTACTGATTAATGGATTATGGAAATAGGTGCCAATTAATTTTCTGTTAAAGAACCTTTTTAGTTCTATTTAAAAACATTTTGCTGCAATTTCTTTATCATTCAAAAAAGAAGGAAAAATGTACTAATGACTTGGAATAGTGTGAATCTGTCAGCAGTCTGCTTGTGATACAAACAAATCAGGACACACTTAGTAAAACGCCAAATACTCCCCAGGTATCTCTAATCTGTTGTTCAACTCATCCAAAAATACTAATTCAAGGTCTGCCATTACATCACTGCTAAAAAAAAAGAGATTCAAGTCTTAATATACAGCCCACAGGTTTACCATAAAAAACATTTAATTTCAGGAAGATTTTGAATGCACTTTTCTCTAAATGTGTGCAATATTTAATGTTTAAAAAGTTAAATTGTATTTTTTTAAATCTGAACTTTAATAACTAAAAGTGTGCTTTTATTTACAGACGAACAAGGACTATTTAAAAGAAAGTGGTGTCTGTGGTTCTTAACTTCTTTGCTTTCCAGTTGGATTGACGCCGATAAGTATCTCTAATCATATCTGCTCTCATTCTGCTCGCCGTGTGAGAGTCCTGCCAGCAGGACCATTTGACTGAATAGAAAAGTACAGGGGGAGGTGCAGAGGATCAAGTGCTTCTCAGATTTCCCAGCCAACTTAATGCCCCCCCCACTGCTTCCCAAAGCCTTCCAAGAATAATGCAAGTAAACATAAGGAGCATGGTTGAATCCTTACAAAACCTATGTTTCCCAATATTAAATAAATGTAATAAAATGGCAAAAACCCACATGGGTTTGTGGAGACATTTGACCCAGTTGGTATTATGAAGCCTTGGCAACACCTGTCACAACAGCCTCTGCTCTGTTCCCATGCTCCACATGATACACGAGCCCTGCCGGCTGCAGATACATGGTGACCACGATGCACCGAAAATAACCTTGTGGCAAAGACAGTTGTGACCTTTACGCTACAATAATGTTCCTCAAAATCCGCAAGAAGGCAGAATGAAGAAACGAAAGCAAAAGTAACGCTCATACTGGTTCTGATGAGTTTTTCGATCCCTCAACTTCTATGCATAGAGATTTTTCATTACAGCGAAAAAGTTTTTTGACTAGTTCATTGACAGGCAACAGTTTAAGAGTCAAAGTAATTTCTCTTCAACAGTATTTTTTAAAAACATCAAATACCTCATAGTTGTTATTATCAATTGCAAGAGCTTTCTGTGTAACTGTATGTGCTTCTGTTCTTTTTTAAATTTGATAATCAACTTCCTATTTTGGGGTGGGGGCTTTGAGGGGTGAATAACCAAGAAAATTAGGGCTGCGACTAAAAAATGTTTTTATTATCGATTAATATGCTGATTATTTTCTCGATTACTCATTTAACAAACTGGGTTGGATTTTTTCACAGCTTTCTTCTCAGGGAGGCATCTTTGAATGTCTAAAACCCAAAGATATTCAGTTTAGATATGCCCCTTTTGCATACAAAAATCTGCTAATCATCGCTGGGCTAATGGTAGATTAATCAATACTGAAAATAATCGTTAGCTGCTGCCCCATTTTCACCAAACATAGAAAACACTCAACTAGAAATCAGCTTTTACAGACAGCTTTATCTTATACTGTATATGCTGGTAATGAACTGGCACTTGGCAGTGGGAATACTTGTGTTATGTGTTAGTAACAGTTATATGATTTAATCAGGAAAAAATTAACCTCATGAGCAAAGAAGGTGAACTGGATTTTGGTAATTTAATAATAGACTTTGTCCATCTGCTATTGAAATAGTACAGTCTCTGCCGCAGTGCATCATGGGAGAGTCATTTAAAGCTACTGTTACTGGCATCATTTCTGACTCGTCTAACCCAAATCTGCTAAAACAGGCACTGCTATCACAGTGCAGGGGGAGGGCGCGCAGGAGGGAGCTGAGTAGGTTATGTAACTTGTGAATGCATCACAAACTGGAAGCTGAAGGGCGAGCTCAAACAAAGTCATGTGGGTCTGCCTGCCACATCATTCGCACAGACATGGTGTATAAGCCTGCAAGGTTTTTTCTCGTCACCGGTGGCTTTAGACTAAGCCAGTCAGCCGCAGAAATATACAACCAACAATAACAAATGGTAGAACTGGACAGGAATGAATATTCAGAGTCTCCATTTAGAATTAAATAAAAATGCAAGAGCAAACCTCAGAATTTAAAGCAAATTAACAGCTTACAGTAGATAAAACGTTGATGTTGACTGGATATCATTCAAAATGCTTTACAACTTGTACAGATGTAATGCATTGGTTTAAACAATAACACCTAAACAATAATTAACTTTGAGAATTCTATTCAATTCACCTTTTTTTAAATCCTTCTGTATTTGTTTAACAAAACAATAGTAAGCAAATCTGCCATAACATGGTGCAAAAAAACAAAAAATAAAACCAGGAAATATCTAATTAAAGAATAAGTAAACAAGACTCAATCTGAACTCGCACTCAGAGCCAACTTTGAGTATTTAGCAGATTAAAATCCCCCGTAGCAGACGGTATTTACAACTAAAGTGAGAACGCAACCGTGAGGGTGGATAATGAGATCTTTACTACGTCTTCAACCTTCCTTGTCCGATGCAATCATTCAAGCAGACAAAGACATTCCAAAACAATGTGTGCCTTGACTAGATGACCGTGATAACCTTTGTCTGGGTGGCCTCTCTGGTTAACTTTCAACAGGAAGAAGGTGAGCCTGAAACCCCCCACAGTTTTAGTCCTACAACACTCACCGGGTAAACAAAGGGACTCCAACTAGGCTGCAGGCAAGAGGTTTGTAAGACGGTCATTTAATGATCTGACGAAAAAGAGGAAGCTCAAATGCAAGGTGCCCAAAGTAAAGAAGTTGAGAAGAAACAGCACTTTTACAAGCACTGAAATTCAAAGGGCAGGTGATTGCAGAAAACAGCTGTCAGTAAAGACAACTTGTGACTGCAATAAAAAGAAAAAGCAGTGTCACTCTCAGTTACACTTTTGGCACACATTGTTTCTGAATAAACAGCAAACAAGAGGCGGGGACAACACTGCCACCAGATTTTACACCTAAGGCTTTAAGAGTAGTGGTAGTACACAGTTTGTTTTATCTACATGTCACATTCCTGATGGTGCAAACTGGGCTACTACTATCATTCACCACCGACAGCTTGGTACACTACTGAGCTCACATGCCACTTTTCTTGATTCAGTCACACTCAAAGTGCCCTTCACCTGACCCACTGCTTTGTAAACACTAACTAGTGTTGCTGGTTTGAGTTGCATGGTATCTACAGCACAAGGGCTGATATAGTTACACTCTTGCTGTAGGAAATTTGGGATGTCTGCAGAGCCCACGTGATGAATCTGGATCCCTGCTCAAAATCCCAAGAAGCAAAAAAAATAAAAAAGAGAAACTGATTTTGGTTGCTCCCCTGGCACCGATATAAATGAAAGTCTAATTTGAGAGCGCTGAACATAACAGCAACAGGTCGCACGGCGTTTAACGGTCATAATGCAATGGTAGGATGTGATATAATATGCAGCTCTGTGGATTAATGCCAAAATGAAAACATTATGTAGGACAAGCAGAGCACCGGCTGCGGCAGCCATTGCTCTCTATAGCGGTGACTCGTATGCGATTGCTGACCTTGGCAAAAGTTTTCCAAGTCAGTGTCGCACTAATGACATGATGGATAAAGAGCAGCTGATCAGTTTGGATAAAGACAACTGATTTAACTTGCTTTTTGATTGATAATGAGGGTATTTAAAGCGCCCATCGACGCGCAATAAAATGTCCGCTGCTTAACTAAAACGGAAGATTCATTTTATTCATCTGCTGCCAGTTCTTGCACCGCAGTTTTTCTCTTTCATTTATTTCTTTTTGCGTAGTGTTACCTTGCCCAGTCGTATTTGCTTTGTTATAAGTAGTCGTATTTTTCATCTAAAGCACTGCATTCATTTATATGACAACAAATCTTTAACACTGTCTTCACTGCTCCTCAAACTTTGGATGGGAAAGACAAAGACCGCTCTCCCCGGCTGAGCGTTTCGCTTTCTCGGCCCTGATCTCTCGATGTTAACAGCCTCTGGATTATGATCTCAACTGGCACTCGACCTGGCATAATGCAACCATTAAGACACTGGGGATGCGATAGAGCATCGTTGCTCATAAACTCAGAAAACCCCATTAACGCTATTAACAACATCCCGGCTGGCTAACAGTACACGCAAGTTTGCTAACATAACGTTAGCTACGTAGCTCGTCCACCACCGGCTTCTAACGGCTGGCCGAATTTGTCGCCATTACATTAGCAAACCTTAGCTACATTAAAAGGCACTCTCTCAACACAGGCTAAATAAAACATAATGATGCTGGGGGGAATGTTATCTCTCTCCACTCACAGTTTCTTTGTTGCAAAGCCTGGCAATTTGCAGCCGGCGCAAGCACCGCAGGGTTTCTGGAAAAAGCAGCGGCAGACCTCGAAAGAGAGCTCAGGACTTTCAAATATCCAGCCATGTCTCCTTGGCCCGATTCACTTTGAGGTGGACACTCGACGAAACTCAGAGCAGAGAGGGGGCAAAATGCTCTGAGGCGCTGTGCAATATAGCGAGCAGCGGAGTCAGCACCGCCCTTCTTCCTCTCGCCGGCGGGACACGCTGGTTGCTACGTCAGAGTCGCACAGAGTCGGAGGAGGGACCGAGACAAAATAGCGGTTTAACTGCAGCTTCTACTCCGTCTAGACAACAGCACAGTGCAGGGTGAACTCTGAGCAACTCGTGGCAGGATGACCCCAAGAGAAGGTCACTGCCTGTCATCACTGCTGCACACTCAAATATTGGTCCTTAATTCCTCCCCTCACAAGCCCAATATACCCATACACTAAAGAAATGTGACACACTTGGTCTCCCAATATGTCTGGAGATCATTTTGTAGTGAAAGTGTGCAGTGAATATTGGACACTTTAAAGGAGAACTCCAATGATGTGTTATTCCACCTCTATTCAGTTGTTAGACTATCCAGCACCTGTACCCTCACCTTTCACCCAATGTCAGCTGGGATTGGCTCCAGCCCCCCACGACCCGAGTTACGATAAGCGATCAAGGATAATGAATTATTTAATAAATGTGACTCAAGCCTCAAATAACCCAGATGACATCATTAGGAAGAGCCAGGTTGTTTAACTGTCTTCTCATATTAACTGCCACCCTAAAAAGCCACTTATGAATCTTGCCAGCACATGTCCCATGCATTGGTTGACTCACCCTGCTTGGTGGCACCATGTTTGAAAAAAAAAAACAGCAGATGAAAACATGATAGTGCCCTCTATGGTGCACCTCCAGTGGATAAAACAAGATGCAGTGCACTTACTACTATACTTACAAAATATCCTACAGTGCCATATAGGCTGTCCTGCATCATAGAAAACAGTGTGTTGTTGCCCTAGTGCATGCAGTTGTGTGCTTTTTTTCTCTTGTCTTTCTTTGTCCCTGGCCCGCAGAAGGCCAGAGTCTGCCACATGTGTGACCTGCTGACTTTCTGTTGAACTCATTGTGTATTTTAAAGACTAATATGATTCATGGATCCATTTAGATTGCCCACAATATATAGCCTACGTTGTGTGTTTGTTTTTCTGTGCCTCATCCACAGATGTTCAGATTACTGAGACCTATTATTAAGCAGACATATAACTTGTTATAGTCTAAATGCTAACTAATAGTAACTCATGGGAATTTGCCCTAAAGACGTGTTGGTAGAAGAAATAATCATTAAAGGACAAAAACACAATTTAGTGTGTTCTGAAGTAATCCTACCTTCCAGTTGTTTTATTATTTGCCTTAAGGCAACAGCACTTGAAGCCATTTTTCATAAGATAAATATCTATTCTTGTTAGAAAGCCATTATGTATTATTAAATAGATGAGAACACATTGAAATGCACAAACATATAATTATGATACAGAAAAGAAAAACAGCATAAGTCAACAGGAGTTCATTTGGAAAAATAGATAAAAGCCATTCTCAGAAAGAATAAATAGATACCATTGTGATGGATTTTCCCTTGAATGCACAATAAAAATGCATGATTTAAGAACATTGAAGTTTGAGACATGTTATCAAAACAATCCAACAGCAATTTGATTGATAATCACTGAAGAACACACCCCCAAACAGAAAATACATCAAAACAGAGATATCTGTTTTTGCAAATGAACTCTGCAAGCAATAAAAAATGATAATAGTAATCATAATAACAAATTTGTATGTGTTATAAAAACAGCGTAGAAGACCATGACTGTGTCTTAAATATGCACAAACTCAGTGATGCAGGTCTGGAGAATGAAAATTGTTTGTACAAGCCTATTAGGATGCACATTTTTTAAAAAAAGTTCCAACAATGAAATTATCAAATACATTACATTTGCAAATGTGGTTAACAAATATAAATTACTTACAGATATATCTGCAATACTAGCTGTTTACCTTGTTAGAAATCTAGAACATAGTTCAGACAGAAGTGCAACAATATATTGTGATACATATGTGTTGTTTATTGATAAATAGAGATTTATAAAAGATATAACAAATATGCTACTATGCAGAAGAAGATCTACAAACTTGTGCATTCAGATAAAAAAAAAACCATAAAGATATTTGCCCAGAGCACTGTTTTGAAAATTAAACTTCATTAGATTAGCATTATTAATAGCAAGAGCACAGAAAGTTCTTATAGTGGAATAGGATGTAACTCAAGTTAACATTAAAAAACGTATTGAGATCCCCTAGCATCTGCAGGATGGGTACGGGATAGTCACATTCCAGAAAGACTCGACAGAGGGCCCTCTAATTTTAGCAGGGGGAAGGTTACCATACTGGGAGAGAGCTGGGGAAGTGTGCAGCACAGTCACATGACGGGTTTGGTGGTGAGCCAGAAGAGAAGACAAGCAGGTCACCTCTGAAGCACTATTTCACATGAGAATAGGGGGCCTGTATTTACAAAGGTTAGATGCAAAGGCCAAATAGAAATGTAATATAAACAAAGAATGTCTTGAGGTGTTTGAAAAATATGAATATGTTTCCTCGATTTGTGTTTGTCCCTGAAATGCTCAGTTATGTCCCGGACATGTAATAACAGACTGTAAAGCAGGTCATTGCGGTCAGACAGGGGACAGTAGCGGTTACATAATCTTCTAACTTTCTACAGGAACCTTTGACCTTTTGGTATGTATACAGTCGCCACATGTTGCACGCCTTCACAGACACTCAGCAATTCTCCACAGCCACACCAAGAGGTCACCCTGTAAAACCCAAGGTCACAGCTTTATTTAGCCCTTGTCCAGACAACTCCATTGTGGTTTAAAGTTAAGAGAAAGGGGCTCACTTTTAACACATTAAAAACTTTACCATCATCAATAAGCAAGTAATTAGATGTCTTATTTCAAGAGTCAGTTGCTCAGCTGCAGCTCTGATCAGGCTCTAATTTCCATCTGAGGGTGTAATGCTGTTATTACTGTCATCTTGGTGCTGCTTCTTCTTTTGTCTGCTCGTACAGCAGCAGAGACAATTTGCTCGTAGGAGTTTCATATATAATTTGATGCTATATAAGTGCTTTCCAAATATTCTTAGACTTGATTGGTAACTGGGGACACATAAAAAAATAAAGTAAAACATAATAATATGATGTATTTGCTCCATCTGCTGGACTCCATTAGAAGACACTGGGACTGTGTTGGTGAACCCACAGTGACCTCTGCTGGTGGATTGGTATGTGATTTTCAGATTTTGAATTTGTGCATCCAACAACAACATTTTAGCAATGTTACATAAAGTATCCCAACTGCTACATATATGCTATATTAATCTTATCACCTCCAGAGGGAAATTTATCCTGAAGTAGGAGGAATCACAAGACAAACAAAGATATGAGAAAGATAAGAACATAATTACATGAAATATAATAAAAACAATTATTTTAAATATAAAGAAAACAGATAGATATTCCAAACACATGCCTTACCCTCAACATGTATTTATTATAATATTATTTTTATTATCTATTTCATTATTGTTTTTATTTCTTATTTTTTTGGTAACTTTGTTTTTTTATTCCCCTTTTTACTAAGTATTTTAATTAAGGTATTTTAATGTTTTCATTCTTTTTGCATTTATATTCTTTTTTCGGTAGATATTAATTCATTGATTTATTTCTGAGACACAGAGCAAGGAGACTGTCCAATATAGACTCACATGTTAAAACTTTCTTGATAATATAACTTAGAAGAGAATTAACAAGAAGGAACCAATAGGATTCTTGTATCGACTGGCGGTGGGCGGGACTTCCGGGAGGACGGATGTGCGTTATGTAGCTCTCTTATCGACATGTTTCAAAGGCTTTAGTAGTTGTTGTTTTAAGGTAATTTTGTAGCTTTAAATAGAGAGTCTTGTTCAAACACAAATACAGTGGTGACACAGTGATTGGACTTGAGCAGGGAAAGGTTTAAATCCGTTATATAAACAATACAGGGATTGGCAATGGGGACCTTCACGACGATACGAGCATTTGTTTTTGAGTATCGTAAAACGATTGCTGTGGTCACAGTAACAGGTAAAAACATTTAGCTTTTACAGTCTCGTCTGCATGCTCACTCACTTACTTGTACGCTATTGACTGATAATATACTGTGTACAGTCTGTCATGTTTCATATAAACACAGAGATAGTTTACTGGTTGGTATTAGGAGTGGGATTTCCTGTTTGGAAAATGACAAATTAACTTCCATTCATTCATTCATACTATATTTTGACATGACCTTATGTAGTCTATGTTATAAATAAAAGGGTAGATAAATAGACATATACATTATTTGACCACAACACCAAAACTGCAGCCACCTACTTCTATTTATACAGTCTATGGTCCTGACATACCATCACATTGTCATGGCTAAAGATACAATAAAACTAAAATTTCCATTTTGCTTGAGAAAGGGACCAGGCAAATCGGCTTAAAACACAACACAATTTTTTTGTAATTTATTAAAGCACACAAAACAGAGTTTCTACAGAGTTTTTGGTATGGTTTCAATCATGACATCACTTGAATTGACTAATAATTTAATCCATTAAATGTCACAAAAAATATAGAAAAATGTCTATCAAAATTTCCCACAGGCCTTAATTGAAATAGCTTATTTTCATAAAATCCTAATTACCAGCAAAATAATTAGTTTGAGGTGCTAGCTCTCAACATTTTACCTCATTCAGTTTCAGGATTTTTTTCAAGAAAATATTTGATTAAAAAAAAAAAAATTGATTATCAAAATATTTGCCAGTCGTTTGAAATTAAAACCGTTGACATTGGAAAGTATTTGGTTTAAAATGAACAGTTTTCTTAATTGTGTATAAGGAGGAGAGGTATTTTAACTTTGTGCGCTTTCTTCCAGGAGTGGGACTTTTTGGTGTGAAGAAATGGATGGCAGGTGGAGTGTGTCACAGCAAAGCAACGTTGGATGGAAAGACCGTCTTAATCACCGGAGCCAACACTGGGATTGGCAAAGAAACAGCGGTTGACCTGGCTAGAAGGGGTAAGTGACTTAGCCTGGTTTTGGTATGTAGGGTGTTCATTGTCCTGTTTGAACATACGCACATTTTGGCCTTACAGTTCTTTTGCTATACACTCGGATTGTTACTTACCCTTCCTGCAGCCCCTAACCCTACCCATGCAGGTGGGTTTTAAGAGGTTAAATATCCAATTCAATATGAAACATACAAGACTTTATGCTGGGTTTCAGGTGCGAAAGTCATTCTGGCCTGTAGAGACATGGACAGAGCTAATAAAGCTGCAGAAGAGGTGAAGAAGAGGAGCGGAAATGATAATGTTGTGGTCAAAAAGTTGGACTTGGCATCACTTGAGTCGGTGCGACAACTAGCCAAAGACGTCCTAACAAGTGAAGAGAGGCTGGATGTTCTCATCAACAATGCAGGTAGATGTATAAATCACATGTGACTCCTGATGCTGTTATCTAATATATTCCAATTGCTCTGAAGCTTTTATTTACCTTTCTTTATGACTTTAAGGTATTATGAGCTGTCCAAAGTGGCAGACTGAAGACGGCTTTGAAATGCAGTTCGGTGTAAACCACCTGGGCCACTTCCTTTTGACAAACTGCCTGTTGGATCTCCTGAAGAAGTCGGCCCCAAGCCGCGTCGTCAATGTCTCCAGTTTAGCTCATGAAAGAGGTGCAGTTTCTGAAAAAAATATTTTTTATTTCACTTCAAGAGATGTAGATTTTCTCTCAGGAATTTGATCCTTTCAGTGTCGTTTAATATTAAATGCTTACTGCTTTCACTCGACAGGCAAGATCGATTTTGATGACATAAACCAGGACAAAGATTACAACCGTTGGAAAAGCTATGCACAAAGTAAACTAGCTAATGTCCTCTTTACAAGGGAGCTGGCTAACAGGCTGCAAGGTATTGAAGCATTTTATATATCTCACACCATAAGTTATGCAGGATTTAATAAACTCGTTAAAAATGTCCAATGTCTGTGTCATTTTGCAGATACTGGAGTAACAACGTACAGCCTCCACCCTGGAATAATCAAGACAGAGCTGGGCCGTCACTTAATGCCCACAATACCCCTGTGGAAGAAAGTTATATATACACCACTCATGTTCTTCATTAAGAATCCAACAGAAGGGGCCCAGACCACCATCTACTGCGCTGTGGAGGAAAGCCTGCAGAGTGAAAGTGGACTCTACTACAGGTCAGTCAACATTAATCAGTAAACACTAGTTTTATTATAAGAGACAGCCACTATAAAAACAAAATATCTCAAAATATTGAGATGCTGAGCCGATACACTGGCATCAATAATGTGTTATGTTCTATTACAAACCTGCTTAAGAGCCCCGGAGCAAAAATGAGGTGCTGTGTCCCTGTAAACCTACGTTGCTGACAGCGTGCTAGTGAATCATTGTCTATTCATACAGCAGACACAGAGTGACATTAGTATTCATGTTGGCTTCACATTCCTGGCCACCTGATGAATGTTTGTCCAATATTCACTCTTTATTGCTCTCCGCTGACTCCTGAGGGAAATATCTGGCTTTTAATCTGCTAAATGCTCCATTACAGCTAGTTGTTAACTTTGTCTGTTGGTCATTTGGTGCTGGCCATGTGGCATACAGTGTGCTTATCAGAGGTCATTAGAAACAAATGCAAACAAACAAACAAAAAATCTGGTGTTCAATTTTTTATGTCTGATGTAAATACTAAAAATGCCTTGTAACCAAAAAGGGTAATAAACACTATAAACACTTTTTAAAGAATGATTCTGGAAGAAAATGACCTGTCTCTTCAGTACAACTTTAAAACTAAAACTAGATAAAACTTGACTCAACTAAAGGTGCTTATAAAGTCAGTGGATAGCAGTAAAGTAGTGCTAATTCTCCAACAAAATACCATTAATTGAATTAGGACAAACCATAAACAGCTCTGGGGCTTGTGAGGCCAATAAACACAAAATATAATAATAATAATATTAATTGATTCATGATTTGTTGGAAAATTATGTAGCTGGCAGCAGTACATTTCCCCCTGAATAGACAAGAAAATATGTACGTATATTGCTCATGACAGAATGATAGATATCTTGGCCAAAATGTTGCAGTTTTACTGTATTTTAAGTATTCCTATCCTTATCCGGCATTGTATCCTGAGTGAGAACTTGCTCTTGTGATTAAATCAGGACTGTAGTATCGGATCAAGTCACATGTTTAACACTAAATCCTCCACTGATTACAGCGACTGCGCCCCTAAAACAGCGGCCCCTCAGGGTCTGGATGATGAAGCTGCCAAGAAGCTGTGGGATATCAGTGCCTCTATGGTTGGTCTGACATAATCACAGTGACATCAATAATCACTGTCGTCATCTTTATAGTAACAAAGGCCTGAGGAAGAACCGGTGCTCCTCTTAATGAGCATCTGTGTGGCTCCTATCAGCTGAGCTCCTACTTAATGTGACGAATGAGTAAAACAGACAGAGATTCACAAGTGATAGACATTTATTCAGAATATACAACAAACTACTTGCAAAAATACTATGGATTTAATCATGTTTTTTCTTAAACAGAAGCAATGCTTCACAGGTAAGTTACATGGAAGCTGTATGATCTTTTGTTTTGATTGCCATTAGCGTGAAATGACATTTTAATTGACAAATTTCACCAATGCCTGTGTTGACTAAGGGCTTGAATGTCATTCAATGTTACTTAGTTTCATCATATAATAATTATATTATTATTATGTGTGCTTTGAAGGTTTTTGTAACACTGGTAATAGCAACATTTACATTTTTTCCCTCCTGGGCAATAAAGTGCTGTTATACATAGCCCGTTGTTTTACCTGTTTCTTAAGGCATATTTTTTATTCATTCACATCAACTGTATTCTGAGTTTTCATTTTGTTCCATGTGAGACCAACAATATTGAAATAAAACACATTTTGGTTACATCATCATGAATTAAAAATGCTCCTAATACATTAAATGTATCTGCCCACTCTTTT
>CAFUXE010000491.1:651457-676666 GCA_903364295.1 Serranus cabrilla
TTTTTAGGTTTCTTTATCTTGAAGGCACTTTGTACAAATTTGCTACAAACAGTCAAATTTAATCTTACTCAAAGCTACATCTCAGACAAGTGCATCACATTTTTCTTTTCAAAAGAAAATCCATTAATGGTGCTAATTACATATGCACAAAGTGCACCCAGGTGGCCTGCTGGCTACAAATGGACCCTGTATGTTCCCTACGCATTACATCAGCATGTAACAGAGCTAGTTCAGAGGAAAAGTACCGTGTCTTGGCATTTACATTCAAAACTGTAAAACATATACAGCAGATGTTGTGAAGTTGAAAGAGAAAAACCCTTCCGGTTGGGTGTCACACAGGGAGGAAGTCTAACTATATTGCTCAGTTTCAATATTTATATATATTTTTATAAATTCTACATTATTCAACATCTAGATGGCTGCGAGTCTACACAGCTGAACCTATGGATGTACTTCCTGCCAATGTACGGAGTTAATATTTCTACTCCCACAATATGTGCTGCATAAACACCATCACTAACTAATGAGCCAGCTCTTCAAAATCCGAAAGCTGTTTCATCTGCTCCACTTGCATAGAGTGCCTTCTCACAAGTTTCTTCTTGGACTTGAGGCCGCCTCTCTTTGGTGTGTTTGGTGCTACCGGAGCTATGGATCTAATACCTGTGGCCAGAGGTGACGAGGGCTTGCTACTAGCCCCGATGTCAGGGATGGGGGGGTTGGGGTTGATGTTGAGAGGGGGCAGGTGGCCGGGCCTGGTGTGGGAGATGTGGTCCAGCAGCAGTGTGCCCGAGCCTCTCCTCTCCAGGAGGCCCGGGGCACGCCTGTGTGTTGTGCTGGGAGAAGACGGGCTGGCGTTGCTGTCTAGAGATTCTCTGGAGCTGGTCAGCATCGCCAGAGGAGAAGTGTTGAGTTTCCTTCGCTCCCCTGGGACCTTAGGAGAGTCTAACAGGGCAGAGCCTGAGTAGAGCTGTGAGTCTGAGTCATAGTGATCGTTCCCCAGACGTCTCCTATGCACTGTGTCTCTCAGACTAGCCAGTCCGCTGCTGCTGCTGCTGCTGCAGCTGCTGTTCTCCTGCTCAGTGGGCACAGTACTGCGCCGTGCCAGCGGCTGGTGCTGGCCTAGAGATCTCTCATATGATGCTTTGGATGTTAGAGGAACTGATAGTGAGGTTGTCATTTTGCAGGGCTGTTCACCCACCAGTGGGAAGAAGCTGTCCTTCCCATCCACGCTGCTCTGTCGAGATAAAGCTGACCTCTTGCTCAGAGAGAGTCCGTTTACTCCTGCAACAACATCCTCATCAGAGCTGGCTTTCTTACTCTCCTCATGGGCGGCGGCTGCAGCCAAGACGGAGGGAGCGATCAGCCCCCAAGGCTCTGACTGCAGCCTCTTCAGCTGAGGCAAGCGGGCGCGTTTGGGGTTTGCAGGCCGCCGTGTTGGAGACGTTGGCCCGTTAGCTAGCTTTGCAGCCGAACTGGAGGTTTTCAGCTTGGTCTGGAAACTAAAGACTGTGTTTTGTTGCTCTTGCTCAGGTGTGGGAGATGCAGTGACATTGATATCAGATGGAGAGGTGCAGTATTCTGGGGAGGACCTCTCATCCAGCTCTGGTGATGGGGGGACGTTTAAGTACTGTTTGGTAGTTTTAGTGCCTGATGGTGACTTGTCTGTGGTGATTATGATGACCTCCTTTCCTTTAGCTTTACATGCATCCAAGAGCAGTTTTAGTGTCTCCTTATCATCTGCATTGATGGCGTAGACTAGAGCCGAGGCCCCGCTCCTGTCCTCCAGACTGGGATCAGCCCCATTGCTCAGCAGGTGATCCACCACCTCGTGTCCAGCCTTGTGGATGCAGGCGTGCATCAGAGCCGTCCTGCCGGCTTTGTCCTGTATGTTGGGGTCTGCCTGGTTGTCCAGCAAATATTTCAGCAGCTTTGACTTGCTCACACTCTGCTGGTCGGTGTGTGAGGACATGCAGGCCACCATGAGAGGAGTCTCTCCACGTTCATTGCTCTCGTTGATATATGCACCTCCTTCCAACAGGAGTCTGGTGAGTCTCAAACGTCTGAGCCATACAGCCTTCAGGAGTGAGTTCCCATCTGTCCGCAGCTCCAGTATGTCTGCCATCTCCCAGCCAATCACAGATCTTCTCAGTGTTGAACTTACAGCTCGCAGCCCTTTGAACAAATCATCAAGGAGTTCAGTTGACATTGCAGAATCTTTATAATTTAAGACTCACATTGTTTGTTCCTGTAATGTTTTTGAAATCATCACCACCAGCAGGTGGCAGCCTGTTACAACAATAAATATAACTTACTGCTACAGATTTCTGATAAAGGAAATGTATTCCCTCTAATATAATTCAGATGAAGGTAATGTGTAAAAAACTATATATATTTAATAAGGGGGAAATTATCATGCCCATGCCCAAAAGCAACGTTCATGCAGGATACAGCATGGTACCAGCACCTGTTAGATTCACAACAAATACTGGTGGGTGATCATGATATTTGGATAGCAAAATCGAAGTTCATCTCTTAATCTCTGTCGAGACAGCAGCTTGCTTGTGCCCTTTTCCATCATATTTATTGAAGCGACGACGAATAAAAACACTCATCTAATCAAAAGTGCGCAAAACACCAGCCTTGTTCGTTTTTTAAGAAAATAACTATGACTTAAAGACGGTGCGTCAACGATATTTTTTTTAAATAAAAAAATAAAAACAGTCACTACATAATCTGCTTAGACAGGCGACATTAAATATCGGCACCCTGCGAGGCGTAAGAGTCGCTGTCCATGGTTCTCATTTTGGATAATTTGGCGACAAAAACGCGCTCCATTACAAATCATTGTGTTGGACGTTATAATTCTACATTAAACACTGCAAATTGTGGTTATTATGTAAATATGACTTACATTGTGCATACCTCTTATGTAAAGTATAATACTATATGTATTACCAGCCTCATCCAAGATAAATAAAGCAGTGAAATAACGACATAAAGTTAAATGTATTCATCTTTGTTTGCAATAATGTTTTTGCTGAATAATTTCGCAGAGCAACTTAATGTCTGATAATTCTCTTACCTGGTCAGAGGAGAGGCTTTCCATCTTTAAAGTACCCGTTGCTTTGGCTTGTAAGAGATTTCAAAAAAAAAAATCGGGGAGAAAATGAATGATTCAAAAGAGAAAGTTTGTTGCAGTTCTTCGCAAAACCTCTTATTTTTCAGTCGCGACTGTTCCCATCGACGCGTCCTAGTTTAGGTTACAGGGCGCCGTACCTCTCTGGCACCATAGCACATGAGCTGTGGTGCTTTTGTTATGGAGGCTCACTACATCAGTCCAATGGGGAGTATTCCTTTCACTGCGCACTCAAGGATCACAACCTGGAGATGCTGCGGGTTATAAATAACTTACTTTCTTGCTTGTTGAATGAAACGTGTATTCTCTTGACGTCAGAGTCGACCAAAATAAATAGCGTCTGATGAAAACCTCTGTCCTGATATCTGCAGCGCACAAACAAAACCACCTCCCAAACACATGTAAATGTTGTGCGTGTGTGTGTATTTAAGGACAATTTGTAAATGAAAGCATTGGGTCTGATGGAAATGAAGGAATAACAAATTTGCTGCTGATTCTTTTATCCCTTTTCTTTAAATGTGGGAATCCATGCTTCAGATAGAAAGCCTGTGCTATAAATAATATTTAATCTGTCTGCAGTGTGGAACATCAGTGCCAGTTGTTAGAATAAAGACAGTCTTCCTATCTGCCATGTAATAAAGGGCACAGCGAAGACAATCCAGCTGTAAAATATGACAGAGAAATCTGTTCTGGATCACCATCACACTGCCTATCGCAGGAAATGCCTATATGGTGCATTCATGGGCTTCCTTTCACATTCAAATCAGAGATCATATCTTATAAACAGTGAATAATTCCATAAAATAAGTCATAACTTTAGCTTATTTATGCAAATCTCCAATGGATTGTGTCTTTAATTGGCTTGTTTTACAGCTCAATAAATGAAGAAATGCAGCACAAATTCTTCACACCTATATATATATATTTACTGCACAATTAAAGAGGCCAAAACTTGTAGCAGCCATCACAGCTATACAGCCTAATAGGGACATTTCTATTTTTAGGTTGCTATGAGACAGCACAGAAGCAGTTTCTAATGAGAACAGTGATGTTCTCAGCCCTGCAAGGAACAGGTAAATCAGACACATAACATTCCACCAAGGACGCAGAAGCTTTTGTGACATTAACTCAAATACTATATTTGATGGTGGAGTTTTTTTTTTTTTTCACTTGCACAAGTAAGCCGCCGCCACCACCACCACCACAGCGTTCAATCATTAGTCCTCTGACCCCTGCTCTTTTCCTCTGAGACTGGGACTAATCACTTTATGACCCATCCAAACACTTGACGTCTCAGGACTCCAGTCGTCAATGCCGGCAGTGATTTCTCACCTGTGATTGCCTTCAGGGCCCCCGAGGACATGTTGTTTACGAGGTGCATGGAGAAAAACAGCACATACAGTTGTCATCCAAGTCAAAAGAATGCATCCCTCCAATTCAAGAGACATTGTTACAGAAATCTGGTCTTGATTTTGGTCACAAATCTTTATTCATGTTAACGACTTGTATAAGATATTGTTTTTACCACTTGAAGAATGCAAATCTTACTGTCAGTATCAAGCAACCTGAAGCAATGTGCGACATTGCCCTTAGAGGACCAGTGGGATGTTGAGAGATCTTGCTGTGAGGCAATAACTATTGGCATTTTACAGTTCTGCAAGCCAAAGATATGCTGAATCTTGAATTTCTGAACTGCTGCAGCTGGTTCTCCCTTATTTAGAACTTCATGGTGTCCCTTTTTGGAAGCGTTGGGTTGCAATTTTAATGCCGTCAATTCAAACAAAAAATATTTGGTTAAGTTTGGTAAAAGGATAAAGATTTTGGTTTTAAAGAAATACTTCAATATGTTACACAACATACATTTGTTGATGGAAGGAGTGATAGGTGGTGACAATGTGACACACAGGACCTGATTACTGGTTTCCTGCTGTCTGACCCGTCCAACCACCCAGACATCTTTCCTTTGCAGTATGTGTTGCTGATTATAGTACGTCACCAGCCCTGTGCTAAAGCTAACGGGTACAATGGCAACATTATTTTTTCTGGGGATTGCACTGCATGAGGTTGCAGTATGCAATCAACTGAATACCTCTCCGTTTTCAAAGCCTGTTGTACAATCTATTGTGGCCTTCAGGTAACATAAAAATGCAAACGGCCCTTTCTAGAGTCAGTGTCACTGCTGTAGAAACTATGAAGGGCCCATTTTAAAGCAAACAAAAACACAATGATTCTGTCAGTCCACTAATGAAAACATTATTATATTCAATTTCTGCCAATATATCCCCCTAAGTCCTACTGCGCCTTTAAATTAACTGTTTCTAAACGAAGAACTGGTCGTCTCGGTGCCTTTGGGCATAGAAAACCTAAAGTGCAACTGTTATTAAAATGGTGTATAATGTAGAATTAGTGTGCACTTGATTGGAAATGACCTGTATCATGGACAGACCAAAGCCAGAGCTTACTGGTTTCGACACATTCATTAGCACCGGTAGCCACAGGAACGTCAGCACTCCTCATGCAGCGTGATCTTTGCCCCAACGATGCTGTCGTCGGCGGTCTATTAAAGGGAAAATAAATAATTAAAGTAGAGAGAATAAATGCTGTCACCCCTGGGAGCAGTTTCCATTTTCAGATATCTTACATCGCAGCTGCTGCTCCTCCTCCCCTCCTTTCTAAATATAACCTTTCCTTCAGTCTGCATTGTGAGATTTTTACTCAACAGACTACAGTAGATCGGAGCCTATTTATAGATCCTGGCAAAGTACATGTTAAAGTTATCAACAGTTATCAAATTTAGAGCCTGAACACAATGTCTCATAAAGTAGTCAACAGCAGAAAGTGTGACGTCTGGGCTAAATGGATTTCAGCAAAAGGAAAAGGAAATAACCTTAACATGAATATATGAAATCTGGAAGTGATTGTCCTGGTACAGAGCCTGGATTGGCCACCATGTCTATTTTTAAAAATCTTATTTTGATTAAATGTCTGGCTTAACTGATGTCAGTAAATCTTTGAGAAATTGTGTATTAATGTGTCACACTCTTTGTATTTTTAGACTTTAACAGCCTCGCAATCAAGAAATAAATCAAGAAATAATTTCCCTTTCCTTATAAGTTTTACTCAAGACTGGTTTACAAGAACATTATAAGAAAATAAACTCACACAGACCGTTTGCAGAATGGGAAACAACCAGAATTTGATGAGCACAAATTGCTTGGACTACTGCTAGCTAACTCAAAAGTGTAAATGGGGCAAAAGGCTAGCTTGGCTTTATCTGAAGATCACAAAATCCACCTGCTCCTTTGGTTTGTTTTCCCATTTTCATTCTTTGTGCTTATCTAAGTTGGCCGGCTGCTGCCAGTAGTCTCATATTTAGAGTATCTTCTCATCTAACTTTTGGCATGAAAGCAATTAGCGTTTTCCCAATATGGCAAACTTTTCCTCTAAAGGACTGAATAAGGAGCTACAAAATACACTTTTCTATGATGTACACTGTTTCAGCCTGAAAAAACTGTGTTTATTGGAATTTAAACTGAGCGCAGACACATCCCCAATGTCCTGCAGAGCTGATCTGACTCTCCTGTCATTAGAAATCTGCTGCTGTCATACAGGACGATGTTTGATACCGTGAATACAGAAAAATCCACTCAAGTTGTTTTCATACAATTAACTCACGAGGGAGATCTTTTTTTATCCTGCCCATGTTTTCCATCGTGACAACTCTATTTGCATTTCGACACAGAAGTTGATTTTTCCACAGCGTACATCCTCTGTTGTTGTGGTGCTGTTTGTGATTCTTCCTCTGTGCTGGTTGTCTCTTTAAAGACTGAGTTTGACATTCTCATGGCATTTGGTGTCTCTGCGATTGTATCAAGCAAATGTGTGGGCTGCGACAGCAATGAACTGGCACGAACCCTGCTGCAGCTTTGCACCGGACTGCTCCATGCCTCCCTCCTACCTCGGCAGATTTAGGAAAAATGCCTCCAGTGCAGCTTAAAAACCTGCCACCCCTCACATATGCTGCGAGTTATTTTATTTTTTTTACTCATCCACTCATGATTATGTCCCGTGAAGTATAACACATTTTCAGACACTTTGATCTTTTCATATTGAGAAGTGCTACTTTCTCATACTTGAAATCTTGAAATGGTTCCACTCCTCCTCTGCCTCCTTCTTCTTCATCACTCCTTCTGTTCTTTCACATCTCGCCGTGCAAACCAACACCTGCCCTTCTGGCGAGCAGTAATTGAGTAGAGCATTATTCAAAAGCATTATTCAAGAGCATTATACAGGCAACAATTTTGCTGGGTGATCATTGTGTATGTCGGCTGTATCCAAGGAGATTGGTGCATATCTAATAAGGAGTTTGTTACTCATTTTGCAGAGTGGGCACTTTGATGTCCTCCGTGTTGAATTTTCTGTTTTAGCTCATCCTGCTAATGAAGCAGAGGGCCTGAAGCTTCAGAATTGGTTGCTTATCAACTCTATACCCCACTTATTAGGAGTTGTTGTGGAGCCTTTAATTGGATATTGGAATAGGAGGCGCCTTAATGGCCTGTCAGTAATCAAGTGGTCAAGATATATCCACAGATGACAGTATTGTTAACGTCATTAAGTATTTTACCATCAATATCCCAACAGAAGACTCCCACACTCCCACTTTCTTCTTCATGTTTCATGAAGGCGCCTCCTCCTATCCTCTACATCGACAAGTGTTCCCACAATTTATCCAGACAGAGTTTGAGGTTCTGTACTGCAGAAGTAATTAGTGGCAAAATTGATGTTTTGGTAGGATCTGTCACACCTTCACACCACCAAATCAAAAGCTTACCAATGTGTCTCTGCCACCCATCGAGCAGGCGGCAGAAACTCTCCCTGCTATCAAATAAGGTATCTAATGAAACGCTACAGAGAGAATACACAGCCATCAATAAACGTCCAGGATTACCTATCTGTGTGTGGAGCTTACCAGCACCTAAACCTTTTAATAAACGTATGTGTGGTGTTTTGTATCTGTATTAGTTCCAGATTTGTAGAATCACGTGGAAAATGTTGAAGTGCCTTTAAATAAATTGCAGTGCGAACAGTGTTTTGCGCTGTGAGTTCATCACACGCTGTTTCAGAGCTGCATCTGTCAGAAGTTTGGGTCTGTCAGAGTATGTGGGTACATCAGTGTGGATGAGTGGATGTTCTGACAGTGAGCTAGAGAACTTCACTCTGCTCGCGGTTCACACCCCTGAGACTGTGACGTCTTTGACACCATGAGGCACTCTGACCAAAATACACCTCCTCTGCAGCACAAGGTGGGGAAGGAGCTTTTTCTGTTGTTGTTGGTGATGACGTCAAATCATCCCTGTCCGTCCTGGAGGATGTCAGGGCTCATCTGCAGAATCAGACATGACAGGACCGAGCAGGATCAGCCAGGCCTCTGCAAAATGAGTCCTCTCTAGGTGACAGAACTAACAATAGATCTGAAGCTTCATAAACATGGCGGTAAGGCAGCATACCTGCCACCTATTAATTTAACACTGAATCATGCTCCACTGGGTACATATATAATAGTCACCGAGCAACTGAATGAACCGTATCAACCTATAGTAGGCTGAACTTGACATCGCTTTTTATATCTTCTCGAATAAATCCTGCTCCAATAAGAAAAGGCTGGTGAATGGAGCTTTTTTTTTTATTCAGAGAGCTGATTGTTCTGCAGGTTCCCAATAAGAAAACGTGGCGGGTGGCAGGAAGACGGGACAAGAGTGTTGCAGCTGGGTCTGATCAGCTGTGTGAGGAGGAGGGAGGAACTGGCAGGTATCAGAGGACAAATGCAAGTCAGTAATTATTGCTGGGTGCTAAAAGAAAGGAGCTGTGAGACAATGAAAGCTGTCACACTGAATGCATTCCAACTCCTCAGAGATGAACCGCGCGCAGACACACTTTCTGGATTGCTCTTGCATCCAGTTTGAGAGACTGAGAATGCTATATATTGTCACAGGCTGTCCTTTGGCACAGCGGTGCTTTGAATTGACTGCGAAGATGTTAACATCCTGAAGTTTAGCTTATAATGTTTACCATGTTCACCATCGTTGACATTCACCAATGGGAATGCCATTAGCTGTGCAGGTATCTGGTCATAAATCAAAGTATTTTATAACACTTCATCGAAATGAATTTCTGCACCTAGTTTATTCAGTCGGTGTTGAGACATTTTACTCAAAACCATAAATGTCAGCCTCATGGTGGCTCTAGAGCAGGGGTGTCAAACTGATCCAGGAAAGGGCAGAGTGGCTGCAGGTTTTTGTTCCAACCAAGCAGGAGCACAGGTGATACTGATAATTAATCAACTGAGTGAAGACAGTTCAGGTGATTGAATGATTGGATTCAGGTGTGCTTCTGCTTGGTTGGAACAGAAACCTGCAGCCACTCGGCCCTTTACTGGATCACTTTGACACCCCTGCTCTAGAGGAACCATCAGGGGATCACCCAAGTGCGTAGGATTCATTATCTGGGACCATGAATGCTTACAAAAAATTATTCCAATCCAGATGTGATAAAACCTTGCAAAGTTAAGTGACATAGTGAACCCCCTCTATTTTAAGCAAAAACATTTTTCTAAAAGTTAATCTTAATCAGTCTTTTCAGTTTATTTTTTTTCTTGCAATTATGACTTTATTGAGTGTTTTAAAATACTTTTTAAAAATAGAATATTCTATTTTTCTTTGTAAATGTATCATTTTAATCTCAGGAATTCTGATATTTTTTCTCTGCCTTTCCCCACTTTTTTTGAGAGAATACCCACATTTTTTCCTTGTTAATTCATGAATATAATCTCAGAAATTAATTATTGCCCTGACTATTATTTCCCTTCCCCCATGTCCCAAAATGTTTTTTTTTTTGTTTTGTTTTTTTACCAACAATGGCTGTAAACTCCATCATTAATCCATCTAGTAGTAAAAGTGAAACACTTGACATGAAGTTAGGGCAACAGGAAACATCCAGGGATCACCAAAAGTCAGTACGACTTATCCTGTACACCATTAATGTGTGTATAAAATTCCATGCCTGTCCATCCAAAAGTTGTTGAGATATTTCTGCCTGGACAAACTGACAGATGCTAAAATCCCTGGCACCATGCCACTACTCCACTGATGGCATGACATCCCTGTTCAGTGAGTTGTTCTCATGTCAATAAGCAGTCATTGATCTGAACTGACCTAAAGGAAGGTTACCTCATCTTTAAGGTGTTTGTTTTTTTTTATGTCAAATGACTGCATACGCCTTGAAGAATACTCAATCAGCATCCTGAAAGCATAGTATCACCTGCGCACCTCTCACATACTCTCTAAATCTGAGCGGTTTAGCTGACACAATTGGCTGAGCTGCCTGTGTTTGTATCCTGCTGTTTGCACACACAGGCCAGGCAGGCCTCGTATCAGAGTTTCCAACAGGAGGTAGAGCGAGCAAGGGCTCTCACTGCTTGAATCACAACTCTCCTGGTTTTTAATCCCCCTTCCTGTCTGATTTCAATTCAAAACAGGCATGACAATAACACACCACCACTGCGATCTGGCTGCTAGCCTGTTGGCAGAAATACTTGGTGTGAGGAAGATAATAGACATAATTAAAATACACGGTTCGGAGTTAAAGGGAAGGAAAATTCATCTCCACCCTGGTTCCCAGTGTGCTCGTGAGGCCCAAAGCACTGAGATCCCTGGTCGTGTTCCCCTGGGCCAGTAGCTCTCATACCTGACTGAGCAGATCGAGATAAGAACCAGTTATCTTTGCCTCACAGCACTCCACATCCCGGAGGGAGATCACCTCTCTAAGTAGACGCAGCAGCCTGGGATTCAATCAAACCAGAAGAGTACCATTTACTCTGTGTCTTTCTAACTTCCATCCACAGTCACTTTAAAAGCACTGAAACATCATTAATTGTTAGCAACCGCTGAAGAGGGTTTTGAATACGCGTGCCTGCTTTGAGAGCTTGAATTCCCAGTCTGCCCAAAATGACCTGTAGGTAAGATGTAGAGAATTGAAATAGATGCAGCTGTTATTATTTTAGCCAGGCACTCTGAGTGATTATTCAGCAGGTCAGAAGGTGCACTGTAATCATGAAGCAGTGAAGTGTGCAGCCGGAGAGCTGTGGGAGCAGGTTGGCTTCATGTAAAGAAAACATATTGAAATCGCTTGCGCTTGATTGGTGTCATCTGCAGCGTAATATTAACTTGCTGCTTCACACTATATACACTTGAAAACTACTTTCAGCTCCATGTGTTGATGCTAAAGAATTCTTGCTTTCAAATTTTAGTATTTCAAATGAAGTATTCTTGATTAAATAGGCAATATTAAAAACAGATAACAGTGCTGAAAACACAAGCAAACAATCTTGATTCAAATGTTGCTAAATTGGTGAAAATATGTCACATAACAACCTGAGTGGGTCAATGCTGCATAATGAGTACTTTTACTTTTTGATACTTTAAGTATATTTTGTTGCAGATACTTTTGTACTTTAACTTAAGTAAGTTGTGAATTCAGGACTATTACATGTAGTGGAGTAATTTCACTGTGTGATATAAGTACTTTTATTGAATTAAAGGATCTGAATGCTTCTTCCACCGCTGGTGACATCACCTTTTTCCAGCTTAGCCCCGCCCATATCAAATCAATGAGAAAACCAAAGACAAATCACAAAAATTTATTAAAATACATGCACACATTAATGTTAATTAATGTACCTTGTTTTAAAGCATTGCAGCTGAAAGTTGTGTTCTGGATGTGACCTAATTTGATAGAATA
This sequence comes from Serranus cabrilla, assembly GCA_903364295.1. Taxonomy (NCBI): domain Eukaryota; kingdom Metazoa; phylum Chordata; class Actinopteri; order Perciformes; family Serranidae; genus Serranus; species Serranus cabrilla. The sequence goes on from CAFUXE010000491.1 coordinate 663,390, forward strand.
CACCCCATCGCTGACAAAACTGCTGTACAGAGAAGTAAAAAAAAAAGTTTAATTTCTATACAATATGCAAGTTACAATGCACATGGTGAAAATATAGTATTCATCATTTAAAGACTAAAACCTTCATGCAACCAAACAAATCAAACGTGAAGTACCACACTGTAATCTTTGAAACCATCATCAGTGCTTCAGTGTACTTCACCATTAAAGCTGCTTTCATTGATTTTTTTTGGCCACTTGGGGAATGAAAACATTGACATATCATCACCTTGTACGGTTGTTGATGAATGCATTAGCAAAACGGCTGTTTATTTACACATCCAGCAAGCAGGGAGCAACATTATCATTTATTTGGAGTCATGTTTGACCACTTGATGAATGTTAGTCCAATATTCACATAATATGTTTGTTTGTTTAGCTGTTTTTGTCTGCACAAAAAAGATCCAGAAAAAGGGGAATGGGCTTGATGGAGCAGTGGGGAAATTACAGAGTTATGTGTTGATTCACATCATCACATGATCCATTGTTATATTTAAAATATTGATTTGAAGATTTTAATGAGTCAGTGTTGGAGCAGCCGGGGGATGAACTGGTGTAGGCCCTTTTCATTACTCTGGGCTCTCCCAGCATTTGTGTGAAGAGGAGTCAGTTTAGTTTGGCTCTGAGCTCAGAGCGTCAGAGCTCCAGTTGGCACATTTTGAGAGCAGTATCTTGTGTGGTCGGATGACGGCATTGTGTCTCGGTTTGAAAGGTTTTCAAAGGTATACCACTGCGTCCAGATAAAGCCTTCCTTTCGGCTCAGGGTAGAGCTAAACCAGGGCACTGCTTCATTCTGCAGGGTCACACAAGGAAAGTGTTGGATCAACCTCATCTCTGCTTTGACCTCAAAAGTGGCTTCAAGGGGAAATTGAAAATTCCTGCTCCGAGACATCTTTCCCCCTCTGGGCTTACTGATATTAGTTATATTTTTATTTATTTTACCACTACATTCCTCATGATTCAATGAATTCTAATTTTAAACTTTATAACTATCGTCAGGGTCTTATTCTGGAGGATTTACAATCCTCTTTTCCTTTTAAGCTGCATGTCTGATGGCAAACAACCCGTGCAGTTGGAGACACCCAGAGTGCAGCTGGGATGTTTTCCATGGCACGATTGTGTCAGTATCACAATGTGGTGACTCATGTTTATCATCTTCTCGCCTGTTGTGCCTCCTCCTAATATGAGGTTTGACGAATGTGGCAGAAATTGTGTGTCAACATCTATATTGGTGTCTGTGTTTATGTGAAGAACTGTGTGTCTCCACGTAAAATATATATCTTCCATTAAAACCAGACACTACTGGTGAATAGGAGAAACGTTTTTAATTAATAATCACCATTTAACTTCCCAAGTTTATTATTTACATGCAGACAGTATTTTTTTGGATTACAAGTTTTCCTAAATCTTTTTTAAATATGCAAATTACGCATTATTTTACTAAATTTGTGCAAATGTGTACATACCAAAACAGAGAACTGAACACTTTGTTGCCATATTACAGTTAAAGGTTTTTACATAATTTTTGGATCTCTTTTATCATGTCATAAATCACAAAATACTGTCAAAACAACTTCTGCCATGATTTAAGGAATCATTTTTGTGAAATAAGTGTCTATTTCTGGCTCAGAGTATAAGAAAAAACTAATTTTATTACATATACACAGTGGAAGTCCACACCTTAATACATGAAATATACTAGGCATTATAAACATAAATAATTTAAGTGATCTTTCTATTGACTGTTATCTATATTTTGTCTCCTCTGGAAACTCATTAGCTGTGTGCTGCCCTCAGACTCAACCTGTGATCCTGCTCTCTATTCAGCAGGACGCGCTGAATGCTGAACATGATTTCGTTACCGCTGATCAAAGGGTTCATCAGGCTTTTCATTGTCCAAGTGTGTCTTGACAAAATGGTTACAAAGCAAAATCTGCAGCAGCTGTGCAACAAATGTGATCCACACTATAGCACAATAAGGTGTGTTTCCTGGCAAATGATGCAGCAGTTATTGAGCTTCATGAAGACCTTGTCTTTGCACGGTTTTGACCGATTTGTCTTCTGCTCTCGAGGCTCAGAAATATTCACTCAGCTGGTGCTCTCAGCCAGCTGTGGTTGTCTTTTGCACCCAAATTGGTAGATATCAGGGAAGAAGATTTTGGGTCATCACTGTGAAATCAATTACACGCTCTGCAGTTGCAGTGCGACAACACAGCTCCAAACCTGCGATTTATCAAATGCTACTTGCTCTACATCAGTGCTGCGGCAGAACTGCTGTGATCTGACTCTTTATATGTTCGAATTTGGGGAATTGGGCAAATGTTAATTCCAGTTTGACTGAGCCTTTTCATGCGCAAGCTAAAAATGTGCTGTAGCACAAGTGTTGCACTTCCACAGTCATGAGACGATGTGGCTGTTTTACAGTGTCACTGGTGATACAGGCACAGATGGAGGGGATGTGCCCTAAATAAATATGTAAGTAGCCATGCTGAGTTCCTGATCCTCCTGCTGCTCCCACTGATGCTATTGATCTAATTGCTCTTTTAAAGCCCAAATGCCTCAACTGAAATGTTCACAGTGTAAACTAGACAGCAAAAGCAGCTTCAGGGCTCCTGATTGTGATCAGATAACTGCTCTCTAAGCAAATTATGCTAGAAATGATGATAATTTATGAAGATGTAGATGGAAAAACACAGTTGTTTGACAGTTTGACATATGATGGCATGATAAATTAGTACAAAATATGTTTTTATCCAAGACTGGAAAATGTGTTTGTGATTATTCAAGACAATAAGAGGTTATGAAAGGAGAATAATTGAGAAAGGCAAACCAGCAAACAAGTTTATTATTCCAACAAATTATTATCTGATTTCTCCATCTGCAAATTATGATCTCATGGTGCATGTGTATTATATAATTTAAACCTTATGCAACACTCCGCATCAAACTTTTTTGTCTCCTTTAAAAGCTCAAGAGGAATCCACCTTAACAACAGTACAGGATTTGTGCCCACTAACCCATGAGATGCTGGATTACCTCATAAGTAAGACGATCAGATCCCCTGGAACAACTTCAGAACCGAGGAAATGATGAACTTTGCACCAACAGGAGTTACACAGACAAGAGTAATGTCCTTGTGTATTTTTAGGGATGATTAATGTGATTCCCAATCCAGGACAGGCGACTAGAGAACACAATCCATGAGGGACTGTGCATGGGAGTGAATGGGGTCATCTGAAAGAAAAAAAACAAACCACCAGTGACTGTGCAGATACATTACAGTGCTTTTCTCTGAATACTTTTATTTATTAACAGAATTAGAGACGCGTCTTTTGTCGTATATTTGTCTAATTTAGATTATATAACCTTATCTAAGCCCCCAATGAGGGGCAGGAGATCAACTCATCCACATTACCAAAAGTGGTTAACGTGGTTAATGTGGTGAAATTCGTTTAGAATTCTGCAACATAGCTAGCTAATATGTTTAAGCAACAAAACTACTCGGTAAGGTTTAGGAAAATACTGTTGACTCCTGCCATGTTGGTGTTTGTTGTACACTGGATTTTTAGATGTTTTTGCTGGAATCAGCTCCCTGCTGTGGCTGAAAACAACATCAAAACAGAAAAGTTGCTTGCTGAGTCACTAAACGATGAGCTGAAACTTACTATAAAGCTCCATAAAGCTGAAGGGAGATGCAGGTGATAATTTGTCGGTTCATCACTACGAGCAAACCCCTTTCCAGTTATCCCCTGAGCAGCATCAATGTAGAGAATATTTGATGTTTATAGTGATGATTTTGGTTTGGTTGAACATAAATACATGCAGTTTTGGGGTACTTGCTGAAATGACTGGTGCTGTCACTTGGGAGTCCTTCTCAAAACACCAACACCTTCCTCACATTATTAATATTTCCTCTGGGCCCTTTCCTTGACTTCAAATCAAACATAAGAAATGGGGAAAATGCAGCCACTTCCTCTCCTTCTCTCTCTCTCTCTCTCTCTCTCTCTCTCTCTCTCTTTCTCTCTCTCTCTCTTTCTCTCTCTCTGCAGGCTGGTGAAAGATGAATTCACTTTCCGGAGAGATAGCATTCAATCACCAACATCTATAAAGAGCCACATCAGTTCTGTCACTCAAACCTGACATATTGGACCTGCTGACAACCAGAATACAGAGACAGGAATGTTGTCTTCTGTATATGACCAAACACAAAACACCTTTATGAGCTGTGGCATATTTAATGTTTGAATACCTATACCATAAAGTGCTTTTGTTTCATTTTTAAATCTCTTTTTTTATAAGGTTAAAGGTTAAAAAAAGGCATATTGCAAATGTCCACACAGCCCAATACACGAACACTTCTGCAGTATTCGTTATGTTACATGTCAGGTTTTTGATTTAGAAGAATAATTGAGATTTACATTTTTATAATGTCACATTCACAATGAAGGGTTACCTAACTGTCTGCACATATCCTTTTATTCTTTATCTCAGCATTGGTGCATTGCGCCTCTGACATTTGATGACAGAGATATGATTGATATTTGGTGTGAGGACATTTAAAAAAGAAGATAAGACATTGGATTTGAGGTGTTCCAGGCACGCTGCTGATGTTGTTGCTGCGCACACATTGTAAAGAGAGATTTGGCTCGATCAATGTGATCAGTCATGCACAGCCAGGTGTATGGAGAAGTTCAGCGAGGCACAGGGACAGGGTTTATAAATAAACCAAATAAAGGACGGTGCCGTCAGTGACCCTTGAGATGTGGCTTTGGAAGGGTTGGAAAAGCAGACGTTTATCCTGAAGAAACTAATAAAGCACTGTCTGTCAGCTGGGAGGTGAGTCAGCCCAGAATAGCATCATTAGAGAGAAGCAGCGCTCTGATCATGTCTCTGAGGGGAGATGACCACCACGCTGCACCACACATCCAGCTGAGACCACCGAGAAACACGCACAACGAGCAGGCTCACAATGCGATCAGTTCCTGCAAACAGCAGCTCTGCAGCCGATGCAGGCTGGAAAATAACAAAACACTTACCGTGTTACAGTAAACTGTCATGGTAATAGTGTCCTAATAGAGAAAAAAAATCATTCATCTTATCAAGCATCTTTTGTTCGATAATGATGCGTTAGCTTGCCAGAGCTGTCATTACACCTCTCTCACACAAATAGTCATCTGAAGACCTTTTACACAGGGATAGTGTTTCTTTTCAAATGTGACAGTTAGAAAATAACCACAGGATTGCTGCACGTCAAAGTCTCATTATTTTTGTTCCCTAGAACGGAAAAAAAGAAACATATCATCAGCCAACACTGATCTAGTCCATACATGACTCCATTTGCCGTCACAAGGATAGCAGGTTTTAGTTTGTGTCTGTTACATTGTCAAAGGTGGAGTCAATATGTGTCAATGTTTTTTTAAATTTAGATAATGACCATATTCAGTATATTGTCTAAACTCTCCCCTATATCGTTTCTATTGAAGTGAAGCAAACTGCACTATAGGGCAATTTTTACATCATTTGGATGATGTTTGTGTTCTGATACTTGCACTTGGGAGCAAAGGTCGTGGAATCATGAGAACTGTCACGTGGCCGTGAAAAGCTTCAGTGGCCACGTTGCAGCCGGATCATGGTAAAGCTACAACCGGATGAATCCAGCAAGAAACGAAACAGGTGAGAAGATAACAGACAAGATGAAAGCAGTGTGCACAATGTAAAATCCATGGAAGGGACACAGACCCCATTTATTATTGTTTTTATTATTATTATTGAACATTTGAAGAGGTTTCTTATTTTCTTTATTTGTTTCATCCTTTTGTTTTGTTTTTATTTGATATGTGTTTAATATTCAAATGCATTTTTTGTTATTTTGGGCAAAATATATATTACAAAGAAATGGAAATATTCATTATTTGACATGTTATATCCTACAAAAAACAAAGATTCTCTAATTTGATAAAGAAATGATTGTGTGTATACCTTTCTTTTTATTTATTTATGAGAAATTAGAAATATTTTTCAGTGTAGAGGGGGCCTCTGGGCTTGCTTGACGATCTGCCCCTTAATGTCCAAAGTGCACTATTATTAAGTTTATTTTAATTTATTTTACGTGGAACAATTATTAATAATGAAGCTGTAAATACAATTACCTGGCAGTCATCAGTCACGCGGTGACCTTTTACCTGTCGCAGGTCATGATGTGACGTAAACTAGCTGATGGCAGTCAGAGGACTTCCGTTTTGCTAACGTGCAGCTGTGACGCAGGTCGACACACCAGCGGCGACGATTAGACGGTGAGTTTTGTGTGATTGATTATCACACTTCATATTTATTCTTAGCATTAGGCTATGTCGTTAATTATGCAACATAACATCGGTCCTGGCTGCCTGCGCTTCTGCTTATAGTTAGGGCTCACAGTGACGCGAGCACGTGAAGTGACGTTAGCAACCCCTTGCTGTGCAGTGGTTGACGCTCTTATGTAATGTGCATGGTGTGCCTGTACACTAAAGTTGTTGTGGTACAGCTGATGTTACAGTGAGCAGGGACAGAGCCTGAAGTGAATCTTAAGCGCTTTATTCCTTTTTGCATGTTCAGTCACCTGTTGATCTGTGTGAGTTTATGAGTCTGCAGGTCTGCTAGTAGATTGAGGACTTTAGTCATCCTGGATTTAAGTAAAGTTGTGCTGCATATTGAGCTATAGTAAGACCATGTGTTTCATGCATGCATTGAAACATTTTGATGTGGACAGAACTTTTTTTCTGCACATGCTTATTTTTAGGTACAGTTCTGATCTGTGCACCCAATCTTTGTACTACTATATTTTTTATGCTAAGAAGCAAGTCATGTGTCTATGATATGTGCATTGCATGATACACATTTTGATGTTTTCTAATTGCGTGTCTTGCCGTTTTCCACAATGTTGTCATACTTTTTTTTCATATTTAATTAGTTTTATTTTTGACGTAAAGAAAAGTGCTGCGATATCCAAGACCAGGTTTTTAGGTTCAGGATATTAAAAAAAAAATATATATATATATATAAAGAAATAATCACACAGCTCTACTGATGGTGGTGAAATTTCTGTCACACTTCGCCACAGAACATGAACATGGCTTTATCACACTGGCAATTCTGCATATGCTCGCCAGTTTGCTGTGCAAGGCTGCAAATTTCTTCCAAATACCAGGCGTTTTTCCAGCAGTCTTAAGTGCTGATACATTTTTCAGCACTGATGAGAGTCAGAAAAACTGCATGCTACAGCAAAGAAGAAACAGGAGTATGAGGACACACAGATCTACTTTAGGCTCTTTCACACTGCTGAGCTGTCCTTGAATGTGACAATGAAGATACGGAGGGCTCAGGAGGGGTCGGGCAGGAATTATAATAGCAGATTAAAGTAAAACTTGACACGTCACATTGTGGATGAGCTGCATCAGATGCGTCTTTTAGCCATGATTGAAGATGGTGGGATTTGTTTTTATTTATAGGCTGATAAATGTTTAAAAGGGAGGGAGGAGGTGATCTAGTCTTGTGCCAACACTCTTCCCACAGAGCTGCTGCACACCCAAATATGACATCAAATGATGAGACTCTTGTTGTTGTCGGAGGTACAGCTGGCATCGGTCTGATCAGCTTGTTTTTGATGAAATTTCAGCATGCAGGTCTGTTCGAATCATGTGTGGGTTTCCTTTCATCGAACGTACAACTGTTTTTAATATGTTTGGGATATCCTTAATATACTATTTTTTATATATATTATTTTGAGATGTTTATCACCCTGGGAAATGTGAACGTTTCAGCACATCTTTCATCAGATCATTGGTATAGACCATTAGTTAATTTACTACCAAACGATCTAAATGTCTGAAAGATGTAGAGCTGTTGAATTGTCTTGCATTATAAAGCAAGGTGTTTCTATTTTTTCCCCATGAGATTTTTAACAATGAGCGTATGCTTATTATCCTAAAAATACAATAAGGATGCACAGATCTGATACACCATATCTGGCCCATACTGACTCAAAAAGCTGTGACCACAGAGTTATTCGATTAATTTTGATGCTTTTATACTATATACATTATACATCTTATTAGTGTTTTGACTAATTTGTTTCAACAGTTTGAATTGTAATTCCTGTAACTATTTAATTATTTTGATAATATTAACAACTCAGTAAATCTCTATCAATGTATTTACTTGTTACATTTTGTTTGTTATGTTTACATCAAGCCTGATGTTGCGTTACACATAAAATAAGGATCCCAGTCACTTCCACTCAGTGAGGCATACATCGTATTAATTAAACGCTGGTATTGGATCAGTGCTCGGTATGGACCCGAACCTTTAAGCCCAGGTTTAAAAAGTCAGATAGGTGCATGCCATTGTTCCAGCATGTATTCTAATTATTTGGGGCTATTACAATAAGAAATAACAGAATTTCTTCTTACAAATGAATAGTTGAATTAATTAGTAATGATGTAACATCATTTCTCAGTTCATTACATTCACAGGAGTTTGCAGCTACAGTCCCACTCCACCTGGTATAACCAGCTCCATAACAGACATTACTGGAACCGCTCACTGAGTTCACGACTCATCTTTATATGTGCTGTAACATTATGTTTTAGCATTTACTATTATGCCATAATTGTCACTTGTTGCTGCGGTGGCAGCTGTTAAGCAAGAACACCTACTCCTTACGTTGCTCCTGGCTACCTTTGTAACACCGCTGAAATAAGTGACATGTGACACTCTGTCACATGTTTCTGGGTTGAAACAGTGTGTATTGCAGCTGGGGAAAAACGCTTTTAAGAGAATTCTCTTCCTCTGTACTGTGATGGGCTTACACCATTTGTCCACCTGTCCTGTGTATATCATATGTAGTTGGAAGGGTCAATAGATTTCTGCTTTTGGTTTGTGAGAGGTCAGTAAGGTGACTGGAAAAGGCCATGCATCCTGGAGAGATGACCTTCACTTAGACTGTCCAATAAAACACAATGGAGAAGAAGGGATTTTCAGATATCCAATGGCAGGAAGAGCTGAAGTGGATTAATTTCCCTGCGTATTTGGTTGCTCATCTTTTGGCTGTGAATTTTCCCTCCTTGTCTTGTTATAGTTTACCAGTTGGAGGCGTATAATATAAGAACATTTGGCAAAAATATGCTAATGTATGTCAGCACATCTCTTATTAGCACTTTGCCAGACTTCCTGTCAAAGCTGACGCGTAGAGGCATCAAGATGTCACTGGCAGACTTCTCACGCGCCACCTTCACAGGTCTTGTCAGCATCCTTTGGCATATGAAGGGGGGAAAAATGCAAAGCCAGTGTCACGGAGCAACTGGGGACCACTCAGGACCGTCAGAAACTCAATTTATTTGAGGGGAATGACTTCGACGAGGTAGAATTTAATATGGAGTAAGATGGGTTTCCGATGGTGATTCATGATGAATAATGAGGTTTTGTGTGTTTCTTTGTTTGCACATGGAGTACACAAAGGAAAGGCATTGGGAATCAACCCTAAATTGCTGCCGTAGAGTCGCAGCACTGCAGCCGTATCTTCGGTGTCATAGATTCCCTCCTGTGAGGAGGACTCTGACGTAAGAGCTCGCAGCAATTAGTGCCAGCAGTGGCTTTGCCGCGTGTCAAGCCATAGTAACTGCAGAGCTCCATACCAAGCAGATGGATACAAACCAGTCCCAACAGGCTCAGTGCTGCTCTCCAAAAATTAATTGCTGGGCTCCTTCTGCGGGTGTCCTGAACCCACCCCGGGATTGTTTCAATGGGATCTGTCATTCAGCCTGTCCCCTGTGGTTGGCTGGTGTTCGCATGATGCAGGTCTGAAAGGGCTGGTTTGGTGGCACCGTGGCATTTGAGGCAGTGGATGCCTGGGTAAACACTTAGCACATGGCAACAGATGGTGGTGGGGAGCTCCAAGCAGCAGTGGGAGGTCTGGTGTTATAGCTCGAGATGATGGGGATGTGCTACCCACTCAATTTAAGGTGTGCTTCATCTCTCCCCCCTCTTTTCCTCCTTAAAAGAATTATGAGCAGGCCATTTCTCATGTCTTCAATATCCTGGACATAATCATATCTCATTAACTGTTCTATATTTTGACCAGTGTGGAGCTGCCATCCATTCAAAAGGACATCATGTGTCACGATGTGGTCGCGCTTGATTTGAAGACCGTGTCAAAATAAATTAGCAGCAGATATTAATAGGACGCGGAGATCATATCACAAAATTATAGCCAAATGTATGGTGATATGCAGTGCCCTTTCTGCTTCCAGAGATGCACACCGACCCGTCTTCCTTCGCCTCTGTCTTTTTATTGTGTCGTCATGGTGATGGGTTTTCGTCTTTGTGTCTAATTAAAGAGAGAGCTTTAGATGTATTGACTATCTGAGATCACACAACACCTCTCTGCCCAATACCTTTCCCCGTGTCGTCATCAAACGGTCAGTCTTTAATTAGAAACGCGCACATGCAGCCACAAAGAACATGTGGACAGAAAGCAGTAGTATCAGACACAGGGATGGCTGTTGCACTGTTATTTACTGAAACTGTTATTATCGTTGATTTGTTGACGCTCCCAGAGAGGATCCTTGCTTCTCTGTAGAGCACTTCCACAAAAAAAATAAACTCTGTGTGACCTTTGCTGACAAACACTGGTGTCGGTAAGCAAGTTTGTTTTTAGAAATATACATCTCTGCAAGTGCGAAAATCACAAATTTATCCCGGAGCGTGTCAGCAATCAAAAATCAAGTTCTTAATTAAAACACATAGTTTCCATAGTTACCAGGAGAATAGGAAAGGGATGAGCCAAAGCTTTCCAGTGTCAACACGGCTTTCCACGTCACGTCTTCCACGGCTCCTGTTAGAGGGAACGTTATTTCACACATGGAGTGTTAATGCTGGCGGTGATGTTTAGGGATGGCGTCACCGTTTCAAAGTAGAACTTATTTCTTATTCCAGAGCAGGTTTATTTGTTGTAACCAGGAGATTGGTGGCAAAATGTTTCTCATAAAAAGAGAAATAATTCCAGTATTTATTTTTTAATTTCTGTTTTGTTTTTTGTTTTTTGCCTTAACCTTAAGAAAGTAGTTTTGCTGCAGTAATCTAACCAAACTGTGACAGTTTCAAAACAAAAACAATGTGTTTGAGTGGATTTTAGAGGGGAAAACTCATCAATAACTGATATAGCGGCTGATATAGTAATTTTTTAGAGCTGGAATGAAAATAAACCTTTTTAATGTGGATTGTGCACCAATTATTCACCACAGAGCTACATTCTCAAACATTAAACTTTAAAAAATAAAGAATAAGTGGGAAAAAAACTAATAAGTAACTAAATAAACATAATTACTGTTCAGTGTCAAGCCAAGCTAGTTCTTTGCACCATATAGTGTGAAAAAAGTTTTCATAATGGCTCATTTCAGACAGCATACGCACGGATACTGATAATATCAGTCGACCGATATATCTGTCGGGCTCTAATTATAATTTAGGGAACGCTCCTTCCTGTAGGTCATCATTTATCGTCAACTGTTGGGAGTACTTGTTGAAAACGTGTTGTGCTTCAGGAAGGGACCTCTATGGAGCAGATTATCCCTTTAAAGAGACCTTATTTTAGTAATATTTTGGGGTAACTGGTCAAAGCTGAGAGATATACTCCAGTTATTGTTATGCAAATATAAACACAGTTATAAAAACAGTCATACTTGCCTCTAAATGATGTCCATGGAGTACAAAAAGCATAATTTGTGTCACTGCATTATCTTGAAGTAAAGTAAGCCATCTTTGTTTGTCCTATCAGAAGGTGTATTACACTTTTATCTTTTACTCCTCTCATTAATCGTTGCGATACAAACAGAACTGCACAGAATCTTAAAAGTGATTCCCCAGATCTTTTGCTCCCAAGCTGCACACAGTACACTGCTGGCCTTACTGTAATTATAAGAGCTATTCTTAGAAGATATTAAAGCTATATCTTGCCCATCAAGGCGTAGCACAGTGTTCCTTCAAACAAATCAGGCAGGAGGGTCCTTTACTCGGCAGGTGAGGATGCTTAAAGCACAGGTTGACAACCACAGATCGGCTTCAGCTGACATTGGCTGACCTTGCATATCTGACATGATTAATGGTCATTGTATTAGATTTCTCTAATCCAAGTTGATTGCTTTCGCTCTTGTCATGGATGTCATTAAAGAGACTGTATCACTGGGGAGTCCTGGGTGTTCAACATCCACTCCACCTGTATCCCACAACCAGCGAGCTGCTCGGCAAAAGTAGTGGAACAATACCCTCTTGTGTCAGCTGATGCAGCTGCAGGCTCTGTAATCCACATCCCAGCACAGGAGTCTATTAAACAGTATGTTTATAGAAAAACACTCCTATAATAATGTTTGTAAAGTTGCATTTATTCAAGCAAAAGACACACGACACACAAATACTAGTAATAGGCTTACATTTAGATTAATTATTTTATTGACAGCATTTTGAATAACATGAATATTTTTTGGGGAGAAAAGTTAGGGCAGTTAAAACCACATTTATTTTTTGAAAAGTATGAAATGTATATATTTTTTCAAATGTTGCACAGTTTGGCTCCATATAGCCTGAAAAACAGTTGGTGAAAACGTCCTCTTTCTATCCTCAGAGAAGTGTTTAGAAGAGGTGTGAACTGGTGAATATGGGACTAAATTAGGACGTGAAATGTTGAAATGTAGTCTCATCTTTTCGAATAAAAATGCAGTGCAAAATCATTACAGCATTTCAAACCAGCAGCATTTTAAAAAAAACCTGAAAATAGTTTTGTAAATGCATATATATGTACTTGTTTTTCTATTTCTTCTTGATACTGGTCAGAGCGCCGGGGTTTTATCACAGGACATGTTAGACAGGATCGTGTATGAACAGCTCGGCAGTCTATCACAGTTAGGTAATTGATTTTAATGTTTTATTGAAGGATGCATATTGGCCCATTATCTTGTAAAGAGAAATGTATGTGCATCAAACAATAAAGTCCAAAACTGATTAAAAATACACCATCACATTTTCATATTTACCTGAAAACATGTTATTATTAATTAATCTGTAATCAAGCCTGAACCTGCACCACTGTTGTGTAAAGTATGCGCTGCAATGTAACATAGTGATGCATTTCTACGAGTAAATAAAGAACCCTGATGAGCAACACGTACTTAATAATATATATATATATATATATATATATACAGACA
>CAFUXE010000491.1:687239-769945 GCA_903364295.1 Serranus cabrilla
AATCAATCCAGCAAATGTCAAGCTATTTCACCATTTTAGTTCAAATCACAATAATCAACCTCATGGTGTTGCTAGAGAAAAAAATCAGGGGATCACCGTAGTCAGTAGGATTCATCCTCTGAGGCACATGATGAAGTAATGAGGCAGCTATACATTGTTAACGCCACAGGAAGTATAGAATTATACAACATCAACCATTTTCAGTCCCTGCTTTCGCCAGTGAGCAGAGAGAAGACATGACGGAGGAATGGGTGTGTAAAATGAGAGAAGATACTTCAAGGAGAAAGGGACTGATTATGTAATGGAGGGACTTGTTTACGTGTCCCCTCTGAGTTCATGTTAGCTGAAGGAAGACACCCTGCCTTTGCGGCTCTTCTTGGGCTCTGCCACATTGCATTAATGTCTTTATTCATAGTGACTGGTAATTGGCCTACTTTGAGGCGAGCGTTTGTGTCTCATGTTGTACAGTAAGGAAAAGGGATAGAAACCGCTGTCTGAAGGTTCCACTTAAGCGGAAGTGCAAACACGAATGTAGGAGTGAAAAATGTCAGACCAAAACAAGTTCTAAACCTGTGGAGAGCCACAGCTGATCCAATGCATTCTGCATTTATTAGACAATTCTAATTTAAAAAATAAAGTGGGTCCGTCTGGAAAGATTGAACCATATCTTGGCTTTATACGTTTTTTTTTCCTCACATAATTGTATACTTAATTATTGACTTATATATATATGGTATCTTTTTTAAATTGAATAACGTATCTTTTTAGCTATACTTGCTAGTTTGCGAAATTGCCACAAACTATATAATGTCTAAACTTTGTATTTTAACCATTTCTATGGATGCAGTTATTGCCTATAAAAACTATTAGAAACATACTTGTCATGCATATGTTATCCCAGAGAACGTGTGCTTCCTTTGATAATTGACAATGCAGTGTTTTGTTGTATGGGAACATAATTTTCAGTAGATCAGGCTGGGTTTGACTTGACTGTATTGATTATGTTTATGGGATAGAAAACAGCCGGAACAGGCACGACCTGCAACACTGTAAAGGTCAAACACGTTGCTTGCAGAGCAGGACAAAAGGTGTTTCATCATGTTGGTTAAGGCTTCAATAACTATGAAAGAAAAGCCTGTGGCTCCGTAGGGCAATGTCTGGAAGATTAATATGACATCCAGAAAATGGCGTACCTTTAGCAGGTCAAGGTTAACCTGCTGAAGGTTAATGCAACATTGAAGTTTTTGCTGTTGGCTCCATGTGTGCTACAGTACAGTTATTGTAGCTACAGCAGTTCAAAGTGTGCAGAGGAGCTGAAGTACATTCTCCCTCATCACGATCATTCCCAAGCACATCAAGATTGAATTTTCCAAGGTACACGCACCTTGCAGAAAACACAGTTAAGCTGACTGTGACATGTGTGAAATTCAATTACAGACCTGCTGTGGATGCACTCTGTGTAACCCAGGGAGATTGGAGGAAGCGGCAGCCAGGTGGCGACCCTGTAGGCAGCAGCGAGCACAAATCACAATGGCCTGGGCCGCTGCCAAGAGCTGGGATTCTGCCATCACACAGCCCACCAACACTCCAAGAGCAGCTCATGGTCACTCATCACAGACACTCTCCATGCGTCTCTCTCTCAGTGCACTCAGGTCAGTAGAAAGCGAATGCAATACACATTGTTGGCCACTTCGCTCTATAATTCATGTCCTGCTCCTAAAATAGAGTACTCGAACAGTACGCGCTGTTTCATCGGCGGCTGCAAAAAATAGAATCATGCATGTGGAGTTAAAAGCAGCATGTTTTCAGATCAAATAGCATTATAGTTATATTTACATTCTAAGTATCATTGTGTCATATGGATTGTCTGTATTGCAACTTTATTATGTTAGTCTGTTCTGCACACACAGCATCTACTGCACATCTGTCCGTCCTGTTAGAAGGATTCCTCCTCTCTTCTCCAGGTTTTTCCCTTTTTTTTTCTCAGTTAAAGGGATTGTTTAGTTCTTTCCTATACAAAGCGGTGGTAAAAAAAAAAAAACAGAGGGTGTCATAAGTTGTACAGATTGTAAATGCCCCAAAGCAAAATATTTTTTTGTGATATTGGGCGGTATAGATAAAATGACTTGACTATATTAACACATCATAGATGACTGGGCTTTCAGATCTCTGTGCACAACCAGGCATGAAACCAAAGTGGGACTGGCTGGTGTGAGGGTAGACTGTAAATAAAAGCAACATCTTTCTTGTTGGTAACGGTTCACCCAGGCAGACATGAAATCTGCATGTGCGCAAGCCCAGACTTCCTACATGTGACCAAGACTCAGTGGCCCCTGGGGGATCCTGGAACATCTCTGTGCGGTTACACAACGGTTGTAAGCCATAGGAGTGTCAGTGAACAACACATGGCCACAGCCAACTCAGATAACAAGATGAAAAGCAAAGTATTTGCCCTGAAAATGTAACTTGCTGAACACATGTGATTTGAAGGTTAGATACTGTGCGCCATGGCCAGTGGTATCACTGCACTGCCCGCACATAATGTAGCCAGTGTCTGGTGGGTCCAGTTTCTCCCACTCCCCCACTCATGAGCTGTGAGTGGCAGGCCGGCTAACCGGTCTTGACACGGGAGAATCAGCCTGAGTTGAGAGGGAGCAGCCGTGGGAGCAATGCCTGCCTGCCACATTGGAGACCGTCAGCGAGACATGTCAGCCTCCATTCTACTTAAAGTCCCCAAACCGCGTTGTACTGTACTGCAACCCTGCAAAACACAGAAACAAGCAGAAAAATTATTTCATTTCTGCAGTTTGTTAAGTTGATTGGAAAAAATCCACATGCAGGGTGTGTGCACAGTCTGTAATTCAACCACAGGTGTTCTCTTCCAAGATTGTTGGCAATCTTCAAAATTAACATTCATGCATTCAATCATTCATTCAGCGGGCCACTCAAGGAGTGCTTGAGCCTCCCAAGTGCTCCCAAAAGTGCCCTCTGGTTAGTTCAAGTGCCACTTTGATGTGACCTGAGGATAGACATGAACAATATACCCACTATTACTTTCAAACAAGTCCCTCTCTGTATATGTTGTAGCAAAATCCTTTAATAATGATATGCTAATGCTTTATAGATCAGTTATATGTAATTACTATGAATGGCTTTTGGGCTGATTTTCTTCCTTTTAAACCATGACACTTGTACTATCTTTTTCAGCTATTTAGATAATCACCTAATTGTTTCAGGTAAAATAAGTACTTACGTAGGTATATGTGACATAGTTATGAACAACTTAACTCATGTACTTAAGATAACAAGCTCAACTTTTTGTTTTACATGGTACACGATCACCGGCCTCTTGAATGAAAGTCTGTTTTTTGTCATGTGTCACTCTTTATACTAGGTCGCCTTTGCTCCTGTCATAATCACTAAGGCCACTAGAGGTCACTAGAGAACACATGTAAAAATAAATCATGATAAGCTATGCCTTCTGGCTCACAGTTATGGGGCTTATATCTGAATTATAGCTTCGACACTGACCAGATATTTTCCCATCATGCATTAGTGGGGAGGTACTGAGGCATCCCAGACAGGTCTTATATCTATCAGAGTCTGGGGTTCATCTTGAGAAAATAAAAACCTTATTTTCATGCGTAATCTTACACGTGAATCTTCACATGACGGTCATTTGCATACAGCCTGAATGTGGCTCCACACTGTAAAAACAACCGAGGGAACTGTGCAGTTCAGGCTGCAGCGTCACTGGGAAGAACATTTCTGTTGCTCTCTTTGAACAAGTTGTGTGAGCTCTCACTACTCTGCTTTTTGTCCCAACATTACTGCATTGCAGATTTCCCCCCCTACATCTCTCTGGTTTTATTTAATTCCTCTCTTCGGATAATCCAGATTGTTTAACACAACATCATGCTTTAAAGGGATTTCAGATGTGTGTTTGTATGTTTGCTTACTCACTTTCAATCAAATAGGCTGTGACTGCCACAACAGCCAACTTGTTTGTTCCTACATGACAATGAGCATGAGGGAGCCTGGATAAAATCCAGAAAGCTGTTTCTAAAAAAGGAAGGAGTAATTAGTAAATGTCATTTGAGAGGAGTATGGCGAATTAGAAGCCTGGTGGATCATGTAATTAGGACTGGAGCCTTTTCATAGGCGGCTCAGGGAAGGACGAGGACACCACGGCAGCATCCTCTGCTGAACACTGACAGCAGTACGAGCTGTTACAGAAAACACCA
The DNA here is from genome assembly GCA_903364295.1 of Serranus cabrilla. Classification (NCBI taxonomy): domain Eukaryota; kingdom Metazoa; phylum Chordata; class Actinopteri; order Perciformes; family Serranidae; genus Serranus; species Serranus cabrilla. The sequence continues at coordinate 691,484 of CAFUXE010000491.1, forward strand.
TTTGACACACACACTAACAGGACCACATTACTGCCCATACACACACAAACACACAGCGCAGATCACAGTGTCAACCAAGACAGACAGTGATGCATGACTGTTGTAGTTTTTGTCTGTCTTGTTTCACATATCTGACCAGATGTCCTGGGTGTCACTTGTGAAATACAACATGTGGACACATAACATGTTTGAGCTTTTAGAGAAGATCAGGGTTTCCATATTTAAAATCAATGAAATTTTATGTTATACACTTATGGCGGTTATCATATTTTTTCTGTTAATTAAAAAAAACTATTCTATTGCAGCAAAATATATATATAGAGAGAGATATATATATGCATTTTTCATTAATATAAACCAACAAAAGATTTATTGCTTTCAATTCAGGTGTGGATTTCCACATGTGCCTTTTTTAAGGTTTTAATTAGTGTCGCAACAATGACTAGATTAATCAAGAAGATGATCTACAGGAAATTAATTTTATAATTTGATTAACCATTAAAACACACCATAGGCTTGTTTCTGCGGGTAGCTCCAAATTAAAACACTAAGAAAAGCCAGAATTTTATGATGTTGTGAAGCAGTGTGGGATCATGGGAGTTGTTGTCTTTATTGTCAAACAGCCACCATGTTCACAGACTAATTAATATGTTATATTTTTATTCTGGTTACTTTTAGTCACATGTTTTTCACATTGTCATAACATTCTAATGAACTTGCCAAAAAACTAAAAGTTTAATTTTGATCTCATATTGTGTTTTCAATGCAATAATCAGTTTTCTATGGGGAAAACCCTGATGTTAGAGAAGTGAACAGCACAGATGTCAGCTCTTCTTATTTAGATAGAAATACACCTGTATCAGCCATTATTGACTCTTATAAACAACACACACCCTCCCTGCTCAGTGAGATGTTTTCTTTTTAGATTATGTTTAACACACATTCATAGTAAGTGTTATGTGCTACACATTTTCTGCTCTCTTTAGCTCCAGTGATCCACAGAGTAGGATGGAGTGGAAATTCTCATGTTAAGAACAACAGCCCTGTTGTGTTGCACCTTAGCTCGGACCAAAAATGTTCGCAGTGTTATCAACCTCTCACATGTGTGTCTATGCAAATCTATTCAAAGCTTGGCAAACTAATTGCTTAGCCGCAGCACATGCAGCTAGGAAATAATTTCTCTACACCCCAGACAGGGTTTCACTGACCACCTGTATCATTATTGATTTTAAATATTTTGTTAACATCTGATTAGTGAGTGACTAATTGAAGAAGGCTTGTTGAGGAAGACGCTGCACAGCCTGCAGGGCTTTATGGCAGAATAGATCAGAGACAGCGCAGATAACAATGGAGATGGAGTAATAAATAAATCTTCTCTCTGAGAAGTAGCCGGAGGACTGACAGCAGCAGATTAGAGCCTGTGCCTTTTAAACAAATTGGGTGCTCAAAGAGGCATATTGGCTGTGTGCTCCAGCATGTTTTATAGTGCAGCTCTGTAACCACACAAGTCTGTCAGTTCAAACATGACATCATGGGGCAGTTCAAACATGCTCACGCTGCAGATCCTTTTTTTTTTTTTTTTGTAATTACCCTTTTTAACTAATTGACCTATCAAGTGCTGTCTCACCCTGTACTGCAGAAGCTTCATAAAGTATCCAGAGCCAAAAATAACAGAATATCACAGGTTATTTTTGACACTCAAAGAGAACTCTAACAAAAGTAATGTGGTTTGATAGTAAAATGAATCGAATCAATGTTTTACTGCAGTCTACATCGTACTGTAAGACACCACAGAGCCAAACAGGGCAGCAGTTTATCTTCTGTTATCTGCTTCCTGTCGCTGTCTGCAGTGGTTAATGTGCAACAACTGATCTTAAACAGCCAGGACTCATGTTAAAGGAGCATGCTGGTGTTTTTGCAAGTTTTAGTCTATTTACTACAAAGCACATACAGAACTTATTGTTTTTGTTTTTCACATTAAAAGATATTTTTACAATAAAAATACAAGTGTAACTAATAAAATGAATGATGGATGAGTTCCATTCTGCTGCTTTGGTTTGATGCTATTGTGCATGCGGTTTTATTCATATGACCCTAGTATGAAAATCAACTTGCAGAAACTTCATTTTTTAAATTGTTATTCCATTTCAGTGAAAACTTTCTAACTCAACACAACTTATAGTAGTATCCTTTTATGCAAACATGCAGTCCAAAGTGCTTTACAATGCAATTATGGAAACAATAAATAAGTACAGAAAATAAAAATGAAATTAAAACAATGAAACAATAAAATGCAAAAAGCTATAAATGAAAATCAATACTATAACTTAAAATAAAAAAATGTGTAAAAAAAAAAAAAGGAAAACGATGGCTACAACTTAAAACTGAGGTTGTAACATAACTTCAAAGTAAAAGCCTGATTAAAAGTATTTCATTTCCATTTAAAAATAAAGACAGAGAGATTATCATATTTCATTGGAGTCACTATGCAGCATAATTGTGAAATCTTTTATCTTGACTTTCATTTGAATTTTTTTATTACATTTTTTATGTGTCTTACATTAGCATGAAGGTTATTCTTGACCTTGATATCATTTCAACTTAAGGTCCATTTACCCACTCAAAGATGAAAGAACACCATGAGATCTGGTTGAAAACTCCAAAAGACCCCAGACACACATGGTAGCATTTTTATTTTTCTATTCAGGTTTTTTAAATTGAAGGATAAAATAATGTCTTCCAGAGGCTGAACTGCACCAAAAAAAATTACTCCTCCAGGTCATAGAGCAACTTTTAGTGTTGTTATGTAACCACTTCATAACCTTAAAATATCTACAGTGATTGCTTACTTTGTCATGAAAAATGCACTGAATGGTATGACTAGCCGTGGAAAGGAGCCTGTTAAATGGCTGATTTCAGTTAAAGTGTTTATGTATTTATTAAACATCAGCCATTCTCCATTTTTTCTCCCGTATTTCCAGTACAAAATACTGTAGGCTTGAGAAGAAACTCAACTTGCGCGGCATCTTGTTGAAACGTCCCTGTCCAAGGTCCTGAAATCTGCTTTCCCAAGCATGCGTCATGTGACTTCACCCAGCACTGCCTAGCTCAGCACCAAGCCTACTGGTTTCTGGAGATTTCATGTGAGAAAAGGACGAACCCCGAACCCCTTTCCCTCTCATCTTGCGTTGTTTAGACTGTTTTTCCACCCCTTCTTTTTTTCGGATAATGTGGACCTTCAAAGCGCTCGGAGTATGACAAAAGATTTTAGGATGCTGGACTTGTGCTGCTCGCTTCGTTCCTGTCTTTTTACTTAAATGCCAACACGGTGAATGCGTCGGACAGAGTGGACAAGCCTGCTGCCAGCGGTCCGCATTCACAAAGTCTTGTCTTTCTTGGTTTTATTTTCAGACTTCAGAAGGATGTAACGACGGAGCCACCTTGCGCAGCTGAAGTCTCCTCATCAAAATGCAGAAGGGAATACGACTTAATGATGGTCATGTCACCTACCTGGGGCTTTTGGCGAAAAAGGATGGTACGAGGCGAGGGTGCTTGAGCAAAAAGAGCTCGGACAACACGAAATGGCACACAAAGTGGTTTGCTTTGTTACAGAATATGCTTTTTTATTTTGAGAACGAGTCCAGCTCTCGACCCTCGGGATTATACCTGTTGGAGGGATGCATATGCGACAGGGCGCCTTCACCGAAACCTTCACAGTCAGCCAAGGAGTGTTTGGAAAAGCAGGTATGGAGAGCGTGCGCGCGCACACACACATACACAGTCTCTCTCTCTTTCTCTCGCTCTCTCTCTTGCACTGCTATATTGTTTTTCAGGCTTCGTGTTAAAATATTGACGAGGTGCAACACTGGGTGTAAAATTTGCTGCAAACGTCTTTTGAACTATTTTAGTCGCGAACAAAGCGCTTTTCTTATGCGTATATTCTTCTTATATCCAATCGCATGATGACCTCAAATCCAGCGCAGCAGAATAGCACGAGGTTCCAGCTTGCTGTATTGCACGTTATGTAATCCATGCATGGCATTAATGATGAGGTAACAATATTAACACCTAATGATATTACAGCAGCCCTGGCACTGGGCTATGCAGTGTTTTTGCTTTAGGTTGCAGCAAACCCCGAGCTTCATCCCCCCTCTTTTTTTCTTATTATTAGTGGGATAGTTTTCAGTGGTGCATGACATGTAAATGGATTTCTCTTCTTATCACGGTGATGCATCTGCGTCCTGGTTGGTCACATATTTTGCTTTTGACTTTCAGTCATCATCTTTTTGACGTTTTAGGGCGGAGAGTGATATACCTAATGCTCCTTCCAATAAAACATGCAAAAAAAAGTTGTTGTCTCAAGGTTTCCACCTTGTGGTGAAATGATGAAATTACATCTGAAGCTGGAGAAACAGCGGGGTGCCAGTTATCAGTCAGCTCTGATCTAGATGACCTGAATGAAATGTTTCTGCCTAATACTGGGATTTAAAAAAAATTGTATTATAGATAGTGAATGTTTTATCACTTTTTATGGGAGTTGAATCTTTGATGAAGAGTATTACACATGTTTCTGGTGTTTTAAAGACTGCATGCAGCAAGATAAATTGAAATCAGCAAAAGAAGGATTCACTTGACCTTAAAGGATCTCCTCTGGCTGCTTCTTAAACCAGCAAAACATGAGAATGAGGAGCAGAAAGGTTGACAGGTCTGTTGACATTGTTATTGTGGCTAAACAGTGGAGGAACATAATGCTTCAGTGCCACTGGCTCTCCTCTCCTCTCCTCTCTCCAGGCTCTGTGCCTGACTCTGTCGGCAGGGCTGCAATCCAAAGCGAGTCCAGGCTCTTCCTGTGAACAGCTGCCTTTGTGCTGACGAAGCAGAATGCAACACACTGGCTAATGTTGTGCTCTCACAGTTGCTTTAAAGGCACCCAAAAAACCTCCCTGAAAGAATTTGGATTCTTTTTTATTCCAGTCAGCAGTGCTGTTTCCTCTGCACTGCTTTTAATGTGAACATGCTGAGTGACTGAATTCACGTTAAACTTGAAGGAAGATGCTTGGATTTTGCTTTTGTTCCGTGCCTCCTGTTTGCGGAGTGTGAAAGCACTGAGAGGTGCACAAATAATGAATGACTAATGCGACTGATATGACAGGCTGCTGAAGAGTTAGCTCTCATTGTAAACAAACAAACACTCTTAACAAGGACAAATAAGAGGGAGAAAAAATCACCGCACCTGGATTAACGCTTTTTGTGACAACGTTTTAACAATCCACCATAATCCCTACATTATATTTATCCTCAAATGCAGTTAGTGTGAAAATGATAATGCGTTTGAGCCCGAGGTTTCTATGGCAACCCTTATTTGCATCCTAAAGAATGATGCAGTTGGAAGAGGCGGGGTAACGGAGAGGAGAGAAGTAGTGTGTCGCATCTCTCCTATTAATGCGAGCGCTATCTGGGCTAAATTTGTTCCTTGCAGTACCTTGGAGGGGTCAGCGTCCATTTATAGAAAAACACAGCTCGCTCACACTGGGAAACAGCAACACCAGTAACACAAACTCCACTGTAAATCAAGAAATCTGACTAATATGTTGCAGTAAAGTATGATAACCTGGTGTTGCTGGTATATAGGAGGCTCCTCATTTAAATGAAAGTGGATGCAAGCAGAGTTCTCCAGGGAATATTTCAACGTATGGATCTCATTATATGATTTAGGAAAGTCATTTTACTGTATTGCTGCAATAAGACAGAGCTGTTTATCAGTCTGTTGCAATTATACAAGACAAAAGAATTATTCCACTCATATCTAATGAATTATTTACCACTCACTCATAGCCACAGCACAGCCAGAAGGACAAGTGAGTGTAATAAAAGATCAAAAGCAAATAAAAAGTCATGCATCTATATGTTTTATCAAGGCTGTATCAATCTCATATCTCTGTTAAGATCAGTAATGATTTTTAAAGGTGCATGACTCAGCCGTAAACATAAAGCAGGAAGCAGACAGTGTGCTTAACATTGCCTCACACCAGACACTCACCGCGCTCTTAGAGAGATCATGAGGGAAAACTACAACAACATGCATGCCTCTCTGCCAGAAATAGATTTTCTTTGACGGTAGGATGAATACCTAATGAATGTGAAGATGGAAGAGCAGTCAGCCATGAATAATGATCAGTTGCAGGTTGATAGGCGCCTGTTGAACATCTGCAGGCCAAAGATTAGAGTCTGGTCTCCGTCAGCACGGCGGGAACGGTCAACAGGAAAGGTGACATTCCACTGATGGGAGCTGTGGTTTTATCATGGTTTACTTTCACAGATGTTTTAATAAGACTTCTATGGAGAGCTCGTCAAATGACCTTGATAGAGATTATGTAAACACGAGAACTATTATTTTTAGAATTAAAACTTTCCTTGATATGAAATTTATTTCACTATTTATAAGATATAAAATAAATGTATTAGCAGTCTTTTGTCCAATTTATTTTGGGTTAAAACACACTTTTACCCTCTCTGACAAGTTTGTCACAATACCAGAACTTTAAAATTCGCCAAAAGATTGACCAACAATGTCATAGATATAATAACATATATAACATGCAACTGACAAACTGTACAGTCAACATAGTTCAAATAGAAATGAAATAAAAGATATTCCTTCAGTCCACTGGTGCTGGAGTTAAAATACCTCAGTGGCTGTGTACAGACACAATTTTGCCATGTAAAATATCTCCCACCCTCATAAAACAATAAAAAAGTATCAAAGTATCAGTACTTTTGACAAGCTTATTTTGCAAAACCACAAATATAACCATATTTGATGCTTTTTTCACTATGCAATTTAACCATTGATAGCAGAAGTGTTAAACTGTTTTTGTGTTGTGTCAGAAAATGTAAAAGTATTTAGTATAAGTTACATATAATCACATACCATTATAAAGAATGGCTCCCCACAACTCCAAAAAGATTTTTTGCTACTTGAAAACCCCAAATTTGACCTTACGACTGACCCGTGTTTGACCTGTGAAACATTTTTAATGACTTCGTTAAAAAAATCATTAAAAATGCTAACAGTACTAATGCTAATAATAATAATAATAATAACAATAATAATAATACATCATTCTCAGTTGAGCTTCAGTTGCTAGGAAACAGGTATCGCACAGTTATGTAATTGGCCGTGGCTCCAGCCTCCATGTCTTATGGCATTTCCTCCTGGGAACCAGAGACATCCCAGGAACTGAGCTGGGGGAGGCTTCCCTCACTGTGCTCCATCAATTGCACTGGTGGGCGAGGAAGATGTGGCTTCCCCAGGCCCTGTGTGGTTTTAAATCACCCGCTTGATGTCTGCAGCAGCGAGGCAGTGGAACAAACACAAAGACAAAAGCAGCGCAGAAGCTTCAGTTAAGCCGCTATATAATAGATTTATCTAGAAGGTATGCAATAATGAATGCTCCCTTCTGTGTGGAACATATAACGTGTCAGGTTAATGATAGTCCTGTTGTTTCTAACACAAACTCCCCACCCCCCCTTCTTGTTTGTTTCAGTACTATTTCACTGTCAGCTTCACCCATGAAAACCAAAAGGCGCTGGAGTTACGCACAGAAGATGTAAAGGACTGTGATGAATGGGTGGCTGCAATATCACACGCCAGGTAAAGGCACACATCAGTGAAATGTGCAGACATGGCAATTAGAAGTTGAATTAGCCTGTAGAGGGTAAGTAATGTTTGACTGCTCAGTCTGCAGGGGATGTTGCCATGGTTTCATAAGTGGGGTTAAAATATGAGGAACGACGGAAAAATGCTTTGTTCACAAGAAAAACCTGATTGCTTTGATGTGAGATGAAACTACATACACTGATGTGAAATTCATTAGTCAAGCTATGATACAAAAAACGTGTGTGTCTGTGTGTGTGCTTGCATGTGTTACAGTTACAGAAACTTGGCCAACGAGCATGAGACTCTCATGCAGAAGTATCTTCATCTGCTTCAGATTGTGGAGACGGAGAAAACAGTTGCTAAGCAACTTCGACAACAGATAGAAGATGGGGAAATAGAGATTGAAAGGCTTAAGTCAGAGGTAATATTCACTGTGATGCCATTACGCTGAGGAGGAGGGATGTAAACAAATACAGATACATTATTCAGATGCAGCGTTTGAATTTTGCATGAATATTTGCACAATTTGACGCAAATGTTACACCTCTTCTTCTCAAAGTCACACCTGAGTTACACCTAAAAACACCTCGCTACAATCGGTTGAATTCACACTTCACAGCGATATCAGGGACTCTATTTTACATTGAGGATAAGCGTCCATGAATCCGTTTAGAAATAACAAAAAAAACACCAACTCTCAAACCTCAGGAGTATCTGATCTGATGGTGGACCATTTAAAATATCCAAGATTTTGTCCTCTGTGACTTACCACAATAATAAAGGATTACAGGATTTTCCATCCATAGCAAAATGTGTAGCAGCTACACACAATATCAGTCAGACCTGCTGCACATAGACTTCCTGAGGTGGTTCAATATATTTACACCTCTTCTTGTTTCGCACACTTGTTCCAAAATTTGTCTGCATGCCGTCCTCTCTCCTCATCCTGCCAGCACAACAAATAACTGCTGAACCAGTGGGGAAATGACAGATTATGCTGATTATTGTTGTGTTTGTTTCATGTGTGTAAAGTCGTGTGAGAGGACAGAAATGGAAGCTCTGCTCCGTCACAGAGAGAGAGACGTGTTCAGGCCAACCACGCTCCACTTTGCATCTCCTCTCAGAAACAATGCCTCCAATAGGGCTGCGTTCCCGGCTGTATTCTTCAGATCAAATAGTCATTTTACTTTAATGTGCAAATGTGATGCTTGAAATCAAATTATGTGCTGAATATGCATGAACACAGCTTTATATTGCATCTCTTCTATGAAATGCAATGACAATTAACTCTCTCGCCATCTACAAAGTAAAGGGAGACACTTAGCTTCAAACAGTTCAAGGTAGCTCCAGTCCGTCTTTGTTTCGTCAGCAGCCTGTTTACCTCTCGTCAACACGCAGGACAGTTTGGTACAGATTGCATTTAAATGACCAATGTAAATAAATATTGATGCAGAGGTACCAGCCAAGTGAACACAGCTAGTTTAGTCAGGCTAATGTCTCAGTGTTGACAGCCCTCACAGGTCCTGTCCTGTTGACTCAGTCACTTTGTTTACATGCTGGTACAGTAAGTGAGAAGAGGAGAAGTGTGTGAGTGGGAATGATTAGTCTTTCTTCTGGTTGCCTCCGTGCCAGATCTCTGGGCTGCTCAAAGACAATGAGAAGATCCATGCCAGCCCTGCAGCCGCCCCATCCGATGACGACTCAGAAATCAAGAAAATCAAAAAAGTAAAGCGCATGATTTAAACCTGTTGCTACATTTTCAAAGTATCTTAAGACGCTGAGAAACTTACCACAGCCTATAACATTTTAGGTCCAGAGCTTCCTGCGAGGCTGGATCTGCAGGAGGAAGTGGAAGACAATCATCCAGGATTACATCCGCTCGCCACATGCAGAGAGCATGAGGAAGAGGAACCAGGTGGTGTTCAGCATGTTGGACTCGGAGGCCGAGTACGTCCAGCAGCTTCACATCCTGGTGAACAACTTCCTGCGGCCGCTCCGCATGGCGGCGAGCTCCAAGAAACCGCCCATCACCCACGATGATGTCAGCAGCATATTCCTCAACAGGTTGGATCCTCTCGTCACTTATTAGCCTTACAAAATGTAATCATCTTAAAGGTACCACATGGTTTTTAAAATACAACAGCACTATGGAGCAATATTATAGTGACTCGAGAAAATCTCTCTACTCAACTGATCGCCAGTTGGTAAGCATTAAAGAAGTGGACGTAGCCTTTTAGTCTGAAAAAGTGAAGCCAATGCAGATGTACCATTAACCTGCATTCCTTCTAATGGCCAGCAGGGGGCGACTCCAATGGTGGAAAAAAGAAGTCTGAATCTTTCAGGAAAATCTCTCACTTAGTGTCATGTCTTCTTCGTTACATCATGTTGTTCATTTTGTAAATTAATGTTGCATTTAGAGTAAAATAGAGGACATTCTTGTTATAAGGGACAGCTACAGCATTAAAGTTACCTTCCAACAGGGTGCAGAGTATCGCAAACCAGCCATTTTCCTGTAGTAGATGAGCTACTTTGCCAATTATTGACGCAAACTTTGTTAGTAGCGACTTTGCACAATATAGCCCAGGTGCAGTCATGTTGCCAGGTGAGTGTGCTTTGTGCCCTCAGGTTGTCAGTTAGATCCACCCTCTGATCCAAATATGGCCGTTTCGGGCTCCAAAAAACCTAGATGGCGACCAAGTGACATGCACTCTATTTCTACCTCAATATAAACAAAAATCCTATAAAGAAAGCTCATGAATGTAGAAATATGAATTCTCACCATAACAGAAGGATTTCAGCGAGTTATGAAGTATATAGTAAGTCTATAGTGTCATCTGGACAGATAAGTATTCTCTGATATTGATTTTACTAGTTTTGAGTCCCAGATCTTTGCTGGATACACAGACGCAATGAAGACCATCATGTGCCTGCACCCTCATTGGCCTATTCAAAATCCACCCACACACTCATCGAAGCACGTTGATGTTCAAAACCTGCACAGCCATGCTTTTGTACACAGTGGCTGGTGTCAGGGCTTTCCTTTACCACAATTTCACCGGATGTTGAAAGAGTTATGAACACAAAACCTGCATTTGTTTGAGAACATAATTATATTTTTCTTTCTCTTTTTTTCAGTGAAACTATCATGTTTCTACATCAGATATTTTACCAGGGTTTGAAGGCCAGAATAGCGAGCTGGCCAACATTAGTGCTGGGTAAGAAAAAAAACCTTTTTCATTACTTTTTTCACAGTGTGACGGTTGTTTAGAGTGTGAAATATGATTAAAGGTGAAATGCTCTACAGAAGACACCCTCAGCCTTGTTTGTGTCGATGTTACAGTAGCTTGGTATTGATCTCTCTGCAGCTGACCTGTTTGACATCCTGCTGCCCATGCTGAACATCTACCAGGAGTTTGTGAGGAACCACCAGTACAGCCTGCAGATCCTGGCTCACTGCAAGCAGAACCGAGACTTTGACAAGCTGCTGAAGCAGTACGAGGCCAAGCCTGACTGTGAGGAGAGGACTCTGGAGACTTTCCTCACCTACCCCATGTTCCAGGTGAGCTCATTTGTCTCACTGATATACACAGGAAATAAAGGCAGAGGCATTTGTTTGCTGCAAAGCTGCAGCCCGGAGCCAGGTTTTGTCGTTAATTCTGAGCTCTCGCAGCCGTTGTGGGTGAAGTTCTTCTCCCCATATAGAAATGTTACCCTTGGGTCGTATAATTCACCAGCTTAATACTAGCTGGCAATAGCAATGCCAATGAAACCCAGTTGTAGCTGTCGGTAGAGCAGTTGGCTGCTTTGTTTCCTGGGGAAGGCCCGTCTCCAACATGCCGACTGAAATGTCTCATCTACAAGTTTAACTCTAGAGAATTCTTGATTAATGTTTATAAAATGTACCTGTGGTTGATATGGTCACACATCTTAGTCTTTGAGTCCATAGCCATTTTATCCTGCTGTTTAAATTAAAATATAAATTAAGGGATATTAAAATGACTAAAGACTTTTAATTCATTTTTGTCAATTTTTAACCCACCTTTATGCTCATTTACTGCTTGTAAACATTTAAATTATACATTACATTCAGTCATGATGTGCAGTACACATGTCTTACCCAGAAAATATACTGACATTTAAAAGAGAATTGCCCACATCGTAACCTCTTTTTGAGTCATTTCTAGTGTATGTTAATAGTAATTTACATGTTTTATTTGTTATCTACAAAGCATACCAAAGACTTATTTCACTAATTGGAATTAACCTAAAAGTTAAGTTGTTTTATATGAGAGACGAATGAAAGAGAAACCTGATGCCCGACTTATATTTTTGTCCTAGATACATCTGCAGGTCGTCATTGTGGACATACTTTGAAACTGAATGATGAATGGTAGGGCCAATAAGTTTTGGTGTACGGTCCAAAATGACAAATGCCACTATACAGTAGGATTAAATAATACATGTAACTAAATTTGTCTAATTTCCACATTAGCCAAAGCAATATTTTGAGTCATGTGTTCTGGCCGTCAGGACTTGGGTTCAAAGACCCGCCTCCTTCTCCAGCACTCATTGGCTCTCTGACTGATGTCCCTTATTGTAGCATCACTGATCAAGAAGAGAATCAGCAGGCATTTGTCTGCTTTTGCTCAGAATATCCCTGTAGTGTTTTTCATGTCTTTAAAAAGCGGTTGTTTTTTGGAGCTCAGGTTTTAATAATGGCTCTTTTCTGGCAAGCCACGCAGTTTCCCGACAGTCCACTCTGCTGGGGCCTCCTGCAGGCTGTGCTGTGTTGATAATAAATTTTGCTGATGAGTGTAGATTGCGCTCTCCACTGATCTACTTCTCATTAGTGTATGTGCACTTTGGCACGTGTATATTCCCGTGTGTGCACCCCTGCGTTGTTGTTGTTGTTACATTTATGCATGCATGTAAGCTCTTATATTTGAGTGTGACTCCCCTGATGCTATCTTGTTGTCTTGCTGTTCTGTCTCTGTAGATTCCCCGCTACATTCTTACGCTCCATGAACTTCTGGCCCACACACCCCATGAACATGTGGAGAGAAACAGTCTGGACTACGCCAAATCTAAGCTGGAGGAGCTTTCCAGGTACTGTTGTCAAGTCAGAGTCAAGTTAGTTATGTCTTGCATTTATATACATTACCATAAATCTAGCAAATAAAACCAATTTGCAGTATATACTAGTTTGCATTTTTATTTTGCAATAACAGTAGTAAATAAACCACTTTAAGAGAATATTGACGTACAAATTGTACATAAACATACAGTAAATTTACTTGTAAAATATGCAGGGTTTTTAGTCATTTTAAGCCCTGAGTAGTATCTGCAAGGAAGACTGTATATAGCCTAACAGACAAAACTCTGGTCAGGGACTTCTTGTGTTTCTTGGATTTTATGTCATTTGTGTGTCTCATTTAAGGCTGCAAAGAATCTTCTATCTTTATATGGGTTATTTCATACATCAGTAACAATATACACTATAATGTAGCATGCTTTCTGGTTAATAGACTGATAGATAAATAAAAAAAATAGTCCATATAATAGAATGGTAAAGCCATTTTATGTTAACAAAATAACACCTCTACTTTCAGAGAGATTATTTTGAAAAAGTATATACATTACAGTCTTTTTTTGACGACATATATCATCTTATCACCCAGTTCTGTCTTCCATAGATTCAATGGGAATGATTAAATGTGCCTTTTCCCCAGAATCATGCACGATGAAGTGAGCGAGACCGAGAACATCAGGAAGAACCTGGCAATAGAGCGCATGATCGTAGAGGGCTGCGAGATTCTCCTCGACACCAGCCAGACATTTGTACGACAAGGTAACACATGCCATCAAGTGCTGCACTTCAGATCCAAAGAAGCCTCCAATTCCACAGAAAGCAGAATTGCAGGAGAGGGGAATTTCCTGTCCCTCCTTACCCTGTCTGACAGCCTGATCACACATCTTCAGCCCTGTATTGAGGGCTCCGTTTCAAAAGAAAAAGACCCCAGTTTAAAAAAGGCCCATCTCTCTCTCTCTCTCTGGGGAACAACGTGTACTACTCGTGAGGAGAGTCTTTAATTTCCAAATGTAATTAGACTGTTCAGAGGCAAACTGATGATGAATCTGGGACTGTAAATGTCACATGTCCCCAACAGGCCTTGATGGATGAGGAGAGGGAAAACAGAAATGGTGGATTATTTAATCCTCAGTATCTCATGTGACTGTACATGTATTCAGATGTAAAGGAAGGCAATTTGATATCAGTTCTCTCTTTTATTCAGTTTCTCCAATCCCCCCTACTCCTGCACCTTTTTTTTTCTTAATTTTATCCCACCTTTTTCCCTCTTACACGTGTGTCTTTCTCCCTCTCTCTTCCTTCTATTTGCACACTCTTTTATTCCCGCATACAGGGTCTCTCATCCAGGTGCCGATGAGCGAGAAGGGCAAGATCACCCGTGGGCGACTGGGCTCTCTTTCTCTAAAGAAGGAGGGGGAGAGGCAGTGCTTTCTTTTCTCCAAGCATTTAATCATCTGCACCAGGGGTTCTGGGGGAAAGCTTCATCTCACCAAGGTGGGCCTGCGCTGCTGAGCAAGCAGTGGAGCCGCTTCTTATTTCACACGTCACAATCGTACCATACCACCAAAAACCCTGAATCTCAGAGCTAAAATGAACGGATTAACTAAGAAGAGATGAAAGCTACAGGGTTAGCAATGTCATGGCTTTTATCAGCGGTATTGACCGCTGGAGCGACATGCACTGATACAAGCCTGCACACACACACAGGCTCATTGTACATGTTTGAAGGTGACATCCAGCAAAGGGACATGACTTTGATGTGTGTAATGTGGTGGTAGATTATTACTCGACATTAATCAACATTAAAAAGGGCAGTTGATTGATGATTTAAGTCTTAGATGAAACCAAAAAGCTTTCAGCTCAAGGCTTTACCTATAGACTTTAGTTTTCTTGTGAGATGCTCTAAAATTTGAGAAGTGCAACAGATTTTTTGGCCTCTTGGTGTCAATGAAAACAAATTGTGAACACCATATTGACATATCATCCAGCAGCTACAGAGCAACACTATCATTAACTTGATGCTGATCGCCTGGCGAATGTAAATCCAAAATTCACTCTCTTTAAGCTCTGATTTTGGTCCCCACCAACACCTGATTTTTAATATCTGGCTCTTTATCTGCTAAAAGCTCCACTATCTTTTACCGGCATGTAAATAACTGCAAACAAATTGTTAAAATTCTATAACATAGGTATTTTATAACATAGGCCTTTTCCAAATCCAAATACTATTTCCACTTTAAAGGGATATTTTGAAATCTGAGGACATTTGTCACTTTCACAGTCAGCTGATGAACTTTGTGGTGTAAATGTGCGGTATCTGTAATGTTACAGCATGTAGCTGGAGTGATGAAACTAAATATATATTGTATGTTGTTTCCAGAATGGAGTAGTCTCGCTTATAGACTGCACTCTTATGGAGGACCCTGAGGGGACAGATGATGAATGTGAGTGTTTTATTCATACAGCAGCTTACAGAGATATGCATCACATGTACCATGTGTAACGTATATAATGTATGATTAATAGTGTGACAGAATTTATTAATGTTTTATAATTCATATTTGGAACACTTGAAAAAGGGCTCCAAAGACAGTCAGTGCCACTAAAGAAATATATTAAGGTCAAATGATGACTGATGGCCCTATTTTTTTGCCTAATATCCATCTTTCCTTCATTTGTGTAATATAGACACAGTATAAACACTTGACATGCTTTTTATGTCTTTACTGTTAAAGAGAGAGATTGAGAAAATCACTTACTACTCTTGTTATTTCTTTGTGTTCGCCTTCAAGCCAAATCAGACAAGAGTGGCCAGGACATGGAGCACCTGGACTTTAAGATTGTCGTGGAGCCGAAGGACAGCCAGTCATTCACAGTCATCCTGGTGGCCTCCTCCAGGCAGGAGAAGTCTGCATGGACCAGTGACATCAGCCAGGCACGTCAACATGCATCACAGTCTCCAGCAGTCAGAGGAATAGCCGAGGATGTCGGCAGAAAGCCCGCACGTTACAGAACTCACTAACATTTCGTCTGTCCTCTCTGTTTACTTCTGCATCCGTCCCACAGTGCATAGACAACATCCGCTGCAATGGGCTGATGATGAACGCCTTCGAAGACAACTCCAAAGTCTCAGTGCCACAGATGATCAAGTAAGCCTTATTTTTTCATATATATATACATGCAGATTCATCTTTTTCCCTGCATTTGTTCAAATTCTTTTTTAATTTCCGAGCAGGTCAGATTCAAGTCTGTACTGTGATGATGTGGACATCCGCTTCAGCAAGATGATGAACTCCTGCAAGGTGCTGCAGATCCGCTACGCCAGCGTGGAGCGCCTGCTGGAGAGACTGACCGACCTCCGTTTCCTCTCCATCGACTTCCTCAACACTTTCCTGCACTCTTATCGCGTGTTCACCACCGCTGATGTGGTGCTAGACAAGCTCATCACCATCTACAAGAAGCCCATCAGTGCCATCCCTGCTCGGTGAGTCACATTACATGTGCACGGATTTAAATGTTGCAGGGCTGTTGACGGCAATAGACAAACAAATCTAATTTGATATGTTTGGCAGCCTTCCAGACTTTACCATGCTGCATAAAGATGAGAGAGCGAGCTTTGTTGTCCTCTCATCAATACAAGGCACGAGCCAAGGAGTTTTTATAGCCAGGAGTTTTTCATTTATATCTGTTATTACATTGTTACACAATAATATTATATGTGTATTATTAACATGAGTTTCATTTAATTTTTTTAAAATATCATGGTTATCTTCAGTACTGGTATTTTGCAAAACCCCCTCTTTAAAATTATCACATAATTGATGACCAAATATGTCTTAAATATGTTACTGTGGTGTTTTTGTATGAATAATTGATCAATAGTATAAAAATAGTATAATATATATAGTATAGTATTTTGTCTTTCGATTCAATGCTAAGGCAATTTTCTTCCTGCAAAAATTGCAGAAAATGCCATTTCTAGCCTATCAAATGAAACTGAATATTTGGGGGGTTTTCGACTGACAAAACATGCATTTTATAGACCAAACTGTTAAATATAATAACAGAAAAATAATAATCAGATGAACTGATAATGGAAACAATGGTTAGCTGCAGTCCTAATAGTGATTTGCATTATTGGAAAGGTAAAAGTGTTAGTAGACCCAAGACCAGGGACAACAAATCTGACCATGTCCTTCCTAGTCTGTTTCCTCTGAGTCCAAGGTCATGCCAATGAACATAACTTAAGCTAAGGATGGATGTGAGGAGGGTGATTGTCCTGATGGTGTTCAGGGATATTTGCTGTGTGCGTTAAATGTGACGAGGTCATTGTTCACATACAGTGTGTGACACAGTGACGTCCAGCGATCCTCCAGACTTTGTGTGTGCCTTTAGGGAGTTTGTTTTGTTGCTTCATGTGAACACAGTGAAGCAGCAGATGGAGCAGCAGAGCAAGACACGCTCTAGTATGCTTCAGTATCACTGCGCGTGTGTTTGTGTGTGTTTTTATGTGTGTGTTCACTGGTCGAAGGCAGTAATTGGGTCCAGTCTCTCCTGCCTGCCTGGGAGTGTCTCAACTGGGCTCTGTCGCTCTATGGCAACCAACCTCGGTGCTGCAGGACCCCACCCTCCCCTCCCTCCCTCTCTCCTTGTCTGCAAAAGATCCATAGTGTGAAATATTGACGGAGTGTTGCAGTGGGGCTAACTCGCCGCTCCGCAGGCCTAGAGCGAGGGCCCCACTGTGGGGTTCAGATCACGGGGAGCTCCCCATGCCCACGCCCTGCAGCATGCTCTCCCGTGGCGCTTGTCATGTCACTGTGAGACACCTACTCTTGGCTGCTTGTGTCAGCAGTGGCCATGCGCACTATCACTCGCTGTGCTATTTATGGGAACCTGTGAGGTCGCCAGGAGGGTGGCAGGGAGTGGGAGAGGTTTTCTGCAACACTGCAGCTTGTATCCTGCTCTAAAACGACGAGACGCGGCTGCAAAGAGACTTCTGGTTGCTGGGCTGCATAAATTATTTAGGAGGTGTTGTGTATTTAGCTGAGCTCTTAAAACACAGAGAATAGTTACCAAATATCAAAGAAACACATTCCTATGTCCTGAATTCAAATGCATATATCCTCCCTTGATGCAGGTCCCTGGAGTTATTCTTTGCCAGCAGTCAGAACAGTAAACTCCTGTATGGAGAGCCTCCCAGCTCCCCCAGGGCCAGCAGAAAGTTCTCCTCTCCACCTCCTCTCGCTATCGCCAAGAATTCATCCCCAAACCGCCGGCGCAAGCTCTCCCTCAACATCCCCATCATCACTGGGGGCAAAGCTCTTGACCTGGCTGCCCTCAGCTGCTCCTCAAATGGCTATGCAAGCATGTACTCGTCCATGTCCCCATTCAGCAAGACCACCTTGGACATCAACAAACTGTACGTGTCCAGCCCTATCTCCAGCAAAATCCCTGATGAGGGAGAGGACAAGAAGGACAAGGTGGAGGATACCTCAGGGGTCAAACAAGGTGGGTCAGCAAGAAGCAATCATCAGCAAATTGCACAAGTTTTGATTAGCAGGGATTGTGTTTTTATTGAGCTGTGTGATTCTCTCATGATGCAGATCTCTCTGTACGAGAAGAAAGTGACAATGATCAAAACCAGAGTGATGACGGGGACCCAGAGGCCTCTCCCACCAAGTCACCAACCACACCAAAAAACATCAAATGCAAAAACTCCTCAGGTACACTGTGTCCTAAACATGTGCAGTGACATAACTCTCTACACAACATGCCGCCAATCCAATGCACAGGCCAGATCCACAGTCATTAGAGCCCTCTTTGTTGTTTTCTTTGACCACAGTAAGCGACAACACAATAAAAACAAGGCTTGTAGCTGACAGTGTTCTTAGGGAAAAAGCTGTAATTTGCAGTCTGTATGTTGTGGATTAATTGTTTTATATGGAAATTGAAACTCACTTTGCAGTGATCAATTTGTTCGTATTTCATATGCACAAAAAAAAAGAAGAAAAAACAGGCTGCCACTGTGAAGCGTAACTCATATCAAATATAAATTGGTCGATGGTGATGATCATGTGGGAAAAGCCAATGCTTGGCTTCAGTAGGTGTTAGGGAAACTTGTGTCATAGCAACTACATCAAGAGCGTGTTTTCCCTACCGCCCCCACTAATGAGGTTGTTTCACTGGAGCCAAGATTATCTGTGCCTTCTAAATCTTATGACAAAATCACACCCAATGGAGTACAAAGGAATCCATTGTGTAAAGTGTAAAGAATTCACTGAAATTGTGCAGCAGCGAGCGTCTCTCATGGTGTCGGGCTCTCAGGTGCTTCGGATCCGTCCATGTTCCCAGGATTTAAACATAGCAGACTGCAGAGAATCTGTTGATTCCTCTGTTATGCTGATATTTGGTGGCTATATTTAGCTGCAACCATCTTGAATATCAAAGCCTCTTGTAAAGGAAAGTCTGGAGGGAAACTGTTGTGTTGGCCTGTAGTGCCCCCTAGTGGATGCATGTGCAACGAGCAGCAGGTTATTCTGCAGTCTATAGTTATACTCAGTAACATTAATACAATTTTACCAACAGTTTTATATCATTTTTGAGTCATTTTTAAGTATTATGTTATAGCTCCCCTCAAACTAACCAACCTATACATTAACAGGACATTAAAATCAATCTCTAGCCAGTTTCGGGTTGGTTATTTTCTCTTATCCGTGCTTCCCTGCAGAGTTCTCCCTCTTTTCCTACAACAATGGCATGGTGATGTCCTCGTGTCGAGAGCTGGATAACAACCGCAGTGCCCTGTCTGCTGCCTCAGCCTTTGCTATCGCTACAGCTGGAGCCAATGAGGGCACTCCTACCAAGGAGAAATATCGGCGCATGTCCCTCGCCAGCACTGGTACACACATTTATATTAGCGCTAAGCTTCAAGAATGCCAAGAATTGCAAAATTGCACCATGTCAGATTGGCTGATTTTAGACGGATCCATTCTCCAAACTTTGTTGCTGTATCTATCATAGTGATGAGAGCTGCATGTTAAAACTCAGTTATGTTTTCTGCAGGCTTCCCAACAGATCAGAGGAATGGAGACAAAGAGTTTGTGATCAGAAGAGCAGCGACTAACAGAGTCCTGAATGTCCTGAGACACTGGGTGTCCAAACACTCTCCGGTAAAATATCCCAACTCTTTTCATGTCACTCTTATAGGCACATTTCATAACCTGCTGCCGTAACTACACTGCTTTTATTTTCATAAATATATTGCCCCTGAAAATTTGCATCTGTGAGACACAAATTTTACGTGTGTAATTGGAGGAATCCCCATGTTTTTTGACTAAATATGAAACTTGATTTCCATCATCCAATCAGTTAAAAAACAATAATGTGAAACAAAGAAAACAACGATCAGGATGCTTTTTGCATATCACAAAAGCCGCTAGTGAGCCATGAAGTATTATATCATTGTGCATCATCTGAATAATCTTCGGTAACATGTGATGTGCAAAACCCATTTCATTGCGTCTTAAATTGCATATGTTCCACCTATTTATGTATTTCACAGAGAGTTCTTTTGTGGAAGACAGCTGAGAGGTTTTGTCAATGACAGATAAAAAAGTAGACAAGACAACTGAGCAAGAATTGGTTCACTGTGATTGGTGACAAAAGTAATCATGCAAGAGTTTTAAACCCACGTGTATGTGTGCTGTCTGATCTTCCCAGGACTTTGAGAGTAACAATGAGCTGAAGACAAAAGTTATTGTCTTCCTGGAGGAAGTGATGCATGACCCTGAGCTGTTGACACAGGAGAGGAAAGCAGCAGCCAACATCATCAGGTACTGACGAGTGACTTTAATTCGTTATATAAACCCAACATTTGAAAAGGTGTAATATATTGTACATGCTCCAGAGCTTGACCTTCTTTTTACTGTCTGTCAGGACTCTAACTCAGGAAGATCACGGTGACAATCAGATTACCCTTGAGGACGCGACACAAGTGGTGAGTGAAGTCAGCTGCTGTGGATAAATATTTAGTGTGCAGCAGTTTTAAAGCCAGGAGGCAAGATTGTAACCAAAAAATCAAGAAATATATTCACATTTCTACAGTTCAGCCTGAAATACAATGTGTGGTTCATCTGCATTAGGGCTGCCGATTCCCATGTAAATAATCAGATTATTGTTTTCTCAATACATTTTTGAATCACTTGGCTGATTTCTCTGTACAGGTTCCCACCAAAAAAATGAAATCCAAAAATTATCTTTTTTTACTATCACAGAAGACTAAGAGGTGCCAATAAATATTCACATTTGCAAACGCAGAAAGTAGAAAACTGGTGGCATTTCATCCTAAAAAAATTACTTACTGAATTATAAAAATAGCTGCAGATGAATGTCCTGTTTCCCGACAAGTCGTTTCAGCCCTAATTCACTTTGACTGAACAGATTTGCACACTTGAAGTGAAATTCTGCCGTCCTGTGTGTTTGCCTGGTATCACTAAATCGAAAATGAATTACATGTAATATAAAGAGTTAGAAAGAAGTCCGTACACAGAGGAGGAAAGAGCATTATAGCACTATAATGCTACACACATGAGCATTACAGTCTTTTACAGACATCAGATTTACTTTTTAGTTTTATTGCCATGTGTTTCCCTTACCTGCCACTTTGAGTTTCCTGGTACAGTTTTCCCATTTCTGGGCTTTGTGTCTCTCTCAGATGGGAGAAGGGAAGGTGGAACCCTTTGAGAGCCACTCTGCACTGGAGATCGCAGAACAGCTCACTCTGCTGGACCACCTGGTGTTTAAGGTCATCCCATATGAGTGAGTGCCATCAAGTCTGAACTGTGAACTTTTCTGCGGCTAAAAAGATTCAGTGTCTTACTTTTTGTTCATTTTGTTAACAGGGAGTTCTTTGGACAAGGCTGGATGAAGAATGACAAGAACGAGAAGACGCCGTACATCATGAGAACAACAAAGCACTTCAATGATGTACGTTCCAAACAACACCAGTCATGTGTAACTTTTAGTGATTGTCCAGTAATAAATTTTAGTTTAAACCATTTGTTTCTCTTTCCTCTACAAGATAAGCAACCTTATCGCCACGGAGATCCTGCGCTGTGACGACGTGGTCACTCGGGTGGTGGTCATAGAGAAATGGGTGGCTGTAGCCGACATCTGTCGCTGTCTCCACAACTACAACGCCGTGCTGGAGATCACCTCCTCGCTCAACCGCAGCTCAGTGTTCCGCCTCAAGAAGACCTGGCTCAAGGTTTCCAAGCAGGTTTGTCTCTCTTTATGATTGTTTTTTCAGCTTTTTCTTGCTAAGTTGCTCACTTGTTATTAATAGTGTTCTTAATGACCTTTTCTCTCAGACTAAAGCATTGATTGACAAGCTGCAGAAGCTGGTCTCATCAGAGGGGAGGTTCAAAAACCTGAGAGAGGCTTTGAAGAAGTGAGTTCAGTTCAAGGACATAGTTTTGTACTGGATCAATAAAGCAGGCGGCCGTACAAGTGGATGATGTGTGTTTTTTTTCTCCCCCCAGCTGTGATCCTCCCTGTGTGCCCTATCTGGGGATGTACCTCACAGACCTGGCTTTCATTGAGGAGGGAACGCCAAACTACACCGAGGACAACTTGGTCAACTTCTCCAAGATGAGAATGGTGAGATGTTCAGTGTCCTGTCTGACGAAAGACTTAGTGCAGAAGTGTGTTTGACTGTCAGAATTCAACCTCCTGTTTCTCATGTTTTTCAGATTTCTCACATCATCAGAGAAATCAGGCAGTTTCAGCAAACAGCATACAAAATTGACCTACAACCAAAGGTAAATGAATACCAAAAATGTAGACGACTGCTGCACAACCTTTTTGACCTGTGACATTTGAAACATAAGCTGTGACAAATGCAGAGTGGATCAGTTTCACTACACACCTGTAGTTATGTTCAAGTTAATGGTATTACATAACATATTTTATTCCAACTTTATGGGTGACTGTGTACGTTCTTCTGAGTTCAAGTCATTTCAGTTTTATTAAAGATGTCTGTGGATATTCTCATTCATCCAGGTCATAGTTCTATTCTGGGCAAATCTGAATCGTAGGCAACTGGACAGTTTTATTTCATGAATAATTCTTTGAGTGAAAGAGACTGTACCTTAAACTTGCCTTTCTTTCTTTTTGCTGTTCCAGGTAGCCCAGTATCTACTGGATAATAGCTTTGTTCTGGATGAAGAAAGCCTGTACGAAGCCTCACTCAGAATTGAGCCTAAAGTGCCCAACTGATGGGGAAGTTGGTCCTCCACGTTATTTTCTCTGTTAATATTACACATCGGTTAACATACACATTGACTTTTGTATAGTTGTACATGTTTAAGATATTTGCTCTTCTGTACAGTAGATGTTTAAGGTTGTTTGACGCCACAAAAACTTTCAATGTATATTTTTTGTTTGTTACCGTTGCCATGACGCCACCTGCTTTAAGAATTTTTTAACATTTCTTTTGGGGTATTTCAAGCATAATAACAGAGGTCCCTTGGTTGCACACAGCCGTGTCTACTTAGTGACCAATGACATTATTTTGCATCAACTCATACTGTGTTGACTTTGCACTTTCTGAGCACTCGTGCTGCTGGCCGTTCTTCTTTTCGCTTGAGTTTCATCCATGACTGAGTTTCTCTGCAACCAATGTAGCATTGTAAAAATGTAACTGCATCAAATCAGGTAAAAGAGCACAGAGAATATAACTGTATTAAAAGATAGGGCACAATGATCAGTGGAGACGACAGCGAGGTACCTGAAGCATAACTGCCTCTGTGCTTCCCAAACCAAAAAAGAGGGATTTCTTTCTTCATTTCTGCTCACTACTCTAAAGTCAGAGGGTCCTAAACTTTTCATACTGACAGTGTCATTATGGACCAGACTAATGGGGATGAAACCTAACGGTAAAACAAAGCTATTAATGCTGAGCTTAATGTGCTGTTGACTGAAAAGTTACCTCACATGGTCTTGTTAATCAAATGACTTTATGAATAAGAGTCTACCAACATGCTATCAGCTCTGCAGGTTTTACTTAGTAGACACAATAGTGCTTTGACCCAAGTGCTAACATCAGCATGCCAACATGCTCTAAATGACAATAGTGTCATCTTTGTTTGGTGTATTAGCATGCTTACATGTGCTAATTGGCACTAAACACAAAGTATGCCACCAGGAAGTACTGGAGCAGTTAAAATGTTGACCTGATGAAAGATAAGCTTGATAAAAAGTCAACAGATCATTATTCATATTCAGGATATCTATGTTTCCTGGGTCCTATATCCCCCAGTTTAATATTCTGTTAACATACATTAACCCTCCAGATTTGAAGATTTGACCCATTTCAAGTTGAAATATTTTATAAATTATACCCAATTTACCATATTAAGTGAACACAGACCTGGGTAGCATCTATTTCTGTGTCCCATTATGTGCCATATAGAGCTGTGGAACATAGGACCCTTTGTCATGTTCCCATAATGTGCCATATAAATCAGAGGAACTTAGGATCTTGAGAACTGAGGACCGTGCAAAGCACTGGGGAACATAGGACCCTGAGTATATAGGACTCTTTGCCATGTTTCCATTATGTGCCATAAATCTCTGAGAAACCCTTGAAGAGCAACAAAAGTAGAACTGGGGAACACAGGACCCTGAGAATATAGAACCCTTCATCATTATGTGCCACATAAGTCTGGGAAAAAGGAATGGCAATTTGTCTATCAGTTAGAAGAACACATATATGTGTGAACCTCATGGTGGCGCTCGAGGAAAAGTCCAGGGATCACTAAAGCCAGTACGCTTCATCCTCTGGTGGATCGTTGCACCAGATTTCAATGCAATCCATCCAGTAGTTGTTCAAATTTAGTCTGGATCAAAGTGGTGGTGACAGACAGACCAGCATTGCACTACTTTAAGTCAACAAACTGTGGGTGGGAAAGTGACAGGGGATTATTAAAAACCTCTGCTCTACGAAACATGACTTCATTAACCTAAATTTGCCAATTTTTTTTTATTTTTTTGTAAAGAAAGGTGGAGCATTAGTCATCTAGATTTACAGTGACACTTAAAATATACCAACAGAGTACACTGAGTTCTACCTATGTTCAAATGTCATGTTTCTTGGTTTTTAGTTTAGCTCATTAAAAAAGCTACCATGCGGTGGAAAGTGTTGTACCTTCAGGTTCGGCGATACTTCTGTAGAGTAAAAGGTTGTTGCTCTTCTGTAATTAAAAGACAATCTGTCCTTTTTGCTGTTCCAGTGATTGTGGAACGTGACTGTATATCACTCTGTTATATGCATTGCTGTTTAAAACTATGATAAAACGTATGTGAATGACCTCTGCCTGCAGCATTCAAACACTATTTTTGTAGTAGTATAAGAGAGAGTGACCTGCTCTTTATATGAACATGGGAAAGTATTTTGTACTTTGTTGTTAATTCACCTCACTGAGATGTGCTGTACATTTTGTACATGCAACCCTGCATATTTCTCAATGTGGAACAATGTAATCCTTTCAACAAAAAAAAAGTTGTAACTTAAGCTTAAACACAAATGCTACAACAGTGTGGTCCTGAAACCATGACTTAGAGGTAGGAGACGACTTCAAAGTGTTTTGCATTTATACTGTAATCCTGTCTATAACCATTTCTGTTAGCAGGAATATAGTAACGTAGTGCTTATTCTGTGAATATTTGTATGTATTTTTACTATGTATGTACAGTACACTTTTGAAGCTCATGTGGCAGGCATGCAACACCTTCACAGACAGAATAATACTATATACTTATACTGTATACACTTATACATGCACATACTCTTATAAGGTATATAAACAAATAAACATTTTGCTGTTAGCAATACCCAGTGGTATGAAAATTATCTTTCAACCCTCATGTTTCCACACCTTAAGAGATATTCCCAGTTTTGTAAGAAAAAAAGATAAAAAGACAACTAAAGAATATATATGATGATGATGATGATGATGATAATAACGACAAATAAACAAAAATATGTTTCCCAGTTACCTCTTGCTAATAAATCCATTTTATATCAGGGGCATTTTGTCTCAAGTGTTTTTGTAGATCGTCTATCAGTTGACATCATGCTCGCTCAGAATGAAATAAAATATAATCTGAAAGTATTCATCATCACCAGCTTCTCTCTGTCCTAGCAAGCCATGAAGTAGCCTAAGACGGACTGAAGTTTAAACATTTTAACTTTATCTAAAAGGAAAAAAACACAAGACTATATTCAGAACTCCCAATTTTCATAAAATATACATGTGTTGCATGTATTAACCTGTTAAAATACATTATGCTGGACACATCATTTGGGCCAATGATGAAATACAAGTTGTACGGAGCCCCTTAGGGGACATGGGGGTGTGCTTGAGGTCGTATATTGTGGCATTGTTTTATTTTTCTCCCCCATGTCCCCTAAGGGGCTCTAGTTGTGCAACCCTTGTTACAATCGGAATCACACATCATGGATTAACTAAAACCAGGAAATGAATTGTCAAAACAAGGCCACAATATAGTAACTGGTGTAAACGAGGTAGTACTTTGAGCGTGCAAGATGCCATTTCATGTGCACGAGTTATGATATCGTGGCCTTGTTTTATTTTTTATTTTATTTTTTCCTTCCCATGTCCTCTAAGGGGATCCATACATTTGTTCAGTTTCACAATAAATTGCAAATCATTGTTTTTTTAGGACTGGAGGTAGCAATGACTGTTTTTTTGTTTGTTTTTTTGTTTTTTAGCTTTGTGTTTATCTTTGAAAACAGACTTTTTGGGCGACACTGTCAATTGTTTGTTGTTGTAACATTAATTTCAGCCACAAGAGGTCCCCTTTCTTTGCTTTAAAACAAAGGAAGGATGAATGCTCCTAAATGCACTTTGTTAGTTAAGCCTTATTTTTTAACCCCTTTGTGCAGCCTAGTTATTGTAAACACTATTAAATAACCCCTGATCTAACCTGTAGGCTACATGGCATGACCATTAGCACCTCACTACACCTTTAAACCTTTTTAGGTTGTTTTTTTTTAAGGATCTTGAGGATCAGTGTAAAATTCCTTATAATATAATAATATAGACCTATCTTGAATAAATAATGTGGCTTTGGTTTTAGATTAGCGTAATGTGTGGGTCATATTACCAGATCAGCAGTAGGTAGGGCAAAACACACTCAAAGCACTAAGAAAAAATAGCCGATGGGTGTTACTTTTGGCACTGATTGGTTGATCATTCACTCGTTTGTTTTGTCAGAAGGGGAATTTGAACAAACAGCAGTTCACCTCGTGACTTCTCATCACTTCACTTTCACTCATCGCTTCTGTTGTCACAGACTGAAGCTTTGATAAGTGATCGTGATGAACACTTTCCTGCTTTTGTTTGCTTTGCTGCCTGCAGCTTCAGCTTTTCACCTGTCAGAGCGAGGTAAGCTGCTGCGATCGACCCTCCTGCAGCCGAAACCTTCTCTTTACTTGCGTTTTATTATTCGTGCTAACTCTAGCTTTCACTTTCACAATCCACCGTGGCGTTTGTTTGTTGGTTCTGTTGTTTAATCCTCTGTATTGCATACATTTTGACGCTATGAATTGTTTTCAGATGAGTTTTACTTCAAATCATGGATGGCACAGGTAGGCTATACTGTATCTATCCGTTATCTATCTACGCAGATGTGTACAGTATATGGTTATGACTCACAAGCCCAACCTCACAATTTACAAGGAAGTTAGCTGCCATGAAAAATTCCTGTTACATTGTTACTTCAGATCTCTGAAGTGTGGTGATTAAGATCATACAATCTCATCTGTCATATAAAACTATAATTAATCATAATATATATATATATTAATATCAGTTTTTCCCATGTCCAGTACAACAGAGTGTACAGCGTGCAGGAGTACTATGAGAGGCTCCAGATATTCACTGAGAACAAGATGAGAGTTATCAAACACAATGAAGGAAATCATTCATTCACAAGTAAGAGAAGCTTGTTTTGTCAGTTTTTTTTACATGGTCCATTGTAAAATATGTTAAACTTTGTTTCATATCCTCCTGCAGTGGCGCTGAACCAGTTTTCTGACATGACATTTACTGAATTCAAAAAGTCGTTCCTCTGGTCTGAGCCACAGGTAAAGTAAAGTCATCCATACAGGAAGTGGTTCACATAGATGTTTGAGCTGGGGCTTTTGTTTTAATGTCTAGATATATTTTACAGAACTGCTCTGCTACCAAGGGGAACTACTTCAGCAGCAACGCTCCACTGCCAGACTCCATCGACTGGAGAAAGAAAGGAAACTATGTGACGGCTGTGAAGAATCAGGTGACGTTTAACTGCACTCATACACTCACACATTTTATTTTCAGGTATGATCTCAAACGTCACAGCCAGTGGTGTGAATACATCTGCTGTACTAGTAGCACTGTACTTAAATACAATTTTTGTGTACTTAACTTGAGTATTTTCACATATGTAACTTTAAACTTCTACTTTATTATATTATAGGGGCAAATATTGTACTTTTTACTGTACTACATTTAGCTGCCAGCATTCAGGTCAAGATTCAGCATGAAATTAATGAAGTAATTAAAATGAGTCCTACCTGGACAACAGTAAAATGCTGCTTGCATAAATGCATCAACTATTATAATCCAATAATATATCTGGAATATATGCATAATAATTTGAGTGGGGCCATTCTGCATAATGAGAACTTCTACTTATTACACTTTAAGTACATTTTGATGCTAATACTTTTGTACTTTTACTGAAATTTTTTACTTGCAGTAGAGTAATTTTGCAGTGTGGTAGCAGCTATTTCTTATAGACTCAAATCAAAAATAATACATCATACAGAATGCTGCGACATGTCAATTTGTTTTCTGTGAAAAAAGTCTGTGAATCTGATTATTTCCCAAAATTGAACATGTTTTTGTTTTAACTTTTGTTTTGGCAAAAAAAAAGGGAGGTTGTGGTAGCTGCTGGACTTTCTCCACTACCGGCTGTCTAGAGTCTGTTACTGCCATCAACACTGGGAAGCTCGTACCGCTGGTGAGTTTCTTTCACATCCCTATCAAAACTGCTGATGTTGCATTAAAAAAAGTAGTTCCATGTCATATTTGGATCAAGAGTATTTACTGACATCTTTCACTCATTTTTATATTACTTAGTCAGAACAACAGCTGGTGGACTGCGCACAGGACTTCAACAACCATGGCTGTGACGGGTGAGTCAAACTTAAGCTTCTTTCCTCATTTGATAGTTTTCCTGCTTCTCCCAGGACACATTTTTATAACAAGATTTTAATTTGTCTTCTAGCGGCCTTCCCAGTCAAGCATTTGAATACATCATGTACAGCAAGGGACTGATGACAGAGGATGACTACCCATACACAGCTTATGTAACTAAATCATTTTCCATTCTGCAGTAACCTAATGAGTAAAAGTGACTTTGAGGTCACATGTTTAAATCTTTTTTGTTAAATCAGGATGGTACTTGCGTGTATAAACCAGAACGAGCAGCTGCTTTTGTGAAGGAGGTGATGAACATAACGGCGGTGAGTGAACGTCAGATTCTTTCTTCAGGATGGATGATTTTATTGAAAGGCCTGTGAGTGATGAAGGTTTTCTGTTGCAGTACGATGAGATGGGGATGGTGGATGCGGTCGCCACACGCAATCCTGTCAGCCTTGCGTTTGAGGTGACCCCGGACTTCATGCAGTACTCGGAGGGTGTGTTCACCAGGTGAGCATAAGTTGCAGAAACATTGTCATTGGAAATGTATGCTTTTTTTTTTTTTAAACTTAAACTGTAAATTGGTGATCAAGAAACTACGAGATTTTTTTCATTTCACAACATTAAATGGTTAAAAGATCAACAGACTTTGTTTCCTTAAAGGAACGGTTCCTGTTAGTGTTTTTCCATTATATTTTTTTTTTAACCAAACATCCTGCACTACAGTTAAAGATTTAACCAAAATTGGAGCATTAAGGCAAAGTCAAATTTAACTACAAGTATAAGGAATAATAAGGATTGGAAAAATTAGCTGAGCTATTAAAGCACATTATACAAAGGTCTCTCAGTCAGTAATGCTGTTAGACTTGGAAATGGTTTAGTTCCTCATTCTTTATTAATACAGTCATGTGTATAAAGTTGGATTGAATTCACTTCTCTTTCCTCTTTCAGCACTGAATGCCACAAGACCACGGACAAGGTGAATCATGCTGTGTTAGCAGTCGGGTATGGACAGGAGAATGGCACCCCTTACTGGATAGTGAAGAATTCATGGGGATCCAGCTGGGGGATTGACGGGTAAGTCTTCTATTTAAACACATATAGAAATATATCAATTAATGTATACCAACCAGAAAAGACAAAAACAAAGTTCTCCTCTTACAGATATTTCCTCATTGAGCGTGGGAAGAACATGTGTGGACTCGCAGCCTGCTCATCTTTCCCTTTGGTGTGATTTCTGCATGATAGCAAACTACAAAAGGGTTGAAACGGGAACAGGGTCCTTTTTTACTATGTGAATGATGTCATATAATCCGTATCCAACTGTGCCTCCATGTACAGTGGGTTTCTGCACAATGAAGCACTATGATAGGGCAGATCAAGTCATATCCAGATGAATCACTAAATATGAAATTATCACCTCAATCATTCAATTAATTGCAGTGCCATGAACAAATAAAATATAAAAAAAATGTTTTGTTTGAGTCTTTTATCACATCATATTGCAGCTGTACACAATGCTTGATTATGATGGCTATAGTAGTAATAATTGTCATAAAAGTTGTAACCTGTGACTGAACTTTATAAAGAGTGCACACATCAACATAAAAAAAATGTTTTGTCACTCTTACATGCAACATTTAGATGTTACTGCCAACTTAAACTTTGATTTTTACTGAACCTGTAATTAATGGGAAAACTGGATAATTGCAAGACTGTGATATTGATAAATACAGTAGAAAATAGTATACCTACTAAGAATAATTTGCTCAAAAGCCCTGGTAAAATATTGAAACTGACTTATTTTAGTTAAAAAAAACTTTATGCATCTTTTTGTGTCTTTGCATCCCACTAAATCAGCGGCATGTAAGCATTTACCAGTAACAAAACTGCAATACCAGTTGGATGTGTTTCATAATTTCTTGAGTCATGTCGTAAGACTACATTTCCCAGAATCCTCATCTCTGCTCGACCTCGGCCAATAAGGAGTCAGTTGCCTGTGTAGGCGCAAAATCTGTTTTCCTCACGTTCTTGGAGGGTAAACTTTGCAGTAAAACTGGTAGATAAAACGGCCTGGTTTTGATGAACCTAAACGAATTACGAGCTACTGGTGAGACAAACTCAGCGCGAGCGTCCGGCTGCTTGGCTCATACCGTGTCGCGAGCAATATGATGAAGAAACTGGCCGCCACTTTGTGAACTCTGCTCGGACTGCTGCTAGCTAGCTAGCTAGCAAACACTCGCTAGCTCAGCCTTTTAACAACAACAATGTCTAGTCTTCCACAAAATAACTTGCAGGAGCAGCTGGCGAGGCACAGCAATGCTGCCCAAAGCAAGCTGTCTCTGGCTAAACCTAAACCGGGGTAAGTCTACAGCAAGGAAATAACAGTTAGCTTTGAGCTGTCAGCTGTGCTAACTGATACACACGGTCTGTATCAACACAATAGTGGTCCGTTAGCTTTGTTAGCGATAACTTACTGAGCAAAATGTCTATTTGGTTAAGGAGAGGTCTCATACATACAGAACCAGTAGCTTTGCAACACGATATGAACGGTTTCAGATAATAACCAAGATATTAAGTGTCAGGCGGTGTGAAACAGTTAATATTAACCTAACTAGTGGAGGTTCTAGTGACTGAATGGGTTTACTGTGTGAATTTAGCATGTTTGTGCTAAGAAATGCTGCACTAAAGTCTACGAATAGTAATTCTCTATTCTGTTAATGTGTGCACTGCAGTGTTTCCTGCAGCTGCTGAACCATAATAAGCGCCTCTCATTTTTAATTATCAAAACTGATTTTGCTGTCACTTAAAACCACTGATCTGAACTAAGATCCCTGTGGCAGCACTTGCCACACCTGCTGTGTAACTTGTACGTGGACACTGAAATGTGACGTTCCAAACAATTCAGTTATTTGTCTCTTCACATGTTAATGCCTAAACCAAGTCAGTGTTGACATTTGTTACCATCAATTGCTGTGTTAATTCAACAGTTAGATACACAGAATAAATAAAGGAAATGTTTTTTTGTATCTAAGGTAAAAGAGGGTTGTGAAAATATAAATAGAATTTGTCTATCCTGTTAATCAAATCTCAAGTTGAATGAGTGTAAACCCTTGCTCTTAACTGTCACATGTTTTCTTGATTTTACGCTGGTTTATATTTCAGGGCCTTTTCTTTCAAAAAGAAATCCTCATCAGGTACAACCAAGGTGGAAGTCCAGACCAAGGTAATCAGCTCTAAAGTTTTGGCAAACAGGAATGTCAATATCCCTACAAACAGTTTAGTGACTAAATCTTCTTTGACATTTTCAAACAAGCTTGAGAGACCTCAAAAATCCCAAATCAACAGCTTCTTTTCTGTAAGCTCAAAAGGCAAGTCGGACTCCATCAGCCCAGCAGAAAACTGTGCTCCTGCAGGCCAGACCCTTTCAGCAGTGTCTGCTAAGGTAATACCAGCTCCAGCTAAATCTGACAAGCAGTTGTCTAGTGACAGCAGCGGCAATGTGACAAGTCTGGATGCATCTATGGGATTCCCGATTGATGACTGGGATGACTTTGATGACTTCGAAACTCCTGTCAAAGCAAAAAATGACTCTTTTACTTCAGAAATATCTGGAAAGAGCGTCAATCCAGTGTCCTCTTTCAATGAAGAAAAAACAGAATCCACTAGGGAATCAAACCATGATGTATATCGTGTGACGCCAGAGCTAGGCAACAGTTTTGCAAGCAAGAATGGTCTTCTTTCCAGAAGTGAACAATCTTGTATGGAAACAAATGAACTGGAGCACAGAGTCGATAAATCTACTGTTTCACAAGAACCTAGTTTGAATCAGGACCAAGCAGACGTTGAAATTGAGGATTCTCCTGTTAAAACAACCAGAAGACGACCTCCTCCTAATAGTCTGGCTCAGTTCAAGTCTGTCTTGAGTGACAGTGAAGAGGACAACGATGATGTCATTGAGACTTGTAAAGGAAAGACAGGTAACAAGCTGTTTGCTGCAGCATTTCTATTTTATTCAAACATTGTAGGGCAGTTATGGGTCTGATTGGAATTAAATAATACAAAAACTAAAGGCTATATCTGTTCTTCCTTTTTTAGATGACAAACAAAAATGGACTGACTCACAGGTGATACAGGTTGATGACAACTCAGAGCCTGAAGATGATTTTGACTACATTCCCCCTTCTCCGGTTCCTGATGAGATCTCTTACACGACTTCTGCCACGGAGACCAGGTCAGTTGTTCAACTTCATGTGTATACATGGCAGTGAATTCAATAACCCAAATATATATATGTGTATTTTGTAGTGTAGTTTTGTAGCGGTGATATTTTTTCTGCCAAGGGTTCATAACATTTTACTGTACTGTAACATGTAAGTGTAAATGTATTTTTGACCTGGATATTTGACTGATTTGATTTTAAACTATTTTAAAAACGAAATAGGACATAACCTTTCTCATTTCATACAGATCTAAATTAGCTGATGCTGGAAGCAGAGACATTCCTGGGCCATCTAAGGGACCTATAACAACACTACACAAAACATCTGATCAACACACAAAAGACAAAACAAGTGGGTGTTGTATGTTTTTCTGATAAATCCAAACCTTGAGCAAATTCTATTTAGCAAATCAGGACTCTGTTGTTTGTCTTTGTTTATTAATTTAGTTGTTTATTCTGATCACGTCACAGATGAGCAACTCCTCAGTATCATGCAGTCCATTTGTTCGCTGGTGGATTCCATCCCTGAACATGAACTAATAGGTTTGTCCTATGGAAATGAGCTTCTGCTGAAGAGAGCTCACAGGTGTGTTAGTAAAAAAACAGCTCACTAATATTTAATGATATTGCAGTATGATTGCAATCATCTGTCTTTCTCCTGCAGGAAGAGGATCCTTGCAACTGGTGGTAACTGTTTATTGAGGATACAGCAACCGGACAGCACTGTGGTTTCTGAACCCAGCTTTAAAGAGAAGTCTTCTTTCAGCTGTGTGCCTGTGGACACCAAGAAGCCTTTTCAGATCAGGAGGTCTTCAGCCATTTCTGTGGACTATAACTCTGATCACTCTGAGAGTATCATTCACATGAACCCTTTGCAGATTAAGAACAGTGAGACAATGAATGTGAAAAATCAGACTATCTGTGATTCTCCATCAGCCTACAGTCTCGCAAGTCCATCTTTTAATTTCTCTAAGAGAACGAGCACAGACCTGGATGGCTCAAACCTCTTCTTTTCTCCCAAAAACACAGAAACTGTTGTTAAGAGCAAATCTAACACACCAGCAGCCAGTAGAGCTGCAGAAGACACAGAACTAGATGACTTTTACAATGACCACTTTGACATAGATGACTTTGATGACACAGATGTCCCCGATTACTTCGACGAACCCCAGAGCTCCAGCACCTCGACTACAACAGTGAAAGAAGCCGGACCAAGCAAGTCAATATGGGAGAAGAAACCAACAACACCTGTTTCTGCACCCAAACCTTCAAATATCTGCTCTCCTGGTAAGTTAACATGTCATGGAAAAATCTGGGCCTTTCAAATGTCTCAGAAAGAAATGAGTCTTAACTGTTCCCAGACTCTCAGAGCAATGCATTTTTTTTACATTTGCAGAAAATGTTGCTTGGTATGGATTACTAAATGGTGTTAAGCTACATTATTTTTGTATGTTCTTTATTTAAATTGATATTATACAAACAGTACTGATGTTTATTAAGTTATTCATTTTATCTAGATTCATGCTTTTTTTGCATTTATAAAATTGGTTGGCAGTTTAATACATTGTATGGATAATGTAGAATATGTATATACATAATAAGAACAAAAGAATTATACTGATATTTAACAAATCACTATAAAGAAATACTCAGATTTTCTTTTTTGTTATAGTCATTTTAGTGCTTAATGAACATGAAAAACTTTCATTCACTGTATTGGCTGCCATATCATATAATAAACGTAATGTTTCTCCTGTAAAATCTATATTGTATCCATTGCAGAACCCAACTACAGAAACCCAGCCCATGATCGCTTCAGAGGGTTCAACTTCCCCCACTCACCAGAGATGATGAAGATCTTTCACAAGCGTTTTGGTCTCCATCAATTCAGGTTCAATCAGCTAGAGGCAATTAATGCAACAATTCTGGCAGAAGACACGTTTGTTTTGATGCCCACAGGTCAGTAGTGATAAAAAGTGACCAGGTGACAGTACATTAAGGATGTCTGCGATAAAAAAAGTCCACATTTCTTTGTAACTGATACATTTTTAGGTGGGGGTAAAAGTCTGTGCTACCAGCTGCCTGCCTGCCTGTCACCAGGAGTCACTGTCGTCATCTCTCCACTCAAATCTCTCATTGTAGACCAGGTCCAGAAGCTCACTACACTGGATGTAAGTATGCTTGCTCCTGTTGGTCAGTGGTTCAGTTAAAAGTTTGGCACTGTAATATGTGTTGTACTCATTTTATCTCCCTCATTCTAGATCCCAGCAACAAGCCTGTCTGGTACAATAAGTGACAGTGAATCAGGGAGGATTTATATGCAGCTCTCTAGGAAAGACCCTATCATTAAACTTCTTTATGTCACTCCAGAGAAGGTGAGAAATGAACAATTTACTTTAAATTTTGAGTGTGTTTTCTTGTTAAAAATATAGCTGTTAGTCACTGTGGTTGATGTATCTTTTTTCTCCCCAAGTTGAGTGCAAGTAACAGGCTGATCTCTGCGCTGCACAACCTGTACGAGCGAGGCCTCTTGGCCCGCTTTGTCATAGATGAGGCCCACTGTGTCAGTCAGGTATGCTTTTCTGCTTTCTACACAAAAAAGCTGCATGCTTTTATTTTTTCAGCATCCATTGTGAATCATCCGTGACCTTAAATCTTTCAGTGGGGTCACGATTTTCGTCCAGACTACAAGAAGCTGCATGAACTGCGTCAGAAGTTCCCCAACGTGCCGATGATGGCCCTGACAGCCACCGCCACCCCCCGCGTTCAGAAAGACATCCTCCACCAGCTGAATATGACTCGGCCACAGGTGTATGTGCTTCATTTTAGGCTTTGTCTCAGATTTTTAAATGAGTTTCTATTTTGGATTCCAGCAGCAACCTTTTCTATCCATTATATTTCCAGGTTCACTATGAGTTTCAACAGAACAAACCTGAAGTATTTTGTCCTGCCAAAGAAACCCAAAAAGGTTGACGAGGACTGCATGAGCTGGATCAAGAAGCACTACCCACGTAAATAATTTAGAAGTGCTTTTTCTCATCCTGGTTATTTTCAGAACACTGCCTGTTTCGTTGACAATTCACCTTAGATGTATGCAAACACATTCTGAGGTCTGTCATAACTAAATAATGTCAAAGAAGAATCTATAATTATTGAGCTTGTATCAGAAATCATTTGAAATCAATGCTTTTGTCAAATGCTTAATTGCCTTTCTAAGCAGCCTTGCAATACATGTTTCAGGTGACTCTGGCATCGTGTACTGCCTGTCCCGTAATGACTGTGATACCATGGCTGAGAGTCTGCAGAGAGCAGGGTTATTAGCTCTGTCGTATCACGCAGGCCTGAGTGACAAGGACAGAGAATATGTGCAGAGCAAGTGGATCAACCAAGACGGCTGCCAGGTGAGGTCATCACACACTTAGTGATATGATATAAAGATAAATAATAGATACAACTGGATACAAAACAATGTGCATATAAAAGTAACATTTTCCAAACAAAGCAAAGGTTTAAAGTGCACATTTCATTTTACTTTACTGTTTCCTTTTGTCTGCCAGGTGATCTGTGCCACCATAGCCTTTGGCATGGGCATTGACAAACCTGATGTGCGCTATGTGATCCACGCCAGTCTGCCTAAGTCAGTGGAGGGTTACTACCAGGAGTCTGGGAGAGCTGGCAGGGATGGAGAAGTATCTCAGTGTATTCTCTTCTACTCCTACACCGATGTCCACCGCATCAAGAGGATTATCAGCAGTATGTCACATGAATAAAGACCTTAAGCCTATAAAATCCTTAAATCATGTTTACTATGCAGATGACAAACTGTATGTATTAGTCATGTAGACTCAGATCAGATGTCTCTTTTTTTAATCACAGTGGACAGAGAAGGTGACAGTCACACAAAGGCTACTCATTACAACAACCTACACAGCATGGTGCAGTTCTGTGAGAACTTGATGGAGTGCAGAAGAATTCAGCTGCTTGCATACTTTGGGGAGCTGAAGTTCAACAAAAGCTTCTGCAAAGAGCATGCTGACGTCACCTGTGACAACTGTGCCAAACCTAACGTAGGAATCATTTCCTTCATTACAGGTTAAAAATCTACCAGTTTCCTATGTAAGCCTAATGTTATGAATAATTCTGTGTGCAGCAATACAAGATGAGAAATGTCACAGAAGACGTAAAGAAGATTGTGAGGTTTGTCCAGGAGAACTGTGAGAAAGTTGGGTCAAGGTTTGGTAGGACTGCTCAGCAGAACAGGCTGACGCTGAATATGTTGGTGGATATCTTTGTAGGTAAGTACCTGCACAGTGAAAAGACATTTTGCAACTATGAATCCTGCATGATGTTTTGTACTGACGTGTTGATTTTCCAAGAACTTTACGGTCTGATGCAGGGAATTGTTTCTTTCCTTCAGGGACTAAATCTGCCAAGGTACAGACAGGAATGTACGGGAATGGAGCAGCCTACTCTAAGCATAACGCTGACCGTCTCTTCAAAAAACTGGTTCTGGACAAAGTCCTGGAGGAGGATCTCTACATCACTAACAATGGCCAAGCTGTGTCTTATATCTCTGCTGGACCCAAAGCCATGAATGTGTTGTCTGGACATATGCAGGTAACCAGACATTTATCAACTTTATGGCACCATGAAGAGCTAGATATGCAGCATTTAATAAACTGAAAAGATATAAATCAAAACATTAAACACTGACCGGCACTTATTGTAGGTGGAGTTCTACGAGACAGAGAGTGCGTCTAGTATCAGAAAACACAAAGCTGCTGTGGCCACGAACGTCTCCAAGAGAGAGGAGAAGGTTCAGGAGTGTCTGAAGGAGCTGACGGATCTGTGCAAGCAGCTCGGGAAAGCTTTTGGCATTCACTATTACAACATCTTCTCCACTGCTACTTTGAAAAAAATTGCTGGTAATTTCTTGAGCACGGGTAGAGACTGTCCTTGTAAATGGCTCATATGATATGTGTTTTATAACGTGTTGAACCTTTTTTCCCATGAACAGAGAAGCTTTCTTCTGATGCTGAAGTCCTCCTACAAATTGATGGTGTGACAGAAGACAAACTGGAGAAGTATGGAGCTGAAGTTATTAAGGTCCTAGAGAAATACTCTGCGTGGCAGCTGCCTGGTGAGAGATAAAACTTAAGTTTTACAAATAATTGAGTGACTGGTTTAGCCCTTTTTTACTTTGCACATTGTGGTATTAATCCAACATTGTCCATCAGAGGAAAGCACAGTTGGTGGTGGTGAAGACGGGTGGATAGACACAACTCGAGGTCGTACATACGACGACTTTTATGATGACGAAGACGACACAGAGTCCTCCACCTACTTCAGTAATCAGTCCTCACGGGGACAGAAAAGAAAGAAAGCGCCATTCTTCAAATATTCCAAGAAGAAAAAAGCATATGGCAACTCAGGTTCCAACTCAAAGGGGTATGTAATGTGTCTCATATTTTATCATGCAGCTGGGGATTGTATTTAGCACCAAGCTTCACTTTAAAGCTAAAACATTTAATCCTCTGTTCTCCGGTCTTTTCTCTTGCCGTGATGTTCAGTCGTGGCTACAACAGCAACAAGTCGTGGTCGTCGTCCGGCTCCAGAGGAGGATCAAAAGCTGCAGGCCGAGGGTCCAGGAGCTCAGCAGCAGATGCATCAGCAGGCGGGAGACTGGGCTTCCTGTCTGTCCCAACCCCTCAAACCAACAACCGACCCTTCTTAAAGCCGACCTTTTCATACTGTGGCTAGGACCTTCTTCTGGTTCTGACCTATTTTCTTTTGTCTGTAATTGTTGTAAAGTATAACTGTTGTATCACAACTGTTGAGTGAAACTTGAATGTTTAAGCTTTGTACAGTTTTGATGTCTGTCCAGATTTTATATTGATAAGTGTATTGAAATTGTCTTTTCACTGTCAATTTTCATGTCAATTTTATTTTTTTATAAATTAAACAAATCTTCTAGGATTTTCTTTTCTGTTTTTTTTTGTGTGCTGAGTTGTGTTTTACTACAAAGCCACAGGGAGCCACATCACATTTTTATTCAATGTTTATTTCAAGTTTGAATAGTTTTATTTAATGGCACCAGTTACAAGGGACTATTGGAGAGAAACAATATTTTATACTGACTTGTACAGAAGGTTACCTACAGTACAAACATGGTTCGGAATGGATCAGACTGAACAAGAACTGGATTTGGCACATGGATTTATATATATATATACTTGTATATATAACGTAATTAAACAGCAATCTCCAATCCCAGGATAGAATGATGCAGACTACATAACACACCACCAGACATGGATATGCATATACACTTATAGATGTGTATGTGTGGCTGTGTGAGGGTCTGCCTACTGGGAGCTGACAGAGGGGCAAAAAGCAGATCAAGATGTCTTCGGTTACAAGTTGTTTCATATATCAACCCCTCAGTTCTACATGCATTAGCCACATTATTGCAACAGGGATTTTATTTTTTTGCTAGGAATGAAATTTAGGTAGCCAATTGCATATAAATCACTGGATTTTGATGATCTAAACTGGATGTAATTCATTTTTGTCACATAATTTACATGCTCAAAGGACAAGTCAATGACAATCTTTGACACTTAAGTCCTGATTATGTCATTTTTGTTTCTGAGACTTCTTCAGTTTTCTGATGATTGCTGAAAATATGTAGCAAAACACAGAGTGGACAAAATAATTAATAAAAAAACACCTCACAGTAATGTTCAGTCCAGTACAAAGACACCACAAAGTACAACCTCAGGAAAATACCCTAAATATCCCTTTGACATGCCTTAATAAAAATCGACCACAAGTTTTACACCTGCAGGATTTGTTGCTTGGTTGTTACATTATACCACGTGGGTGTTTGTGTTATTGAGCCCATCCTGTGTATTAAACTCGAACATAAGGATCGATGCTTCATCTTGGAATGCACCATGTTGTAATTGCATGGCTGCTTTTCAGAGAGCTGTTTGTGATTCTTAAACCATGGATGACAATCAAACTCGTTCATCAGATGTCACACATCTGGCCAAAACTGCAGCCATCTCCCATTAAGAAAAGAACGGTAAAATATGTAAACATGACACAGCAACTGTAATGTAAAACTAAATGTTTGTCACAGGAAACCTGTACAGACAAATTAAGACAGAGACTGCCCAGTGCACATTACAAAAAACAGTTTTTCCCTCTTGGCCTGGGAGATTTAGGGATGGAGTAGTCTGTGGTACAGTCGTTAGGGATGTTGTCTTTCCTTCTCCATTCCTTCATCTTTGTTACTTTGGTAAACTGCAGTTAGGATCCAGGCACGGGGAACAATCTGTCACTTACCAATGAAAACAGCAAAGAAAAACGCAGAACATCCACACAAGAGGTCTCTAAGGACAAGTTGATTTATAAAATGTTATTTATGAATGAACAGTAACTAAGTGTCTCAGTGGTCACACCATTGTAAGAGTCAGCACAACAGCAATTTGGTAAGTGGTTTTCTAGGAACAGAAAGGACATATTTGACTTTGTTGGATTTTCATACACAAGTTTGTAAATCACATCCTTTTACGCTGACAGCTGATTATTGCTCCTTGAATAGTGCTGCCTTTTTCTTTCCGTTTTTCATTTTTGCATGTTCAGAGAGACCACTGAAGCTACATAATGCTGATAGATATATGAGAAACACTTTTAAAGATGCCCTGCTAACAGCTCAGCCAGGCTGGACTTGTTGGTCTTGTTGACCTTTATGTCAGTAAAGAAGTAATAAATATGAAGTATGAATGTACACACAAAAAAAAGTCAACCCGCCCACCCTGCTCCAAACCCCTTGTTGGGAAAAAATGTGCTTCATCTTTGCATTGCTATTTACTGGATGTATCCGAGTTACAAATTATTAACATAAATGAGCTCCAACACTGTATGTATGTATGACAGGTGTGTTGCCAACATACCTCTAACGATTCTAATTATATTCCCTCTAGCATAGTGCTAGGAAATGACAGTGCTGCTCCCTCCACCACAGATAACTAGTGAAGGATAATGAGCTACAGGAGTGGATCCAGCCACAACGCCAAAGTGCATGCTACTCTGTGGTCAGGACTACAACTTTAAGCCAAAGACTGACGCGTTCGGATTACACAGGAGCAAACAAAGGAGGTAGCACCATCGGGCCTTCAGTGGAGCAGCTGCAGGTGCTGGTATGAGAGTGTGGTGTTTGAAATAACAAGCGACTCTGTACAGCCATCAGAGTGTTGAGTCACCAAGTGCCTCCCATTCCCAATTTTAAATTCCAAAGGTCCTCTCTCAGAGGCCTCTGACATCCCTCTACCTCTTTCCTTTATGCCATTTCTTTCTCTCTTCCTTCTTGCCTTTTGTAAAAGATTTTTAAAACTTTTTTTCCCCCACTCCTCTCCCTCTAAACCTTTATCACTACCACCTCGAGTCTTGTTTCCATTCCTACATACACACACTGTAACACTTACACCTGCACGTGGTGCAGGAGGTAGACACGCAATTACAAAAAACAGATTTTACCCAGAATCCAGCAGCTGTGGCCGTTATTGCTTCCTGGAGCTGTGAGGCAGAAGAGTCTCGAGCCTGACCGACAAATATAAGGGCAGATAATATTTATTGTTGTTGGCTTATCACAGATATATTGGTGTCTGCTTTTATTTTATGTTATATATAACAACTAAAGTAAGGAAGTAACTGAGAAATTTCATTCACAAAATGTCACAATATATGTTTTAGAGATGTTGACAAAAAGGGCTACGGCTAACACTTATTCTAATTAGTGATTAATCTTCCCATTATTATAAAGATTAATGATTCATTTTTTGGTCAATTAAAAGAAATCCTCCTAAGAAATTAATTGAATTAAATGAATTGACAAAGATGTAAAATAGATACAATCTGAAATATGGTGGTTCATTGAATATCTAAATAGCTGCCAATTTCATTTTCTATCAAATGATTTAGTAACTGTTTCAGCTCCAGTTTTGCTTCAGACTTTTCAAAATAAAATATGGTGTGGGGATCGGCCATGGGTCAGAGAAGAAGTGGATCGGTCAGGCTCACAGTCACCTCTCCAAACTTTTCAAGTAAAATAAGATATGATCAAGTCATGAAAGGTGAAAATGTGCTTTTGGATTATTTGGTATTTGTGGTGGTTGAATGAGATTTCCAGATTTTGTTCTGTACAAATACGTGTTCATTAAAACCATGATTAAAATTGCGCACATACTGAAGGCTGATTCACTGCTGGTGGAGTGATGAGAGGTGTAATCAGTGTTTAGTGGATCTGGATAAAAACCCTGTTTTTTAGTCCCCACTTCCACATTTCCATAAATGCTTCTGACCTTACTTTAAACACAGCGCTAAAAAAGGTATAATTTAATCTTCAATAACAAAATAACATTTCAGTTCTGTTAAAATATACATGGAAAACCTGTCAATATATATTAGGAAACAAACTAATTTGTACAAAAAGTACATCAGTATTCTTATTCTAATAATAATAATATAGTATGATACATAAACCTAAGAGCAAGGTCGATATGAAACCAAAATAAATCATAAACTCTTCATACAAAGAAATTATTGAAATTCATCGAATTTCAACTTGATGAAAAAAATGCAAATCAAATTAACTGGAGAAATAACAGAACAACTGAACAAATGAGCACATTCAAAAGTACTTAATTATTAAAACCATATGTTCATTGCACATCTATCTAGACTATTATCTATTGGTGCCAGAGAATCTTTGCTCTTCAAATTAATATTTCTCTAACCGCATCTCACATAACACTATTGGTACTGCTTTATTTTTACTGTATCCCTATAAAATGTTAGAAAACAAGTTTGCTCTTCACCAGTTTACTTTGTACACCATTGTATACTAAAGTGTAATTGTGTCTTAAAACAATCCACAAAGTTCTGTCATCAACATCTTCTAAAAAGGCATTTGGTAATCACGCTGTCTGCTCTCTGCTTCATGAACCGTCACTGTTGTTCTGTTTTTTTCCTGCTGAAGTGAATCTGCTGTTTGTCTATTTGACTTCTGATGGGGACGAATCAGTATCATAAGATATTATACTACATTGCCTCTCACATACCTCACAGCAGTAGACCTATCTGCCCTAACATAACTCACTTCCATCTTCATTTTAACGACAAATCAACTTCCTCGATTTCTGCTCATCTCTTCTCCTTTTCATATGCAAATACATGTTGAAAATCAATAAATAAATGAAGGCAACGTTCATCCGTTGCAACAAAATCTCCCGTTCCTCTAAAAGGAACTTCTTAAAAATGTTTCCAGTTCTT
The DNA here is from genome assembly GCA_903364295.1 of Serranus cabrilla. Taxonomy (NCBI): domain Eukaryota; kingdom Metazoa; phylum Chordata; class Actinopteri; order Perciformes; family Serranidae; genus Serranus; species Serranus cabrilla. The sequence continues at coordinate 735,064 of CAFUXE010000491.1, forward strand.
TGATTTCAGTTTTAATTTTTTTCCTTTGTGTTATTTGAAAAAATAAAATACCTGAAATGAGTTGAAATAAAAAAAAATGCAAAAAATGTCCTCTGGTTTTGTAGAAAAAAAGAAGGAGAGAAAAAAAAAGAGTAAAATAAGCGAAAACGAGGAGGTGGTTGGGTGGGTGGGTAGGGGGGTTAACTCAAAGTGGAGGAGGAGAGGAGAGATCCTGGCCCGGTGTTACCAGGAGTGGTCCAAGCTGTGTGTCTGCAGGAGGATGATGAGAGAAGCAGGGTTCATGGTTGGGACGAGGCTGCCCTCCATCACTCCGGAGTCCTAACCGTCATCTCAGACCCCCGAACGGGCTTACGAACTCTACGACCTCACTCTCACTTGTTAATGAGCAACCCGCCCACCCAGCGGAGCTTGCAGGCAAACCACCGCCTGAGGGGACAAAAGTATTCGTAATGGAACTGCTCAAATTCGGGGGTCTGGCGGATATCACGTAAAAATGCAATGTCAAGGTCTGACTCGGTGAGGATGATGAGGAGGAGGAGCAAGACAAAGAGGAGTCCAATGGTCACAAGGAGCAAACGGAGGACACTTAAGACAAATTTATTCACCTGTTCCACCTCGCTGAGCGCCGTGTCCCCCCCTGCACCCTCAGATCTACCGTCCGCACCAAAATCACCCCCATCCCCGCGCGAGGGGGTGCCCGCCTCTGACTCCTTCTCCTCCTCGATGCTGCAGGGCGCCCCGTTGATCTGGCGCGAGACGGCCAGCTCCATGCTGTGCTCGGCCACCGGCGTGGGCAGGACGCTGTCGGACGGGCTGTAGGCCTCGTCCGAGATCACCGCAGTCCTCTCGCTGGCGTCTGTGGCCTGGCTCCGGGAGCGTGGCATGAAGCAATCCCCGTGGGACACTGAACGCACCGGTGTAGAGTGGGCACTGTCACGCAACGACTCCAGACCTGATGGAGATGTTCAGAGAGGAGGAGGAGGAGGAGAGAAACAGACCGAAAGAAAGAAAGAAAGAAAGAAAGAAAGAAAGAAAGAAAGAAAGAAAGAAAGGAAGAAAGGAAGAAAGGAATATCATTAACATTTTAAGGCATGCAAAATCATTTTCGTGGTTTCAAGCTTCATAGACATTATTTACATATTTATTTATGTTGCAAAATTGTATATGTATATAATATTGTATCTGTTATTTTATTATTATTCATATATATTTTGTATGTTTTTGCTTTTTTAATCTATTTCATCAAGTTTTTAGTCTGGCTTTTTAAGCTATTTTATTAATGTTATTATTATACCTTTAAATCTATTTTATTCTTGTTTCGTCTTTTTGATCCATCATATCCGTCTTTTTTTAATCAAGTTTTTATTTCACCCTGTTTTACTACTATTACTGTTACTATAGCTTTTAAATCTGTTTGATTGCATTTTCATCATTCTTATTACCTTGAGTGTATTGGTTTCAAACTGTTAAATGGCTTTTGCCTCTTCTGTTGTTTTGTCTTTTAATTGGTTTGTCAGTAATCTGTGAAACACTGTGAACTGCACTAACCTTTATTAAGGGGGCCAAACAAATAAAGACTGATTGATTTATTCAGTCATGATCTATACTAATGTGCCATTCAGTGACACAATATACAGTAGTTCTGCTCCTAAATGCTGAGAGGTCTATTCTGCTGTTTGTCCAACTGAGGTCTGTTAGAGAGGACAGACGCACAGTCTCCAACCTGAGGGCAGAAATCTGATCGTGCTTTCCCCAGAGTCAAGCAGACAGGGAAAGTATTGTTATTGAGCTGATGTGATGCCTAATCATCATCTCTAATGGAAGAAATCACTGCGTACCACTTGCACTGGAAGACTATACCTCATTCAACAACCACAGAGTTTACAAACCCATTAAGATAAAGTATTGTTCCTTTAAACCAAGTCTGCTTCTTGATAAAACACCCAACATTCTCTATTTCTCTCTCCAAGCACTGTCAGCGCTCTTATCTCTAAACAGCACTGATGCAACTTTGTTATGTATCGATTGTTTTAAAAGCTTGTATAAGGATGGTTGATATTCCTAACAGAGCCTTATAGCCTGGAACACAAATATAAACCACACAGCTTATTCTTAAATGGCACAATAAGAAGCTGTGGTGTGAAAGCACAAGTCAGCCCCTCCTCCCACTTGGATAGGGGCAAGGGTCAGACTGACGCCTCGAAATATCCTGCACACAGCAAAATGGAAAGAAAAGAGAAAATGCAGGCAGATGGCAGGTTCTCTGCAGATACAGACACCAGCACACCTTAACAGCGGGTCATAAGTGAAGACTAAAAGAGCTTATTAGGAGCTAATTACTGGGAAAATCCTTCTAATTGTGTTTTTAAAATAAAAGATAGGTGTACATTTTCAAGAGGCAGCAACCAAAATATGACATGCACATAAGGGTGTCAGACAGACTTGAAAAACGCCTGAGTGCCTATAGAAAACATATAATAAACCTGCTCGCATCAGCACCAAACAGTCAAATATTCTTTCAAACCAAAGTGAAAAAGCACCATGAAAATAATTAAGCTTAAAACAAAGAGCGAGCTGTGTAGAATAAGCCTTCTATTACGGAGTATGTAACCTGATATTGTGATAAAGGAAAATCTGTTTATGTATGAATAACAAGACAAGAATCAATGTTTTGGCTCATTTTATCAGATTAAACACCTAACAAATCAATGTGCTTCATGTGATTGATACTAAAGTCATTCAGAAATCCAATATTGCCATAAAACAGAAATGCTCATTGACATCATTGCCCACAATGGTCTGTAAAGGGATATTGTAGCTGCAATTGATATGGCAAGACCTGAGACAAATGTAAAATGCATCATTTCTACGATGCATTAGCTCCATGGCATAACAAATACGCTTTTCTGCTACAGTACAACTCCACTGTTCCTCCTGCAGAGGAAGTAACAGTACAGTATGTGAGAGCCTCACTACATTACAGTGTACATGACATTGAAGATGAGCTGTGGTTGAGCCCTTTGCTGACGATATCACATTCTCCCGAGTGTCAGAGCAGCAACATTACACCTTCACTATAAAGGGAAGGGATTAAAATTCAGCTTTTGATGAGTAGGCACATCATGAAAAGGACTTTTTTAAAAACTGCAGGAAAAGTAGGAGCGATTGTGTCTGATGTCTAAGCCCCTGCTGACATGAAAATCCTGACAAGTGAAAAGAAGCAGGCATAAAGGCTGGGTGACTGTCAGCAGCCATCTTTCCTCAGTGTTGTTCTGAGCTCAGCTCATCTTACGTAATGCTGAGGCAGAAAAAGCTTCCCTTTAATCTATATTTCCAAGTTTAGAGCTTTTAATTTGAAACACTAACATATCACAAATACGCACAACGTATCTCTTGAACTACTGAATGCCGGTTGGAACCAATTATAGCTGCTGCATAAAGAGTCCTCCAATTTAAATCAACAAAATGTAATTAACAAAAGCATCAAGATGAGACATTTTAAAATATACTACTGGAGGAACAGACAACCACAGGAATAGTGTCGCTCCCTCCTCGCCAACATTGCTCAGCAGAGCTGGATTTAAAATAGAGAAAGACATTGGCACTTCCATGTAAAGCAAATCTCTGGCAGGCTCGGTGATGAGTTTACCTGGAGAGCTGCTGGGCTGAGCGCAGGGCAGTGGAGTGCTAGGTAGAGGGCTGACGCTAGCAGACTCCTGCTGCCCCGTCAGGGCAGGATAAAGAGGCAGGACGCCCAGGGCCTTGCCCAGCATACGAGGCCCCAGGCTCAGCACGCGAACCTTCACATCCCGGTAGCAGTGGTTGATCATACGCAGGTGGACATTCACCCGGGTCGTGATACGGATCAGACACTTCACCATGGTTGCGGCATGCACTTGTTTATCCCGTCCTTATTATGGTCCCTGTCCCGGAGTCCAGGCCACAGTCTTGCTGTGTGTGTGTGTGTGTGTTAGGCCGAAGGGTTCCGCCTTAGTTGCAGTTAGCAGAGCGGAGTGTGTGAGGTAAAACAGTGGCTTTCTGCAGCAGAGCTACAGTCTTCGGCATTGGCTTGGCCTGGTTTGGCTCCACCCAGGCCAGTGACATACATGGAGTAGAAGACCCAGGCTATTTTCAGATGGGGTATTAATACCACTGTAAGACACCCAGTCAGCACACACCAGGGGTGGGAAGCTCTTCTGGCTCTCTTGAACCGACAGCAAAAAGACCATCAATATACACAGCACACCTGCTTCTGACCCCTATTTATCTCACTGTAAAAAGAGTTACAGTATGTACTTGAAAGGCCGAGTCAAAGGGTCTCACTGCTGGTTTCACTAGCAGCCATGCAGGACAGTTCACCATCTGTAGACAGAGGAAGTGAAGCCACCTGTTCTGGCCCAACAGCCTGCAGGTGGGCGGAATAAGTGACTTTAGCTGCCACTGTGCTGACACACCAAATACACTATCACTAAAACACACACACAGAGACACACACACAACTCTAAAACTCTGCATTGAAGTGGAGCAGGCTGACTGACGCACACACTTGCAGCATGTTCCAACAGCGCTGTAAGCTTGAACTGGGCCAAATGGCTCAAGTTACAGCGTTTGTGTGTGTCGGTGTGTGAGTGTATGCAGAAGAGTGTTTTCTCAAGAAACGTAGAACTTTGCACAAACAGGACCAGTGGTTACTTGAACTACTTATAGGCGCATCTTTAGGTTCATGCTTGTATTTTGTGTTTCTACTAGAACATGATTAGATGCTTTAAACACGTTCTTTCTCTCAAACTGTCTGTCTGAATATATTGTACCTGTCTGTCTCTTTAAGCCGCACTCCTGAAAAAGCCCCGTCTGCTACAATTGGGTTGAGTGAAAAACATTGTGCACCTTTGCAAAGGTAGTTCCAACGCTGTGGGTGGAGATACTCAGATGGGGGGATGGTGTATTCGAATAAGCCTGACATAGGAAGGGGAGTTCACTTTTTAAAAAATCTGTGAAACTAAAAAGACAAACGAAGGGGAGCGAAATCTGATTGGCTTGTTAAATTCCACGCTTTCTGATCCAGGCAGCCCAGGGAAAAACTGACTGTGTTGTCTTATTTCACAGTTTCTGGGTGAGAAGACACTCTAGATACAAAAATTGAGTTGCACCAGCCTGCAATAACCCATTATCCACAATTATACCTAAAGAGTGGGAACTACTGCTTCCTGGATGGTACCGAAACAACAAATTGCATGTTTCAGTGGATGAGGATGACATGTAAACAATGCCGTACTCACTGTGAAGCCTTTATAGAACACATAACGTAAAAAAAAAACACATAATTTTCCCCCAGCACTTTGATGGCAGGTTGGGGATTTGTAGCTTGGCTAGGCAGGGTAAAGCACGTAGGTGAAGGTCAGTTCTTACCCTCCATGATAGATATGTGAACTGCTCTCCGACGCGTGCGAGGTACACTACTGAGGCGAGGCCCGTGGGTGATGGATGGACAACTTCTGCTGGGCACGAGGCCAGCCCTGCAGAGACAAACACAGACACAAATACACAACCGTCACCGCACAGAGAAGCAGCTACGAGCGGAGGTAACTCATACTGTAGCCAGTAGGTGCTGCTGATATAAAGACATCTACAGTAGCTTGGTTCCTAAGAAAATGGAGGAAAATTCAACAAAAATCTGATTGAGGACCTCTCCTGAGTTTACAACTCTACCTGTGTATTTCTGGAGGTTCGCGTTTGATTTTGGCACTCTGCTCCATCACCTCTTTTGCCACTCGTCCACTGTTATAAAGCACAGAGACGATGCTCAGGATGAGTTTCACATACACACACACACACACACACACACATAACCAGGCACCCTGGTGTCACCCAATGCCATGAAAGCCTTCACTGCAGTGGATGAGTACAGTGCATGAGCATCATGATTGAATTAACCCGGTGAATTCAGCTTTCTGCAACTGAATTACCACCAGTCAGACAAATGCACACACAGACTTGCAGGCAAAAATATCAAAACAATGATCATGGTTTGCCCTTCAACAGTAAACTCAATATCTAACTGACTGGGCTTGGGATTTCACTTCATATACAGTCTCCATATATGAATATTAAAAGATATTTTTAGTGCAAAATGACATCCATCCCTTTAATCTTGACCTTTAAATGGATAAAAATGACTATTTTCTTCCTAAAAGGGAATTTCATCCAAATTAAATTGTTTTTTCTTCCTCATATAGGAGTTTTTTCACAAAATGTTCACAGCCCCGGAGGCAAAGATCTCAGAGATGGATATCTCAAAATCTGAACAAATAAAACAAAAACTATCTTTCCAAGCTAGATACCACTAAAGATAAGCGAGACATATTTCTTTTTTTAATAACTTGTCCTTTAATAAAGGACATGCCTCGGCCATACTTCAGGTTTATAACTCATACAAGGTGATAATGCCTCATGTGATCAGTCCCCTTTATTTTCCCCTCTGTGTCCTCTTGTGAGGTGTCAGTCCTATCCTCCGGGCAAAAGTACGCTGACGTGACAGCACAGAAGGCCAGGAGGCCACGTCTTCTGGGAACACTTCTGTCCACTTCCAGCTGGGGGTTTCTGCAGTGTCCTCCCCTCCCTGCCATCAGTCATACTGCCTTGACGTGTACTCTACCTGTAACGGAAACGGCTGCCCTTGAAGAACAGGTTGCTGCTGGACACGGTGCGAACCTGACTTGACTTCTCAAGCCTGATGGGACAAGAGAAAAAAAAAGATGAATTAATTAAAAATCAAACACCTAAAGAAGGAAATCAGGAAGGAAAACTACTAATATGAACCACTCCTATATGCTCCTTATATGATCACACTGTATAGAAAATCCCTGAATCCCAGATCAAGAAGCAGAAACAAGGATCAAATACCCTGCTATAAATGATGCATGTCCTCTCCTTGCAGTATAGGCACTGCATCCTCCACACAGCTCCATACAGTATTCAATATGTTTATATTGTCATAGTAAGTGAGCCATTAATGTTTAATGTTTCATTTTGCCTTCAAGGGATTTGTGTGCTCCTCCGAAAGACGTCTTTATCACATGTCCTCTTGCCTTTGAGTTCCCTAGTCTCCTTATTAGAGTAAGATTTTAATAGGTTGGCGGCTGATAAAATATTATCAGTCTGCCACTTCAGAGAGTCATCAAAAGGTCACATCATATTAACTCCAGAGCACGTGCTAAGCTCTGCCCTTCCCGTGCCCCCTCTCCTTCCATCCGCTAACCCCCACATGCACCCTTCATCACCTGAGCCGTCAGCCCGGCTCATTACTCCACCACTCTCGGGACTCTGAGCTCACACGCTGCTTGTTTTTTTTTTTTGTGTNNNNGAACCCGGCACCGCCCGCTTACGAGGCAAGCGCCTCAGGGGGGTGCGCCACCACACCCCCCTTAATCACCTTTCTTGAGCTGGAGAGAGCTCAGTGGACCCGCACTATTATTCATGGCTGAGACAGGGGAGCCATATCTCAGAGGGAGCGCGGAAGTGCTTGCAGTCTCGTGCCAGTGCACACTCATTCACTAAAGGTCAACGCACACCTCATTTTCCCGCTGACAAACATCCTGGAGGGAAGGGGCTTTTAAGGACGCCGAGGTACCGTGAAGGTAACCTGACAGTGCTCAAGGATGCAGAGCGGGTAACTAAATCATGACACTGTGAGGCACTAAGAAGAACATTGTAATTCAATGAAAGAAGAAATGTGTGGACTCACTTATAGAAAGCTTGGTTCTCCACTCCACACTTCCAAAGGTGCTTACAGGCCTCCGGTGTGGGCGCAAAGTACGTCAAGATGATCTTTTTGAAAATGAAAAAGCGTGCAGGAACATATAACAAACTGCAGCAGAAAACCACAATCAACATGCACTGCTAAATGTTCCTCACTCTCCAACAATTCATGCGCTCACCTCCTTCTGATTTGCATATATGTGGAACGTCTTGCCTTCGAACTTCAGTTTGGTCACCTCGTTCCTGTCCGGGACAGAGCGCGGCAACAGTCACAAATACAGCGGGCGGAAAGAGAAAGCCACAGCCTCTTTAAATATTCATGACAACCACTTTGAGATCACATAAACAGCCACGGAGCTCTGTGTTTGGCTGACAAAACAAATAACTGATAATATTCCCTGCAGACTGGGAATGGAGAATGAGAGTAACCTGAGCACCTCTGAGGCCAAACAAACAAAGCCATATATATATATATATAAATACTGCAAACATAATAAGTCTGTCTTCATTATTGTAACAGGAACCTTTTCAGTTAAAGGCAAACAGACAAAGACGTAAATGTTAAATGGAAATGCACCATCTTCATCAGTAAAGCATCTTGCTGAATTCAAATCTGTAGGCGTAAGCTGGTGTAATTAGCCATCTGTGCACATGTTAGCCGCCGGCTCTTGTCACAGGTAGAGGCAGATGGATGAGCTTTGTTGAGTGTGACTGTACAACCAGCTGCAGTGCACATGCTGTTTCATGTAAACCACCGTGCTTATGGAGCATGTATGTCATTTCAGGTAAAATCAAGGCCTGCAGCACAGTGTTGTCTATTTAAATCCTGCAAGAGCTCCAGGAGTGCTTGTCTTTGGCTCACATAAGACACTGATGCACATTTGGCTCACCATTTGAGAAAATGAACTCTCTTGTTTCCCTGAAGCACCACAAAACCAAATGGTGTGAAGGCGAGGAAAGCTGGGTTCCCAGACACATCCTGAAAGAAAACAATTTCAAAATATGACTTGAATGCACAAATTTAAACACGAATGAACCATGAGACGTGCTGTATGTCCCATGAGTTTCAATGTTCAAGTTGGTCAGAACTGATTTCTCAAATGTTGACTATCTAAAAATAGTAGAGCAGTGCTTAAAAAACCTTGCATGGATGTGGATCAACACCATATGTCTCCAGCATCTGGGCTTTCTGCAGGAAATTTCGCTCTGATGTTTCAGGTGACTGTCCACTGAGGGAGAGCAACAACACACCGAACATCTGTGTCAGTCCACCATCAGCAGTAAACATGTAACACAGAAATCTTGAAAGGCCAAACACTTCTGACAGAGTAATTTAAAGCAGCAAAGAGGTTATAGAGAGGAAATATTCACGATACATTTAAAAAGCAGTTATTGCTCAGAATATAACACACACATTTATTATTATCTGCTGATACATTCAGGCTGTTAAATCAATGCGTGTTCTCTGTGAAGCAGAAAGAAGAAACCACTAGTGGGCAGCAGAGTCTCATGCTGTGTGTTGCTCTGCTCCTTCACCATCAAAACTGGATTTGTTGATGCCTTTCTATCTCTATTGTGTCTTACTGTGCATCATTAAAGGGACAGTTAACCCAAAAATCCAAAAAACATATTTCTCCTTTCACATGTAGAGCTTTTTATCAGTCTAAAGTGTGCAGTTGTGTTATTTGCAGAGTGTTGGAGACATTGGTCTGCCTTCTCAAATATAATGGGATGGCACATTTGAAAACTCAACAGTATTGCCTCTTCTTAGAAATCCTGTAACGGTCAATAAAGATAATCCACAGATCTTGCTGTAAGCAGTATACCAATAAGAAAAATGTATACATAAAAGTGCTCACAACAGGTCTGTGGATTATCATGATTTCTAGAAACAGACATTGCTGTTAAGCTTTGAGTACGACAAGCCGAGCGCCATCTAGTTCCATTAAAGTCGAGATGAGACAGACATCTCTCTGTCCGATATCTCGGCAACTCATGCCAAAAAATTGGTAAATATCACTACAGGTGAGGAGGAAAATATACAGTTTTGATGTCGGGGCGGACTGTCCCTTTAACAAAGCTGCTCATTTACATTAGAAATAATAAATCGCTTATTTTACTGCAAATAAGAATCAGTGGGGGGGTCTTGGACGGATCAACGTGTGAATGAAACACTTCAGACCTGCTGAGTGTGAGAGTGGTGTGTGTCTGTGTTTGTGTCTGTGTGTGTGCATCATTGGATCACTTTTATCATTGTGCTCTGTTGTTCTTCCAGTTGAAGCATGAATAACTATAACAAAGGGCAGGTTATGAGCTCCAGACAATCTGAGAAGAGAGACATTGTGTCCAAATAAGCGGTATTAATCTCTCTGACCAACCTAATACATGAAAATGGTGCCTCATTACTGCACTTAATTATAATGGTGTTTGGTCAGCCTGAATAAGAGGAGGATCTGTAGGCTGGTATGTGAAACAAAAGAGATTCCGCCTCTTACATTAGCTCTGTCTTGTGTATGTCTGAGATCCGGCGCTCCAGCTTCTCCGAATGTTTCGGGAAGAACTGGAATTTGGAGCTGTAACCTTCAGGATGCTTCCCAGGGTCGTAATTACCAATCTCAGCTGGAGGGAGGATCAGAAAAAGTTAAATGTTAAACATATTCACAAACATTCGGGGGCAAATAAAATGGAAACGATGTCTCCAGCTTTCAGCACAGTGCCGCTCCTGCACGGTGAACATGCTCAGGATTATTTGTGCTCCTTCATGCCACACTGCACTCCCTCGGATGACCCTGATGCTGATTTCTCTCTGCAAGGAGGAGCTGACCAGGCAGCCCATCTTTAATTCATCAGCCCCTCCTCCAGAGGACCTGCCTCTCCTCAAACACTGTGCTTTCTGTGATGTTAGCTGTGCCACCATACCTCATGTGTGCTGTGTTTGTTTATCAGTTTGTGTGTGCGGTGAAATGATAAGACGCCAGATAACCACTTCAAAGACTTTATAATTGAGCGTGGTTTCTTGTTTATTAATGTGCGTGCAAGTCACTAAACTAATTAACATACAAAGTGCAGAATAACCTCTCACTTTGTACATTTTACAGTCAGTATAAGCATGGGGAATCACATCCGATCAGGTGTATATAAAAACACTTAAGGCATATTCTTTAAGGACAAACATGCCGTCCATCATCACTCTATCACCTGATCATCTAATTCAGCTTCTTGTCACATAAAAACCTGCTGGGCTGGCAGTATTTATCAGACATGTGAACTACAAGGTACATAAAACAGAGGTCGTGAACACAGTGCGAAGCAGAGAGTAGCGCAAATCATTTTCATCTGTCACCTTCCATTACCTTGAAGGATGTGCGCAGCCAGCATGGCCGCGTCGGAGGTTTTACACAGGAGCCGACCGTGGTAGAGGTCTCTCTTGATTTGCAGGAAGACAAGATATCTACAGAGGAAAGGACAAAACTCACGTCATACCGTCTGACAGGCCCGCTTATAAGAATACTGATGATATTCATAAATACCCCAAACCACGCATGGAGTTACATTTTCTCAGTGAAAAGAACAGAAAAGACAGAGGAGGAGCAGCATAACAACAAACCTGACAAACCTCAAAGGCTGTTGAGTGCATGTTCCCTATGGCTAGTTTGAATATTTCTTTTTGATTTAGCTGAAATGAGGGTTTTGTTTTTGGGGAAAGGAGGGTAGGAAGGCCCTGAGGGAGAAGCTGCTACTGACGCTGTGCTTCTCTTAAAGCCTCCAGCCTAGTTTCAGACTCACCCAACCAATCGGCTCCTGAAGCATGAAATTTACTCTGAGACAACATCTGAAGCAAATACCATGATGGCCATGATGATGATTATCATTACTATCATCATTGTTATTATCGCTATTAGAGGTGGGTTTATTATCATTTCTATTTAACAACGCCGCAAACCATGAAGAGGAAATCACACATTTATCTCATTGTTTTTCTCCATCAGGCAGCAGACCTGCTTCTCTCTATCTAGGGCATTTCCACAAAGACTAATCATGCTTTCTGTGCAGAGGGATGCATTAAAGAGCTGCTTACATTTCCCACGTTGTTCACTCTGCAGCAGAGCCTTTTAAAGGTGCGAAAAGTGCAATAAATGGGTAATAATTCAGCAGCCATTTAGTGCTGAGGGCTGCCAGTGTTTTGACTGTATTAGAAAACATCTGTAAAATATGTACACACACTTACACACATGTTATTTCTCCTTTAATTTAATAACCGTACATGGGCAGTTAAAGTGATGTGCAGGTATACAGTGCTTGGTTAGTGACCATAGGCTGTACACTTCACAATGCATCATAAGACATATAAATGTTCTCTGTACAGACATAATGGCAAAGTCTGCTGTGAAAAGGGCCTATTACACTGAATGCATCGCCACATTTTCTGGAAAATCCTCGTATTTTCTGCCGTCTACAGAATTGTCAGATGGCATTAGCATGCAGCACCCTTTGCCCTCTATCTTCTCTATTCGCCTTGTTCATTATGTACCACTCTATGTGGTGCACATTTCATGTCATTCCACCTCAGATAGAGAGAGCGGCCTCCTCTCCCTCCAGTCAGTGATGAATGTATCAGTAATCTGTACATGCTCACATCTACCAGCTGGCTTCTCTTTTAGCACTATCTGGAGGCAGCGTAAACTCTTCACGCTTTTAATTTGTAGTCTTCACCTTTTTGGTGATTAATCAAAACCCCATTTAGAGAAAATGATCATACAAATATAAATGTGTGCACAATAACCTGGCATAATATTGCCTTTAATGTTGACTTTTTTGGAGCTACTAGGGACAGCTTTTACATCCTTACTCGGCTTCACAAGTCATCTGTGTAATATTTATCATAATGCTTGAGACAGTGAAGTACTGAGGCATTTTAATTATTAAGGCCCATAAATAATGTTTTAGAAAGAGACATGTTTGCTCTTGTCTAAAGATGTTAGAGCACAATCTGTACCACAGGAAAATCTAAAAGAGAAAAAACAAGGATGAGGCACAGCTGCTTTTCACAGGTTTGTCAAATGATGGCAGTCTTTCCTCCGTACTTTCAAACTGTAACAAAGGAATGCTGTGGCTGTGTGAGAGCACTTATCAACTCATCTCAAGTGAAGGCAACAACAGGAGGTCATACCGAGTGATTTCCTCCTTTAGATAAGCGGGTTCAGGAGGGTAGAACTTGACTCTCAGACACATGGTGAACGGAGGCTGAGCTGGAGGAAACACAAGCAAAACATTTAAGAAACAGACAGAAATCCTTTTATTGTAAGAGATCAAACAATCAACTGAAGATAGAGACAGCAGAACTGTTTTGAGTTTCAGACACAGGCAGAAAAGAGGACTCCAACATCAAAAGTTCAGAAGGAAAGCAGCTAATTGTTTATCTTGATCAGTCCTCTGCTGTTTCACTTCCTATCATGTTTTTTCTTTACTCATTTATTGTGGATGTTTACTGTACCAACTTCTACACATTTTGTATTAATGTTCTAAAAGTGTTCTATGATATGTTTTGGGCCAAGGACAACAGATTAAAACTCATTTACATTTCTTTTTTCTGTTTTTAAAATAAACAGATATTTCTCTGTATTTTTCTCTCATTAGTATAAGTAACAGCAAAATGTATCAACAGTAAAAGTACTTATTATGCGGGAAAATGGCTCCTGTGAGTGCTTCATTATTAAACAGTGTATTACTAGATTATTTATACTGCTACAAATACAGTGTTTGCAAGCATATAGTTGGTGAACATTGAGCTCATTTTAACTTCTTTATATGCTGCGCGGTAGTTTCATTTCTAACAACCGTCCAGCATCCAAGATCATGAACACACATTTAAAATACTTACATTTCATTTGCTTTGCGATTGATTTTGAGAACTCCAACCAGTGCTGCATTAGAAATAAAACAGATAAATGCAAATAATTAAATCTCTGAGTAATCCACACATCACATCATTCAGTTGACACTTTCAAAATCGGTTGCCATGATGTTCAGCTGTTACTACTGACAGTTTTCTGGAGAAACCTGTGTGCCACATATGGTGTTACAACGCCACTGTTGGAGCAATACGCCAAAGCTGCATCGATAATTAACAATTTGCAGGGTTTTCTTTGGGGAACACGAGGACGAGGCTGTTTGAGCAGAAAAGGCTGATTAGACAACAGGTTTTGACAGAACAGTGAGCTCCTGCTGGTGCTGACAGTCACGCAGTCTCCGTGTGTCTGCGGCCAGAGACAGATTCTTCATTTGCTCAGGAAGCATATTCTCTCTCTCCATCTTTCTCCCAGGTTGCGTTCTCGCCAACCCAGCCCACCCACAGCAACAACCACCAAAATAGTCCTGAGTGACAGCATAGGAAATGTAGCATCAGCAGGACTTGGCTCTTGTCTGCAGGACTACAACATGATCTGTGAACATGTGAATACTTCATGAATCAAGCAGTGCTACTACATGCCTCAGAGCAGAAGAGGCTGATGGAACGACCGGCAGTCTGAGAGGCGCCGTGAATAAGAGAAACCGAACACAACTCTTCACTTCACAGCCTCGTTCATCCAACTAAATCAAGCCTGATACATTTTTTAAGGTATGTGATTTTTATATGGACACAAAGTAACAAGGTTAAATGTGTATGAAGTTAGTCTGAGTTCAATAACAGAACAGAGTCCCACCTAAACGACAGAATAGACTGTTTGCCAATACGCCCCATAATGACACATTTGAGCGTTTATATGAGCGAAAAAGGCTGCAGTTTCAGTGAATTTCTGCTACAAAACCACTGACCAAGGTTCAGGGGAAAAAACATCCTGGTTAGGTGTTATAAAAGACAGTTTAAAAGTAAATAATTGCACGTAAATGCTGGAGAGCTGGAAAGTTACGTAAAAAAAACAAAGTTGTGTTAAAAATAGTTTACTTTTGTTTTTATTTGTTTATTCATTTTTGTTTTTTATTTGTTTATTGTTTATTTATTTTATATGTCTCCTGGGTCTGACATCCACGATTTGAGCTCTGCATCGCCATCATTCGCCGTGTATCCATCAAGCTTTTCTTATATAATTTCCAAACCAGCAACTTCCTGGTTCTGTGTGGTAAAATTCTTCTTTGTGTTACGTGCCAGAGGGCTTGTGTTGTTTGTGTGTGGTTCTGCCTCTCCTCCCCCTCCTTTCTGTTTCTTGCAGGTAAACGACCTGATTGGATCCACCTGTGGAGCTGATTTGCACCTGCTGAGCTGCCAATCAGAGGTGGTATGTGGCAGTTTAAAAGGGCCCACATTCAGGATGACGAGTGGCTGCCATCTTTCCTTTGTTAAGCTCTGTCTGTGAGACTTGTGTTTTTTTGGTTGGAAAACTTTGTGTTTTCATGTGCAACACTTGTGTAGGGAGGTTGGGATATTAGGTATTGAGTACCTTACATTGGTTGGTGCCACCTGTGTGGTTATTTCAAATCTGTTTGTAGAGAAGCCAGTTAGGCCTTTGTTTCCTGATTTTGTTTGGTAGACACCAGAAGTTAGTCACCACCAAGTCAGGCCTTGTTTTGTTTTCTTACTTTCAATTATTTGGCATCACCACTTTGTCCCATTCCTCCCACCCAGTTTGTGAAGCTTTGTTGCATTTTTTTTGTTGTTGTTGGAGCACTGTAAAATAAACTCCTGCATTTCTTTGGTTGTTGTGTTGCCATCCTCATCATTTTTAAAGAGGGGAAGTAACAGATAAACAAAACGTTATCTTGCTGCTTACCATGTAAACAGCAGCCATCTACTGTATGTAATACACTGACTATAGGAAAAACTCTGAACTATCCCTTTAATGTATGTGGTTTCTTATGGGACATGGAGTTGAACGCTGTTTTGTACTTTTGGATTTTGGACTTTTGGATTTTATACTTTTCTTAAGTTCTCCTAAAAATAGACTTTACACTAAGAATACATAATAAAAAAAGAAAATAACCCCCCCACACACACTTACCCGCTGCTTGTCTGGATCCACATATCTGATGCCAAAATAGTCTTTCTCCAGTAAGTTGAGGTGGTGGCAGATGAGGTCAAACAGATACTGTCCCTTTGCATCCCGCTGTGATAGAAGAGAGAGAGAGAAAAATTCAGCAATGCCCACAACAACAAATCACAAACATATTTGAACATGTAGCCAAGAAAAGATTCAACAAAAGAAAAGCTACTGTCCTGAGTTCAAACATGAGAAATAACTCCTGCAAGCAGAGCGTGCTTCAGATTTTATTTTTTAAACCCTGCCAGAGATATCTCCGATTCATCCAATATTAATACACAGCCAGAGCCATCTGAAGTGTCTGGAATAAACCCCGTCCACAGCTATGAGAGGAGCTCAAAGACAGGATGGATTAAATATGCTGAAATCTCACTGGGGTTGTGTTAATACTCTGCATTCTGAAGCTCATGAGGAAGCTTCCCTCAGAGAAACGCTGTGTATACTGCAGCACAGAGAGAAGCCTGAGCGTCCCCTACTGCGTCCAATAAATATCTGATACCCTCTTCCTGTTCACAACAATGTATCTGCGTGACACTGCTGAAGCATCCCAAAGCATTCACTGCTTTGAAACTCCTCTCAAACAGGCACCATTTCAACATAATACATTGCTTTCTCTTGAACATTTATGAGGGATGTCGACATAATTAGCATATGTACATTAAGAGCGATGATTACAACTGCGTGCGTCACTGCAGCGAGCCAGGTAGAGTAATAACTTCTCCAGCTAATGAAAAGCTGCGGAGGTACCACACTGTGCAAGTCAGTGTTAGTCACCGTGAAGGGCTGGAATCAAGTCTGAATGATTCTCAAACTGTACTATTATATCTGAAATAACTTAAAATGCAAAACTGAAATATCAAGTAACTTAACAAGACCGGGTTTCACAAGCTGTCTTTTGAGAGGTTACACACTTTAAAATAGTTTAAATTAAGTAGGTAAAACTCGGCTCTGTGTTGCACTTCAGCTCCTTTACTTTTTCCTTTTTATTTATTTGACACAAAGTATAATGAGATGCTTATCAATACATTTGTTTATACTTAAGTTCCTTTCATAATCCCACTTAACATCAGAATAATAAATATGTAGAATGTGTGGGAATAAAGTCAACTTTTTGAGTCATCAGAGGAACATTGTTTTAGAGAAATGCCTCGTCTGTCCGAACAGTTAGACTGCAAGCTGCAACCTGATTTTCATCAAAGTCGTAAAATGAGCAAAAACCACAATATTTAAGGGTTAGGGTTAGTAGTGGTACTAAAATCCCTCAACACATAAATGAACTATTCTTGGTAGTAGGCAGCCCCAACCATTCTTTGTGGAAAATGAGCTTTCATATAATTAATTTAGACATACATTAGAAGTATTGAGGAACATCAGATTGTAGTCTACTTTACCGAACTCAAAAAGTTGACATTTTTCTCGACATTTCGTCTTTTTATTTCAATTTTATTCCTTACATTTTGGCTATATTCTCTAAGTGTTTAATTACATTTTTTTCCTCCTCTCATCCTCACATAAAAAAACATAAAAAACTTAATAGGATAATAATAATAATGAGAGGGGGAAAGGGAGGTGTCTCCCAGCTCCTTGACTTCTGTGGCATTAAATCACTGCATCACAGCGTATTTCTAGTGCATGTGATGAGGTTCGAAGGTGGGTGTGATTAATCAGTACCAACGTTAAACCTGGGGCCTCTCCAGCAGTGCTGTTACTCTTCACCGTCTCCCTCCATGCCAGGGAGACGTCACGCCCACGTGCCACGACACAGACTCGTCTCAATGAGGGATTTTATTTGGACTGTTTTAATGGGTCAATCAGTACAAACACAAACGCCCATGAGGAGCCAAACTGTTTACGGAGGCGACTGTCCAGTGAGCTTTAATCTCAGGGAAAGGTGTTTTTTTTATCTTTATATCTTTGTACATGTTCAGCCCTATTCATAACCATGATTAGATCACATGTTAGCTGAGTTCTAATGGGCACTCAAGTCTCAGTCCTCATAATGGCTCATGATGACGAGGTCAGCCGGTCAATGTTGGACCTTCACTCACGCCTCCCTCCGCTCTCTCTCTGCTCGTTTTCCCTCTGATGGCAAATAGAAGTGTCACTGGCAGCACTCTCCTCCATGTCATTACTCAGGCTGCAGATAAAAGGCACTTCATTAGGACAAAGGCCTGTCGATGCTGGGCTTGTCGCTTAACCACCGTGACTCTTTGTGACTGAATGCCGATAGGAGCTCCGCTACTGGAGGTAACTGACCTTTCTGTAGCGGGACCGAGGGGCTTCATGGGTGCTCGCCACTGTCACTTAGAGATTATTCCCTCTTTGCAACGTTCGTAACCAATCTGACGTGCCTGCTAACTTACAGGGCCGCGATAAGATGAAGAAGGAAACTCTTCTCAATGAAGTTAGGGAATTAAGAGAATTTAGATTTTTCCAGCTATATTTATCCTGGATTTCAAGTGCACACATAGATAACCTGCCAATCTCGCATGAACTAAATCAAGTTAATGGTATTCAGGTTGCCTGCACTACAAATTGGTGCTGCAATGATTAGATGGCCAATCAATTAGTCAATTAACAAAGGAAATGCTGTTTTCAGCCTCTCAAATATGGGGGTTTCTTACTAAACTGAATTTTCTTTGTGTTTTGGGAGTAACAAAGGAAGATATTTACAGACATAATCTTCAGGGAGAATCTGGGGTGCATATTTTTCACTATTTTCTGACATATCATAGGCCGCTGGATGATTAATCAAGAAAATAATCACATGATTTATCAATAAAAGCACTTTTAAAGTGTAAAACATGGTTTTTCCGGTGGGTTTTTCACGGGGCTGAGAATCTTGTTGTAGGGCCCAACAAAGCCAAGCAGAAATTTAAAAAACGGTCCTGCATGGAGAGGACACACTGAGTCAAAAAAGACATCTGCTCTTTTGTTACAAGGAGAGAGCAAGTTTGTTAGTATTCAACAGCACTCCCACCAACCGCCCCCTCTCCCCTCTTTCTTGCTCCCCGGTGCCCCCCACCTCCGTCTCTGTCCCACACCGAACACACCATTATTCCCCCGCTGGTCCCTCTAATTACTAGACTGAGGTGATTGCAGGAGAGAGAGGGTGTCCAGAAATTTCTAATTAACACTAATGAACCTTCTCTTCACCTTGATTGGCACCTCATTACAGCCCAACAGGAGCCTCGACAGATTTACAAAAAGGTTTATTGGTTTGACCTGAGTCTTTAAAACAACCAGGTGACCAGGGGAGACTCTATTTACAATGTCCATTACTGCTGTGTTGCATTTGTTGAAAAATCACCTCTCTATGATAAATATTCCTAAATTTACTATGAGGAAACAATAGGATATATTGGGAGAATGCAAATGTGACAACAAGCCTGTAACAGGAATTTGTTGATGAGGAAATATTAAAAATAACACATTTCAAAACAGCAAAATCATTCGAGAGAATCCTAATGTTGAGGCAAAAGAGGAAACACAAAATAATTAAAAAGAGCTTTCTGGTGAGCCTTTAAGTGAAAACAACACAGTTGTTCCTTTGCTTCCTAAAGAGCCCCCAGTGTACAATGGGCACTTTCCTTTCGGATTAATCATTAAAATGGTTTCCATGTCAACGCAGGAGCACAGACCATTAATAAAAGATTGTATCACTGACTGTGTGGGACTGTGTGTATGTGTGTGTGTGTGTGTGAGCAGTGTCAGGCTAAAGGCACCCAGAACCTGCAGGTGATTTCTTTGGTTTCATAAGCAGATTACTTTCTTTAGTCCCAGGAGGCCGAGTGGTTGCACTGCTTAATGTTTCGGAACGATTCGGTGTCCTGAGTTCAAGTCGTGACCCCGACACTTCAGCTGGGACTGGGAGCACACAGAGGCTGACCCACAGCCACTTAGAGTTAATATGAAGCTCTCTTTGCTGTTATATCTGTTGCTTTCAGGCCATAAACTGAAATGTGTGTGTGTGCTGGTTTAATCAAATCACACACAAATAGTAATAATGTATGTTAACATGCCATTGTAAACCAAGCAGGTTGTTCCAGTATATATGTCAAACAATGGAGAAAGTGCAACTCTGATGGAATGTGTTTCTATTAAGATCCAATGTTACTACGTCAGAACTTATTTGGAAAAAGTGTTTACATTTTGGATAACACGAAAACGATATTTCCAAAAGTTTTATTGAATTTTGGTGTTTCTGTCAAGTAAAGTAAAACACAGTAAAGACACACAAAGTAAGTACACATTTTAACAGCCATCATTATAGAGCTCAACAGCAGAGTTTTAGAAAATCCTTATACGGAGAGTTTTAAGCCTGGAGCCAAGCCAACCAACTACGATATGAATCCTGATCATATGTAACGATCAATAGCAAGAAGTCTGGAAAATCATACAGTAGTGAAGAGAAGAACTGCAGTGAAACTGTATTTATGGGGTTATTTCTCAACACTTCTCAAGATAAGGCCAGTAGCTAATGGGCTTAAAACACAAAATAAACAAAGAGTTGTGCATCTTTAATATGAAACTCTAAAAACTTTCTCTCCCGTTGAGCCAAAGTCAGCAAGCAACCATCACACTCATTAGCTGAGAGAGTTTATATATGATTCCTATGAGGAAATAAACTAATGAACATCATCAGCCTCACAGCAATGCACTGGTCAGTAGGAGAGAAAGAGATTGCAAGCTTCATCATCATATGATAAAATTTACTGCACCCAGAGAGATATCTAACAGAAACGGTGAGGCCAAATACTTCAAATGCAATTAACCAAAATAGCTCCTCTCCCTGAGGTGTGGAACCAATTGATCGACATATGGTGGGACATTTGTCGTCATTGTAGTAGCTCAATGGCAGCTTTTAAGCAAGGTTATTAACTTATATGTATCCCTGGGTGGCTGAAGGAGACACAGGACATGTAATAGAAAGTGACAGAATATTTCAAGAGTGATTAGGACGCTTCACTCAGACTATTTTAAATAATCAATCATGAAATATGGATGCTAACGGGACAGGACAACATTGAGAAAGACACCACGATAATAGAGTAAAGCCTCAAGGAACAATTCTGCAGAAAATGTAAACAGAAAGCAGTTTTAAATTAAACAAATATTGACCCTAAAAGTCGGAAATGTAGCTACTTGAAATAAAAAATGGACCGGTTTAATGGCTACACAGCTGTAATGTGAAGCAGTTGTAATGAGTCTTGCTAAAGACGAAACAGTTTGCAGCTCTGTCTTAGCAGGCGAAAAGTGGGCCATGAAAACACAGTGGGAATGTGTGAGAATTTGCCCCAGAAATGTGAGGAATCAAGAGAATAAGCACAGCGAAAGAGAGCTGTGGACAGAGCGATATGGATAATTGCTTTTAAAGCTTCTCAACCAGTAGATAGTTCGAATGGGTGAAAAGTGAGTTGGCATTTATGATGAAAAGAGGAATTCACGAAAGAGGAATGTTCTATTCAGATAAATGCCAGGACTGCTCTTTTTTCTTTAATTGATATGTTTAGTTGTATAGCCCGGGTTGACATTGCTGGCAGGGCTTTTTTATTGAATCAGAGGCATTATGACCAATGGTATTATTCTTTGACACTAATAACAGCAAAGAAAAATCGATTCAGAGATCAGCAGAAGAAGTTCAGCTGTTGTCTTCTTGTCAGATTCTGCATGACTCGTGGAACGACGGCACCATTTTGGGAGTGAGAATCATTAGTTATCCAGAATGTGATAAGTTGTTTGGAATAAAAATATTCATATGAGTGTTTGGCGGTTGCTAATGCTTCAGGATATGCAGCAGGAAATCATTATGAGAAAGGAGAGAAAATAGTCCAATTAAAAGTGATAATTATCTGTGTGATAAAGTCATGGAGGAGAAAAGTGAAAAGCACATGCTGTTCAACAGGAAGTGTCACATTAGTCAAGGCAGCAGTGTGTTTAATAGCTTTGTTTTTTTTAAGTTGCAACTGGATATGTATCTTCTATTTGAACTGAGGAATTTAACTTTAACGGGCAACACTTTTAGAAGCTATAAAACATACACTGTCATTCATAAATAACCACTCTGTGCATACATGACTAACCACAGAGATACAAACAGGATGCGTCCATAAAAAGTGTCCCTAGATGTGCGTTTGATGGAGAGTTATTTGTGACGTGGGCTTAAATGATGCTGCTCCTTCTTGCAGGAAGGAGGAAATAAATACGTTTCTCAATGAGGATTTCTGAGTCATTAGTCCTTCAGCCCACAAGTGATGGATTTCACTGCCAGCCTGGCCTTTAATATCGTCTCAGCCACATCTCTCAGCTGCACATACAGCTCAACACTGTAGGTACAACTATACCAAAGTATAGCCTATCCCCTATGCAGAGCTAAAAGTTTAAATAAGAAAAGCAAGGATAACACAAGAAATCACCCAGACATTAGATTTGCTGGCCACCTAAATATTTATCTACATTTTATTTTTACTATCCACATTCTTAGCTACTATATATGTTTAAGTGAGCTTGGAGTTGTTCCCCCTCTGTACAACAGTTAGGTTTTATACTAAAAAGTGTGACAAATACCCCCCAAAACAGAATGAGCAGCACAATTGCTTGTCATGCTTGGGATTAGCATATAAACAATGCTTCATTTTTTGGCATTTGCACAGCTCTAGTGGTGATGCGCCAGTTCGGTCTCCCCCAGTGTAGTGAATGGCTGTCGGGTAATGACTCAGTGGCGCTAATTCAGACTGTATGAGCCCCTCAGACTTGACGTTTATTCTCACGCACTGTTAACCTCGACATTAAATGTGTGCAGTGTTATCACAGCTAGTTTTAGGTTTAGCCCACAGGCAGAACCAGTTGTACCGGACATGCACATTACGAGTTGCTGTCGAGGAATCATTTCCAGGCTGAATAATGTCTGCTGTTTATCAGTGTAACAGCCATAAGCACTGCACTATTGGATTTCTGGTGTGGGCCAAGTGCCTCTGAGCCATTTCATAAATGCCATTTCCAACAGAAACTATTCCCAAGCAGGTTCATTGAGAGAAGTTACTGTTACAGGCTGTACATGGTCTACTAATTGGTCTCAGGCTATAACTTACACACAGTGTCTCAGCCCTGGGCTTTTTTTCAAACAATGAGGCAGCCACTTTACTGAGCTCCAGCCTCATCCTCTTTTCCAGAGCTAACCCCCGTGTCCGGCTCTCTCTCTCTCTCTCCAGCCTGCCCTCTCTGAAATATGCGTGGACGCCCATTGGGCCTAATTGTTCCACTACCACAACACCTTCTGTTTGGCACGATTATCAGTGATACTGCGCTGATAATGCAAAACCACTTTCTGTGAGGGCGAACGCCCGCTGCTCTCGTCTCATGATCCCCTCCTGACTGTTCACTGATGAACCCTGATTGCCTTCCTGTGTCAGAGCATTTCATCTGCACATTTTCTGGCTACATTTTGCTTCCAAAGCTGCCCTTCATTGCTGCTGCTTAAAGAATCTGTTGACACAAACAAAACAGCTGGTTAAGGCATTGTGCGTCTCCTCCAATAAACTGCTGCTGTCAGATCTTTAATGAAAAGCAAGACTGTATGAGATAGAGGGCAGAAAGAAAAAAAGGCTTCCTGGGAAGAAGAGAATTCAGTCAGACACACTTATCTTTTTAGTGTCAAACTGTAATTTCCCTTCTGAATTCTTGGTCTTTTTCTATCGTTATTGAAGAGGGATATTTCCCAGCCGCAGCCTCTCCTATTTTTAACAAGTGGGCTGATTGAATGTGAAGTCACAGGAGGAAACATCAGTTGGGAATGGCCCTTTTGCCATCTTTTCAATAGAATCCCAGCTAAAACATTGCATCTGGAATATTAGACCAGGATAGTAAATTACTATTATTACCACTTCTTTTGTGTTTTGTTTGGATATCTGTGGAGAATAGTTTTCCACGTCAGAATCAGTTGGGTTGCAGTGAAGAAAAAGCCTGAGGGCTCCATCGAGGGAGATCTTTGTTTCTGAGATTTACCCTCCTCTGTCACATTAAATTAGTCCAATGCAGGGCTACCTTGTCCAAAACAGTCAACTTGTCTGAGAGCCTGAAAGCAGCACTGACCAGAGAGGTGAAGACAGGCACATCACCGAGTCGTAGGTTGTTTAATAAATAGCTTCAGAAGAGCATAATGGAGTTTACATTGGGCCTGCTTGTTTCATCGCAGGTATGGAAATTGAAGTAATTGTAAAAAATATTGGGGGAATTCCAGAAGAGATCAGTTGTTGTCTTAATGAGCTTTGGTGTCATGCCATTGTTTGGCCAGGGGGGAAGCAATTAAACCAATCAAAAGCTCTGACACCAGCAGGCTCTGCTTTCCTGTTGTCCTCCGTGTCTCTGGTTTATCTGCAGATCAAGGATAGAATGACAACCGTCTCTGCGTTCGGAGAGCCTCTTTCCCTTTTGCATAATTAAGAGCCTTTGAACACCTCTGACTAATTTATCACCTCAGTAAAGGCCATGCATAGGTCTTCGAGTGGAACTGAAATCTTTTTTATATTTCAGCAAATGCATAAGTTGCTCATGTAAAATCTTTTGCAGACAGGTTTCTACTTTTCATGCAGCAAGGCTGCACACAAATAGCACAGTGCAGTGAATTGACAGATGGCTTTAGAATCCCAGAAATTGCAAAACCCAAAGCACACAGAGGGTCTATTAAGTGACGAGGAAATGTACTGTTAGTAAACTGCACATTTGCCAGCAGGACACAGTGATAAGATTGCTGCTGCAAAGTCAAAGGCAACACATTAAAGTAAGCAAGAAGAGGCAAAGGCAGCAGAATCCCTTTTGAGTGAATTCAAGCCTTTCTGTAGTGAGTAGGCGGAAGCTTGATTTTTCTGGCTCAGCTGATGAAGTTACTTCCAGATGGAATAATGTTTGCTCGACAGACACACACCTGTTTTTCAGAGTGAATTTGCCACAGAGGAAGTCATTGTTAGTCAACCAAAAATAACTTTACAGAAATTACAGAGATAAAAAAAGAAAATTATTTGTGCCACTTCAATATGTACAATATGTGCACGTTTCTGGGTACATCTTTGCTATTAATTTCTGCTAAATTAAAGCCAAAACTATGCCTTACACTGTGTGTATTACACAAATGAATGGATTTCTTTGCATTATGATGCATATGTCTGACTAATAAAAAGGTAGTTTCTATCTGCATATGACATGGTAAATACAACCTGAGCAAATAACCCCTACACTTCCATTTTATTCCGGTTACTTCCTGTTATTCCCCATAAGTTCCCATTCATTCCGATCCATGTTACCGACGTGAATATTCCTGGAATTTTGCAACCCTACACACAACACAGTTATGAAATAGTGCTTCTTTGTAAACTGCATTCAGCAGCCCCCTCACTGTAGTGATGGCTGAATTTCACTCAGTGTGCCTTTAGTACTTATGATGACCTCCCACATATTTTGATGCTGCGTCTGACTCCAGCATGCCAGAGGCACTCAGTTTGCTGTAAATCCGAGTCTGTTTAGGCTCTCTGAAGTAAACCACTGCTGTTCCGAAATGTAACAACAGGCACTGCAGTTGGTTGTCTGCTTGACAGATTTAATGCAATGTAAATGTATCCGTATATCTTGGTATGTATCTAGTGGAAGAGCAGTACTTGTGACTGGCAGCTGAGCTGTCTGATTGACTGGTGAAAAAGATGTTGAGCTCCATTTCTCAGAGTTCTCACCCTTTGGCTGTTTTACACATCTCATGCTGAGCATGAGGGGCCCTCCCTGGTGCCACTTCACCCCGCTCATTGTCTCCAGAGCCCCGGGAAAGATCACTTTCTAGTGGTGAATCCAGCCATAAAAATGCAGAAAGCTGTTTGGCCCTGGAGACGAGCTGCCTGTGCACACAGGCGTGAAAGGCCCACCACTGCCCCTGTGTGTCAACGCTCTAATGGAGGCCCAAGGGAGATGCAATTCTCTCAATAAATGATTTAGAGAAACGGTACTTCATAGAATGCAGTTTCACCTATTTATGACAGGGGGAAATCTGTTCACGGCTGGGTCATCTCACTTCCTGCTCCAGTCCCTAAATGATGTGCTGAATAGCTGCAGAGAAGATTGACTCAATTTGGTGAAGGAGAGCAGTTCAGCGCAGAGAGATTACAGACCTGAAAATGCTATTTCAGGAACGAGAGGCTGATGAAGCTTTTAATGTTCACTGTAATTGTGTTTTTAAGTGCATTATAATTGTGTAAGAGAGGAGACTTTTCAAATCTATCTGGGTTTACATCTGCATACTGTGAAAGCATTATGTTCACACATATCAAGTCAACAGATGATTAATTGCTAAGAATTCTGATAACTACTTGATCGTTAAGCGTCTTGTGTTTAGCCAAACAATTAATGTCCACTACAACGAATTACAGAACTAAAGCAAAATACAAGTTTGCAGCATTTTTAAGCACATGTTTAATGCCCTTTCAAATGCCGCTTCAAACAATGATCTGCAGTTATTAAGAATGCATGATTTGTAGTTCATGAGCTAAAGCACGGACTATCAGGGATGCACTGTAGTGAAATAACCTTCAGAAGTCAGAAAAGCCAAGAAAATGTCAGGCTCCGCTATAATGGGGGAAATTAGAAGATTATCGTATTGGTCACACACAATTGGATCGTCTACTGGGAAACAAAGCCGTGTCTTTGAAAACTCCCAGCGGACACTGTAGCAAGTCCTTGAACTGTAGGCAACAAAGCCTCATCAAACCCACTGACATTACCATTTTACAATTCTTACATACATATTTTGCAGTAACAACAGCCAAGTTTACCACTAGTTTTCATTTGATCACAGAATAGACTAGGTTTATCATTGCTTTAACTTTAACAGAGTAAGGTTCTGAAAATCTGCAAACCCTGTTTTGATGTTATCTGATGTGATGCTCTCTGGCTAGTCTTCATCACAGGCAAACTTTCCCGAGGAGGCTGCTGAGTTGGACCGCGGGTACAGCAGCCCTCTACTAACTTTTCACCATCTTATGAGCAGAATCATTTCTTTGAGATTGTGTTATTTTCGTTGATTATTTAGTGTGACAGCCGTGAAGAGTTTAACTATGAAAGCGAGGGCGGCTGCTGTCTGCGACCCACTGTGCTGCACTTGGCAACAGAACAGCGAGGCAGGACGAGCTAAAAAGTGCTGTTGAGTTGTCGGCTGAGGATTTGGAGTGACAGCTTATTTGAGAGATTTACTGTGATGTCACTTATGAGGCTTCAAGGAAGAGTCTCCCTACTGTCTAATCCTTGACACGCTGGAAATATTTTCTCTGATCCATGTTTTAATTTGGACTAAAGTAGATAAAGGGACAAGCGATCAAACATAATATGAGAATTAACATGACCCCAGTTTGTGCAATCTCTTTTCAAAAAGGATACGACATAAAACCTCCGGTTTTTAATTAAAGTCATTGAAAATGCTCGATTTACAAACACTTATCACCCTCTTGGACCTAACCAATTGTTTTGATGTTTTTAAGGATGTCCAGTCAGGATTCTGACCACACAATAGGACTGAGACTGCTCTTGTTAAGGCCTTGACTGGCATCCATTTAAACAGACAATGACATGGAGTTCCCCAGGGCTCCATTCTGGGGCTACTTCTGTTTGACATCTGCAAGTTTCCACTATTTTATATCTAAGTAAGTGCTTTGCTTAGCAATAGGAAACCTGCCTTGATGCCATGTAAATCATAACATCTTCTGTCATGTATGGAAAAGAGACGAAGGAGACAGCCAGCTGTGACAGATATACGTTTACTGTGTGTGCAAGTCTCCTGCATGGAGTGCTTGACAGGCTTTTTTTTGGGCTTGTTTATGTTAAACTAGAAAGGCTCATGAATCTGTGGCAGTGGCCATCTCTGCAGCTAACCTTGGCTGAGGTTAACCACTGGGAAAACGAAGTACAGCACAACTTAATTGGTCTGCATGCTTAATTAAAAGCTGGTATTTTCAGAGAAATCTGATTGTACAGCTAATATAAATTAAGCCTCTTAGGATGAATCTCCAGAAGTGGAGCAAAAATAGAACTTTCAAAGGCAGCTGTGAGAACTGTTTTAGCCGCCTTTCAGCTTCAGTCCCTTGTAGCTTAGCTTGTTCTGCTCAAGGGACAATGGTGCTGATTATCTTATGGCACCACGGGGAGTAAGGGTTAAAAATCTCTCATGGAATCATGTATAATCTTTTTTTTATGATTAACACTTTACTGACTTTTTCCTTTTACAAAAGCAATCATATGTAGTCATGCAGTTTTTCAGCAACCAACAACAAATTGCTAAGTTTGTTACCTTAACCTCTTAAAAACAGGGTTAGATTTAGGGTTAGAACCCAGACAATTTTTCAGCCAAAGCTTATAACAGAAGAGCTGTACAGCCAAAATGCATGTTTAAGGGTTCATTTAAAGGGTAACTTTCTGTAATGGTGCTCGTTTAGCATGTGGCTAAAACACAAGTGTGACTACAAAAGTTCAAACAAACACATTTTTTGTGGTCTAACCCTAACCCTTTCCCTAATATTTCACATTGAAGCTCAGCTGATTAATTTACCTTGAAGCAGACAGTAATTTCAAACACAATTCATCATGTGACCCTAGATTTGTGCCCTTTCCAAAACCATCACTGACGATGTAAGTGTATCCCCATAACCGCTTCCCTCAACCTCTTAACACTAAAAACAAACCCAGAGGGACAACCATGGCCTTTTCTCTCAGTGTTATTCATGCTGTGTGAAAATATTGTTCCTCATAAGCTGATCAGACAGCAGTCGACAGAGGAAGAGACAGGAGAGGAGATGAGCACAAATCCGTCAACATACAGTGCTACTTTTGGAGCACCAGCTTCTTATTCTCGCAGCCTTAACCGTGCACACTATTGCATGTTCATAGCAGAGGGCTTAGCATAATTTTTGTGCACATCGGCCTAAGCATTAGGTGTTAAAAATATTTCAACTTTTCCCAAAACAGAGCTGTGCTTCAAACACGTTCCCGGCAGTCTCATAGCAACAGCGCTATCTGTGAGCAGCACTTCTTAAGCCTCTCTTACTCAAGGCCTAAATCTTCAATGCATGCCCTTTGAATGAAGGTAGGCGACGTCTTGCAGAACATACACAATGTAAAGATAGCACTCAGTCTTCTTAAGTAACAGAGTCTCAAATTCATCTTCAGCTGTCTCCCACGCAGCTTACATAAGGTATTGATTCGAGTGTGCCAGACTTCAAATGGAAAAACAAGTGAGTAAGATGCAACTCTAAATAGCTTAGCAAATAAAATATTTAAATCTTATCAAAGAAAGATCTGTTTGACTCAAAGTTATTGCTTTCAACCTCGCCGTAAGATGACAGCAATCTGACGCCTCAGAATAAGGGAGAGTGAGCTCAGAAACAATCAGTTGCTTGAAGCAAAATAATGAGGCGCCAAACTTACCCAGACATGCCTCACAAAAACTGAACATTTGAGCAAAGAAATGAGAGGAAAGCAGACACATTTTCTTAATAAGCTTAAAACTGTTGATGAACAGCGGTTCATCAAGAGGTATGGTATTATCTGGCATAAATCAATTGAACAGTTGAATGAGTTGGGTGGGTATCACACCCATAATGTGACTCTTTGTAGCATTGCAAGTGCCTTAAATGAGTGTGGAGGGTAATGTATGGGAGAGAGTAACAGGTTCTCCTTCCTGGTGGTGTAATTGCTTGAGCACGTACAGTGCACACATCCATCCACCATTCTCCCTGACAAACACACACCTACAATATCCAATTATTATCTAACACTTAAAAAGACCATTTCAAATCATTTCGACTAAGACTGCACATGTACGTTCAAAGTAAGCAGAGCAGGAGGAGAAGACAATCTCAATGTGCTCAAAAGAAGAAATCAATACTAGTTATGCTGTTCCAAAAAATGCAGTTGTGCTTGTGTAACTGCTAAGGCTGCTGGTACTTCTAATGTTACTTCATCTTAAGTTTCTGTCATTGAGTTTGCTGCAGCAAACTGTAGAGCTACCATGAATAAATAGAAAACTGACTTTTGCACATCGTTACTCTGAGGGGAACTGAAGTTGCATTTCGGTAACAATCATGTTGGCAGTGACAGCAGACATTCTCTCAGTTCAGCATCTGTCACATTTCAAAACTGTCACGCAAGTCATCTTCCAGAGATACAGTCTGAATGAGGCTGGGCTGGTCTTACACTGGGCCTTTGTGTGGTTTTGACACATAATTAGTTAGTTTTTTGTTTGATTTATTTGTTACAGGGCTTATACTCGATACTCAATTCTGATTGGTTGGTTATGGCATTCTGTCGGTCTGTTATTGGTGCCCTCCCCCCTTTCCCTTTGCTCATGAGTCTGTCACTCATTTGATCCCTGTTTTTCCTCAGGTGCAGGCAGTGAGGCTAATTAAGGGAAGGTTAGAAAAGGGGGTGGTGACCACTTCCCTCGCTCTCTGTCTCTTTCACCTGCCAGCAGCAGGAGCAGGAGCAGAGCGGCCTGTAGTTGGTGCTCAGGCCTGTTGTTTGGTTTGGTGTTTCCTTTGTTTTCTGGAGGGACTGGTGGCTCAGTTTTCGGTGTTTATTTCTATTTCTTGTTTTAGTGATGGTTCAGTGGTAGAAGGGGTTCTTTTGGATCCTACGGCCCATTGAGGGTTGGTCCAAAAGTTCCCCTTTCTTTTGTTAATTTTGTCAGCCCACCAGACCTTTTGTTTCTCAGTAGTTATGTTTTTTGGGTTGTTTGAACATTTTGTTAATAAATCATTATTTCTGACTGCACCTGACTTTGTGGCAATTATGTTACCTGCCCTTTATTGGGAGCCTTTTGGTGGGGGTTGTAACAATATATATATAAGAACTTGTGATTTCAACACAAAACAACAAGCTTTAATTTGTAGTACATTTCAAGAACTTTTTACATTTACATTTTCTTTACTGCAAAAATAAAAAATATATGACCTGAAAATGCCCATTAACCTTCAAAGAATTCTGTGTAAACTGGAAGAAATTACATAAAATATTTAGTAATGCAGACAACAGCTTACAGGCTGTGGAAGTTAAACCCTGATACGACAGCAGCATTGGTCATTCTTTGGTGTGCATGACAATCTTCAACTTCCAATTAAGATAGCTGCATCTTCACAACTGAAAACAAGTGTCTTTAGAAGAGCCTTCTCCTTCACTGGGTAAATGGGATTCTTGCCCACAGTACTGTAATACTACAGTGGAAAAAGCATGAGGTCAGTGTGACCGAAAATGGAGTGCTCCTTTTATCCCCACTTTGATCAACAGCTTCACTAAGAAAGAGTTCTCTCAGAAAATGAATAGAATGAGCATAACCAGGCTTATAAAAAGAAATAAAACATTTTTGGTCATGTCCTTGGTCTCCAAGTTTATCTCATCCACAAAGATGACAGAGTTGAAATGGTGTGATGTCAGCACAAAATCTCCCTTTCATGCAAAATGCAAAATATCCCTTTATTAATTTATTGCTAGATCAGTCTTTCTATAAGCTTTAACAATGCTGTGAGGGATGTATCAATACTCAGGGGAAGGCTGCAGGAATCACTATTGGGTTACATACGTCAGGTTTTCTGTCCTCCGCTCTGAAAGCTATGACTCTTTGCCAATGAACATGGAGAGAGGCGACTGCTGTAAACCAAGTCAATACCCTGACAATAAAACTTACTCAGCTATTGATTATTTTTCACAATAGATGAGACGCAAATAACCTAATAATAAAGAGAGAATGTGGCAGTTTAACACTAACCAACCTGTCAATGGGGAAGATTTAAATTGGAAGACTTAAACATAGAATGAAATGTTCAATTTAGTCTGCTTTGCTTCTAATTTCCCCTTTACCTTTCTAATAAAAAATGATACTCCTTTCCTTCTTTGTATTGCAAATAAAAGCTTCCTTGATAACCTTAAAAATGTCCTGGGGGCTCAAAAGCTTTTTCGTTTTGTAGGTCGAGGCTTTTTGAACACCTTGACTACTGCAGAGACTGACTGAATGAGGCCAGTGGATTGATGCTCCAGGTAGAAAGAAATGGGAGTCCATTGACTGACAGAGTGGATATGTGACATCACCCCAGAGGGCTGATGGGAGTACAGGTGCATGCTGGTCCTCACTGCCCAGTCCGGATCCCATCAGTCAATCAAAAAGCATTCTGACCCTGGAGCATCGTAAAAAGGAAGGTGAATTTAGAAAAAGTCACTCAATATCAGCGAAATACCTTCAGCTACTGTTCTACTTTCTCACTAAGAGACTCCACATCAGGCTGCAGGATATGGACAGCATGTGATGTGTGATAAATGTGATGGATACCGCAATGCTACAACTATAAATAGATTTAAGTAACCAACTTCTGTTTTCTAAAGGACGCTCATCCATTAGTGAAGGCTGGTAAATTGCACTTTCATTTCATTGTTCTGATACAGGCAGAACCCTCTAACATGCTTCCAAGTTATTGCATTTAACTTCTTCCAAGTCAAACAAACTGCCAGAAACATTTCTCTGTTTCTTCCGTGGTCACAGAATCTGCTAATTATGGGACCTAGTTTTGATTTAGTTTTAATGTTGGTGTTTGGGCGAGAATGCGGCTGTCAAATGTGATGTCAAATGTGTAATAGAAATGAAAACTTGAACATGCATCAGCGTTATAAGAACTGCCTAAAATGACAAAAACCATGACAGAAAAGTACTAAAATATAGATATAGATTAAGGCATGTACTTAAGTCAAAAAACTGCAGCTTTAATGGAAATATGAACACTAACCAATCAGAGCAGACTGGGCTTTTTTGGAAGGCGGGCTTAAAGAGATAGGCGCCAAAACATACACGTTTTGTAAGCATGTATTTATCTTCTGGTATAAATTATAAATATAAGAATGCACCAAAAAATGAGGATACAATGTTCCCTCTTAGACTACAGCTGTCACCATCTTTGTTGTATACAGTTACCATGGTTATAGGTGTCATTCACATCTATTGCTAGGTTAGTGGAAAAGCACTCACACTCACAGTGTTCATGCCACTCTGCTCTGCAGTAATACGACAGACAGACTGTCCTCCGCTGGATTAAGGGTTGTCATTCCCAAACTCTGGCAGGTTTGAACAGAACCACTCATTCACTGTCCTTTCTGCTCACCTAGGCTTACAAGTGGCAAGAGTTAGGGAAAAGAAACTGCGCTGTAATAAACTGTAGTTTCCCCTTAAAGCTGTCATGATCATTTGTGGTTTGCTGTAGAGGCCACAGACCATGAACCTCTGCCTCTCAAATCAAAACCCACACTGATGCATTTCCACAGACACTTGAAGGGCTGGCTCATCTCCGCCTCTGTGCCCTTTTCAAGACGGACAGGGGAAGCAGCAGCAGAAAATTCAAAAAGCAGAACCGGCCTTGCTGGTTGAGCGCTGCACAAACCAGCAAAGCAGTAGCAAGGAAAAGGCTGGGTCACTTCACAGTGAGCAGCCAAGAGGAACAGATTGCTTCTGCTCTGCATGATCACAGTAGGGACTGGCCTGAAAGGGGTCTTTGTTTGCCCAGGGGGAAGCAAGAATGGCATGGCTTGGCTGCACAGGGTGGCATGTGGTCTGGTGTATCTGGGACCAGGGTGGCGTGGGAGGCTGCACTTTTTACTGCAGGCCCTCTCCCCATGTCTTTCCAACCTCTACTCAGTCATGCAGCTCTGGCAGTTATGATGTCATTCAGGGCTGCAGGCAGGGGGCAGCCTCCCCAGTGATTCTCACTAAAAAAATACAAGTCTAAGATTTAAAGAAAGGCTCAAATTTCCATGATTAAATGAGAACAACTTGCCTAGTCATCATGATGTATCTGTGGTGTGCTCACATGCATAAACATTTCCCTCAATTCCCAGAGGAAGGTGGTCAGGAAACCAATTAGCAAGCACCAGACAACAGAAAATTGTAATGTGCGCTAAGGAAACTAATCATCCCATCTGTGCACACTGTAACTGCGTATGAATGTTGGTTACATGTCTTCTTAAAAGCTACAGAAAAGCGTATTCTTGACACTCCATGAGAGGAGTGAGTACTGAGCTGTTTACGGTGGCGAGTCTGGTAAAAAAAAAAACATCCATCAGCTCAGGGTGCGGCGGTCCCAGAAGCAAAAGGTGTCTCGACAGCATCATCACGTTCTTCGCCCTCTGTGCTGCTGCTGTTTGGCTGTAGATGGATGAGCTGTTGTGGAATAAAACATCTCGCAGCACATATAAGATGAGAATGTCCCTAGTCAGCAAAGGAAAACTGCAACTGGGAAGTATGCTGATAGGTTTGTCAGCATGCCTGAATTTATGGCTCTGGGATGAATCAGACTGTGTGCCATCAAATCAGCAGGGAAAGGGGATAATGAATGAAAGATATATGTACATGGAGCCTGGAAGCACTTTAAATAAATCACAATGCTGATGTGCAGCCTGTGAGGAAAGACCTGAAGTGTCAACTGAAAATCAAATGGATTGGTGACTTGTGAGCTACAATCTAATCAAAAGTGCAGAAGGACACAAAATGCGAATAAGTCGCTCCGGTTGACTTTCTAAACTGAATGGAGCCGAGTTGTTTCAATCCCACAGAAACAACACAGCCACTAAATCTGTTTTAATCCTGCCAAACAAGGCTCTTGCTTCTTTTTGACTCACCCTAATTAATAAATACTTGTAATCAAATTGTAATCCTTGCTATGGGAGGAATGAGAGTGCATAAAGCCATTCATTCATTTTTTTATTATTTGAATTCAATGGCAGGGCAGAGAGAGACAATGCTGATCTATGGGCTCATCATTAGGGACATGCAAAACTGCTACAGGACCCAAACAAAGAAACACACACACATGCACACACTCAAGCACATACATCTACCATGTGTGACTGGCTGTCATGTCCAGTGACAGTGATGAATGAGGTTATGCTAAAGAGGTCTTTAGGATGATGCATTGCCTGCTGAAATACCAATTGTCTTTGTTTAATGCGATTCTTTGATCATAATAATTAAAACAGCACGCAACAATAGACACATTATCACTCATGATATATGTAAGTATTGAGTGTAT